>CM076255.1:8162519-8315019 GCA_038380765.1 Odontothrips loti
TCCCTCCCTCCCCGGGGGCCTCTTCTCTCCGTGTCACGTTGTGTACGTTGCCGAGCGCCGTCAGCGCCTGGCAGTTAGGCAGTCCCGTAGAACAGGGCTGCGCGGCGGGCTTGCCTACCCCTCAGCTCGCAGGCGCTCACAGCGCGCCCGCGCCGAAGTCCGCTCAACGAATTTAGCTCTTGTCGAGTACCATGCACTCCCCAAACAGAACTCGAATTTAGGTCGCCGAGTGCATTTCTAACAGACCGACAACGGGGCGCAGATTTTTTATCTCTTGTGGAGTGTCTCTCTAACAGACCGACGTGGCGGCAGATACATTATTGTTTTTCCTCTCGGAGTCCCTCTCTAGGAGACCGACAACGGCGCGGAAGATTTTTGCTCTCGCCCTGAGCGCCTCTCTAACAGGGGCTCGCACGACTGGCAGCGGCCAGATAATTGAGTGGGCTGACATGGCGGGACAGCCGACATGGCAGTCGGCGCTGTCAGCCCGCTGGCCCTCCGCCCTTCACCCTGTGCGCGCTGTCTCTGTCTCTGTCTCTCTCTCCCTCTCTTTCTCCACCTCTCCAATCCTTCCCCCGCGGCCCCTCCACCGGTCCCCGCCTCCGACACTACCACACTCTAAGCAGGGAGGAACGAGCTCTAAACGCCATGATTATCTCCGCCTGGCCTCTCTACCACTGCCTGGATAAGTACCTGTGATCGGAGAGGGGGGCAACCGAAATGTCTGCATCCGTCGCCTCGCACCGGGTTATCTGCAATGATTTTTTTTTTGTTAAAGATTTTGTTTTTCTCTTTTGAATGAGAAAAAAAATGAGGCCACCAAAACATCCATCCACCACTGCAATCCGTTTCAGCCCCGGCCAAGAAACCAAGGCAGCGGCAGAAGAGGAAAAGGATAGAAGGATGCACCACGGCCAGAAAACGCCACGGCGCGTGAAGGGGAAAAAAATGCAAACAAAACTTTGGCATAAAGAGCCTCTGAGAAGAGAGAGAGAGACAGACAGAAGTTTGCGCGGCTATTCGGCGCGCGATGAGGAAGGAGAGAGAAGGAAACAAGGGAAGGGGTTGAGGGATGAGGATCAGCTATGAATGATTCATATCCAGTATTTTTGTTTTGTTTATCATGGCGTAACGCTGGCCGCATCACAGCAGAGAGAGAGAGAGAGAGAGAGAGAGAGAGAGAGAGAGAGAGAGAGAGAGAGAGAGAGAGAGAGAGAGAGAGAGAGAGAGAGAGAGATAAAGAGAGAGAGAAGGGGGCGGATCCTATGCAGAGGCTTTTGCTTCGTGACGCCCCGCTGGCCAGGTGCCAGCTTCGGGAACTAGACACTCGGTCTGTCTTGTGATCGGTGACTTCTTATCGGAACACTGTTGGAAAAATGTAATAATATTTGACGAGGATTCCACATTTATTTTTTTAAGTGTACGACGGGAAATTTTTGCACGCTTCACCCATTTGCGCGCGGGTCTCGTGTCCGACTTGTTCTCCCGACTTGTCAGCGGCAGCCTGAAAACGAGCACGCACAGACACAAACAGACACAAACAGACACACACGCGCGCCATTGGCATGTCACATGACGACGGTCCAGCAGGCTTGTCGACGCCTGATATATTATTCAAGGGGTACGCCACCACCGCCACCAAGCGCGCCAACCAACCAACAAAAAAAAAGTATAACGTGTATGAAAAAAAAAAACATTTTATGAACTTCTCGCTGTGACGGATAGCAGCGCACGCAAAACTTTTCATCCTTCACATATAACGTTTTTTTTTTTTTTAAGCAGATCGGACGAGAACGCAGCTGCCGATTTTTAGCGACTAGTATGGAAGATGGGAGCAGAAAAGAAAAGAGCAAAGACATTCACCGCCCTTCCCTTCTCTCCCTTTCACCCTCTCTCTCTCTCTCTCTCTCTCTCTCTCTCTCTCTCTCTCCAGGGGCACGGTCGAGCCGGCGGCACTCGCTGCTCTCGGCCCACAAATCCGCTACAATCGCGCAAAGACAGTTTTATGGACATGATTTCTCAGCGGGGGGCACAATAACGCTTATATTCCACGTCATCGGCAGCCGCTGCCGTGCTGCACCCCTTTCACTCACCCTCTCCCTCTCTCTCTAGGTCCCCTCTATTTGTCCCCGTGGCCTTCTACCCCCTTTCCGGTCAGGTCTGGCCCACTGGCCTGCCGGCTGGCTGGCTGCTCGGCCAGGGCGCCCCGCCCGCCGTTGGGCGCGCAAATGACCGTGCATTGGAAGTGATTAGTGCGGGTCGCATACTACTGCTCGTCCATCAGTGTCCGATCGGGATCCGCGGGCCGCGGACGCCTCGAGAGAGCGACAGAGAGAGGGGAGAGAGAGAGAGAGAGAGAGAGAGGGCAGTGGGGAAAGGCAAGGATGCATAGCAGATTAAAGAAAAAAATTAATGAGATTTTGAATTAACCGTGCCTCCCTGCAGTTCCACTGGCCGTGGTATGCAGTCTGAGGCCTCTTCTCCCTTTCATCCCCCCCCCTCCCCCCCTCCCCCTCCTCCCCTCCCCCTCCTCCCCTCCCCCTCCTCCCCTCTCCCTCCTCCCCTCCCCCACCTCCCCTCCGGCGCACAATTCTGATTGCTCCGCCAGTGTCGAATGCAGATCGGAGCCCCGGATTGGGGCCAGGACAGACAGCCGCCGTGTGTGAATGCGAAAGGTTTTAAAACGACACAGTATTTAGAGTTCGGCTGTGTGTTGTGTGCGTGCGCGGCCGGGAAGGCATTCCAAATTATCTCTCTCTCTCTCCCTCCACACACATCCACACGCTCATACGTACATTTGGAGGTCAGATATCCGCACCGCTAAAGTGCCAAAAGAGCCCCCCTCCCCCCCTTCTCCTGCCCACCACCACATATGGCCTCTAGCGCTCCTATTGGCGGCACGCGGCGCTAACAGATTTCAAATTCTCCCGCGCGCCGCCGTGCTGCTGCCGCTCCGCTTATGGCCCATCGCTGGAAAGCGTTATTTGCTGAAGAGGTTGAGAGTGCGAGGGGAGGGCGGGAGGAGGGCGGGAGGAGGGCAGGAGGGGGGGGGGGGGGGGGCGCGGTGTGCAGCAACGTCGTTATCAGGCTTAATATTTCATTCAAGTCTCGTGGGACGATTTTGTGGCTTTGGTGATAATTTGGTTTCGGGCAGCGCGGCGCGGACGGTGAGGTGGAAGGGGAGGAGGGGGAGAAGGGAAGGGGAGGGGAGGGGAGGGAAAGATGGCATTGGGCTAAAAATGTGAGCGCCGCCGTGTTGACGCACGGACGGCAAAAGGAGGAGGTGGGGGTTACACACAGAGTGCAAGAGAAAAGACGAAGAGAGAGAGAGAGAGAGAGAGAGAGAGAGAGAGAGAGAGAGAGAGAGAGAGAGAGACAGAGACAGAGAGAGAGAGAGAGAGAGAGAGAGAGAGAGAGAGACTACGTGCCGCGTATTCCGATTGGTACCACCGTGCCGTGACTCTCGCCGACTGGCGACGACGGCGGCGGGAATTCTCAATACTTTCTGTTCTCTGCCGCGGATTGGGCCCCCAGACCCCTTCTGCCCCCCAGGGGGCCCAGGGGGGCAAGCAGTGCTGGCAGCCACACGCCCCTCCCTGGTGCCCCCACA
Organism: Odontothrips loti; assembly: GCA_038380765.1. NCBI lineage: Eukaryota > Metazoa > Arthropoda > Insecta > Thysanoptera > Thripidae > Odontothrips > Odontothrips loti. Next base: position 8,166,130 of record CM076255.1, read on the forward strand.
CGCAGCAGCAGCAGCAGCAGCAGCAGCAGCAGCAGCAGCAGCCAGGGGAGGTACACCACGCCTGTAGACATATTACCGCACATGTTACATACAACACCACGAAGGGTGATTTTTTTTGGATTGAGAAAAGAATCTGATTGAAAAGAAAATTCTAATTTTTTTCAGATTTTTCTTCTAATGATTTGATTGCGGATGATCATTGAGTGCGGAACAAAATTGGCTGCATTGGAATTGAATGGAAAGCCCTGCTGACTTAATTCCTCCTGTAGCTGGCGCCAGTGTGTGTCTCTGTCGGAGATAGCGCCACGCAGTAGATAGATGGGCACCGCTGCACCGATCCCGGGCCCCAACAACTAGTGCAGTGCCGGCCGCCCGTCCCCCATGACTGAGCACCGCACCAGCCCACAGCGGCGGCGGCGGCGGCGGCAATATTGTGCTGAAAGGGGGTGCGGCCTGCGCCTTTGATGCAATTATCCGAGCCTAGCAGCGTGTTGGTGGGCACTGCGTAGAGTGCACGCCCCCGCCGCCTACACCCCCCCCCCCCCCCCCACCGGAGCCCCCGCCGCCCCCACCGGCAACCCCGCCTCCGCCGCCAGCCACTATTTGTAACCGCTTCCTTGCCGCCCGTTGTACGAGGGAAATCCGAGGGCGGGTTCGCATGGGGCCGACGGCACACCGCTCGCACGCTTCTCAAAACCCTGGGCGTCACCGGGAGTCGAACCCGTGTAATTTCACCGTATATTTGGAATTGGCATTTGACATTGCATAATTTGGCAAAAATGCATTTTGGTTTTTAGTGTTTTTTTTATATTTTCGGTAATTGCTATGCACTGCGTGCTAGAGGCATCCGGGTCCGAGTAGGGGTGTAGGAGGGAGTTTTCCAGTTGTTAGGTTTGAATGTGACTCAGAAATTCATATTCATGACCGAGAGGGGAAAAAATGAGCTTTCTCTAAGAAAGGATGAAGAGGAGAGGGGGAGGGCGGAGACGGGGGGAGAAAAAAGAGAAACGAGGGAGAATGGCCAACCATATGAATCGCTGCTACGGATTATTATTCAACGCAAACAAAAGCATATTTAATTTGCCGGCTGGTTTGCATCTGGTTAACTATGCCACACTCTAGGCCCCTCCCCATTCCTCCCTCCCCCTCCCCTTCCTCCTTGTCTCTCTTCCTCTTTCACGTCGAGCCATCGCTCTTCCTCTCTCGCTCCCGGATCAGTGAATGCGTTGTCCAACGCACAATACGACATTAATTTCTGAAACGGGGAATGAAGGAGCTCTGTTGCGATTCTATTCTTTGGCTTTCTTTGGCAAATTGATCGTGCATTAGCATTAATAAATTAATCCGACACACCCGCACAGAAAAGTCAACGGCAACACTTTCATAGACATCCTCAACCCTCCAATAAAAAAATATATACATTTTTTTAAATACGAAGTGAGAATTTCAAACCATTCAAGAACTCTAAAGAAAACGACGAGAAGCACGACCGGAATTTAATTGGAATTCAATTTGAATGCAGCTAACTGCACAGAATTTGATTTTCTATTGCGCGCCCTGAAAGAGGGGGGGGGGGGGGGTCTGGATGCCTAATATTTCCCCGGAGATCCGACTGAGTCCGGCCCGGCCCCACCGGCCCCACCCTTCTGCAGCGCGCACACCTGGCAGCGTGGTCCTGAGACAGAGAGGGAGCGACGCCGGGCAGCGTGAGCTGAACAGGGACAGACTACAGCAGCCAGCACGCGCGTGCCACGCGACCGCCACGCGACCGCCACGCGTGCACCGCGCTGCAGCGTGCCGTGTGACCCCGCGCGATTAATTTCATGGTTGGCGCCGACACCCGTTAATAATACAGGAACAGGAGCGGGAGGGGGCGGGGTGGGGGCGGGGTGGGGGCGGGGAGGGGGCGTGTGCTGAGAGAAGCCGCCAAGGCATGGAGGAGAGGAGAATGATGAAATCCGTTCCAGGAGCGTATTCATTTCCCATTCAGCTCGCTGTACTGCATCCCTCTCTTGCTCGCTCTGTCTCTCTCCCTCACACACACACACACACACACACACACACACACAGAAGCACACTGTCTCGCTTGCCCACTTCCAATCCACCTTTTATACCCGTGCGCGTAGGCGTTTCATGATTTCATTGGTTCTGCTTCGAATGTCTCGATTGTGTGGCTGAAATGCCCGGAAAAATTTGGGAGGAGCGAAGGGTTGAAGAGAAACACTTTCGGTGAAATGATGGTTCACCTGCCCGGATACTTCGCGAAACCGCTAACCACACCGGACAGGGACAGCCTCCTCCTCCTCCTCCTCCTCCTCCTCCTCCTCCTCCTCCTCCTCCTCCTCCTCCTCCTCCTCCGCCCCCGCCACCACCACCGCCACACTGCCAGGTTGACGGGACGCATGTGCTTGTCTTGGACTGCCTAAATCAACATCTCCTTCCCGGGGGGTCTCCGTTTGCGTCCCCACGCCTGGATGCCTGCAAATTCCAGGGGTGGGAAGGAAAGGGGAGGGGAGGGGATAGGGGTCGTGGAGGGAGGGAGATGGATGTGAGGTTCATCGGAAAAAGAAAACTATTGTTTTTCACAGGCTGTGGTTATGGAACGCAGTCGGAGACAGGCAGACAGAGAAAGAAAACAAGAGAGAGAGAGAGAGAGAGAGAGAGAGAGAGAGAGAGAGAGAGAGAGAGAGAGAGAGAGAGAGGGGGGGGGGGAGGGTAGGGTGCGGGAATAGAAAAAAAAGAGTTATCGCCGCGTCGACTCGCCGCGTCGGACGCAAAGGGGAAATAAATTAGCAAAAAAAAATAATTTATTACGCGGCCTGCTTGCCGGCCGCCTAATTTCTCATCCGTGTACATCTCCTCGCGCGCACTCGCGCCCCCGAGGGGTAGGTGGGGAGGGTCTGGAAGATGGCCGGGTTTCCGGAGCGGCGCAGGCAACTTCTTAAACTCAGCAAACCGAGTCTCGCCACTGCGCAGCAGCAGCAGCAGCAGCAGCAGCAGCAGTAGCGGCGGCACGCCGGCACCTGGTGCCTTGGCGTGGCGCGCCACAATTTCTAACACCCCTGCCCTTAACTACTCTAGCGCTGCTGCTGCTGCTGCATCCGCCTCTACCGCAGCCGCCGCTGCCGTAACCTCCTCCTTAACCCATCCTGTGCCCGTCGCCGACTGAGCACTAGGCACCTGTGCCACAGAACAAGACCCCACTACTCCTTCCTACTCTCTTCCTCCGAGACGCGTGTGCACACACACACACACACACGCACACACACACACACACACACACACACACACACCGCAGACCACACGCCCTACTCTGTGTTCCCCACCTCTCTCTCTGTCTCTCTTTTCCTCATCTCTCGCAGCTCTCTCTCTCTCTCTCTCTCTCTCTCTCTCTCTCTCTCTCTCTCTCTCTCTCTCTCTCTCTCTCTCTCTCTCTCTCTCTCTCTCTCTTTCCCTCTCCTTGTTCTTCTTCCTCCTCCGCAGCTGGGGCCGAAAGTTTACTTCTTTCTTTTTTCCGAACCGGACGAAAGTAAGTGTAGAAGTTGACGATGAAGTGTCGCCGGTCCCCGCAGGGGGCGCTGCTCTCGGCTCATGGCTGACTGTGGCCGAGGCACGGCCGACTCATGGCCGCTCGTGGTCGCCAGGAGCATCCAGGACCGAGAGCTTTCAAACAGTATGCGAGGGGAAATACCGCGCATAGCTGAGAAAAAAAAATGCCGTAATTTTGAGAGAAACAAAAAAAAAAAATAACTCCCTCCGGGAGTAGAACCAAGGCCTTCATCACCGCAGTCTCACTCGGTCGCCACTACGCCACTAACAGCCGGCCACCGATGACTTGGGCTGACGTCCCCCGCCCTTTTTCATTAGGCCCCGCATTTTTCTGTTCGCCGCGGTAAAAGACGCACATTCATTTCCTCTCTCTTTCTCTCTCGTTTTTGTCGCCCTGAATACGAACAAAGATGGCAGATGGTGATGAGTCGGTGTTGGGCATTGTGCCGGCGTCCTCGTTGTCGTGTTGAGCCTCCCACACAAAACTTCTCTCTCGCTCTCTCACACACTCACACACACACACACTCTCTCTCTCTCTCTCTCTCTCTCTCTCTCTCTCTCTCTCTCTCTCTCTCTCTCTCTCTCTCTCTCTCTCTCTCTCTCTCTCTCTCTGTGCTAGATCAGCAGACGACACGGTGCGCGCGTTACTAATGCACGGCCCCTTCGATTATTCATTAAGACGGTTGTCAGAGGCTTGGCGTCACGGCAGTCACGGTCACGGCCCAGTCGGATGCCCTGCGGCACTACTTCCTCCTCGGCAGTCGGCGCGGCGGGAGATTCAAATATTTACCCGCGGCGCGGCCGCCCGGAGGGACTGGTGCTAATGCGGCAGTAGCGGCGGTAGCAGCGGTAGGCCCGAAACTGGGTGACGGCCGCGACTGCAAACAGATGACTACAGTCTAATGAGCGTGTTTGCCTGCGCACACGCGGAGCCCGCCAGAAGCCCACCCGCAGACCGCCAGGAGCCCACGAGGAGCCCACCAGAGCCCACCAGGAGCCCACCAGGAGCCCACCAGAGCCCTCCAGGAGCCCACCAGAGCCCACCAGAGCCCACCAGGAGCCCACCAGAGCCCACCAGGAGCCCACTAGAGCCCACCAGGAGCCCACCCGCAGACCGCCAGGAGCCCACGAGGAGCCCACCAGAGCCCACCAGAGCCCACCAGAGCCCACCAGGAGCCCACCAGAGCCCACCAGAGCCCTCCAGGAGCCCACCAGAGCCCACCAGAGCCCACCAGGAGCCCACCAGGAGCCCACCAGAGCCCTCCAGGAGCCCACCAGAGCCCACCAGAGCCCACCAGGAGCCCACCAGGAGCCCACCAGAGCCCACCAGGAGCCCACTAGAGCCCACCAGGAGCCCACCCGCAGACCGCCAGGAGCCCACCAGGAGCCCACCAGAGCCCACCAGGAGCCCACCAGGAGCCCACCAGGAGCCCACCAGAGCCCACCAGGAGCCCACCAGAGCCCACCAGAGCCCACCAGGAGCCCACCAGAGCCCACCAGAGCCCACCAGGAGCCCACCAGGAGCCCACCAGAGCCCACCAGAGCCCACCAGAGCCCACCACGAGCCCACCAGGAGCCCACCAGAGCCCTCCAGGAGCCCTCCAGGAGCCCACCAGAGCCCACCAGAGCCCACCACGAGCCCACCAGGAGCCCACCAGAGCCCTCCAGGAGCCCTCCAGGAGCCCACCAGAGCCCACCAGAGCCCACCAGGAGCCCACCAGGAGCCCGCCAGGAGCCCGCCGGGAGCCCGCCGGGAGCAATCCATCAGCAAACAGTCTCACCCACTACTTACGCCGGCTTCGCGCTTCGAGGCCTCCGCTCTTTACCAAAGTTCCAGCCAGTTTGGCTGAGCGCGGGCTCGAATACCACGGCTCTGAAAAGGTGCGGCGATTTTCTGGCCGCGTTTTTTTCTTCTTTTCGTCTTCTTTGCTGCACACTTAGCCTATTCAGCACATGTTATTTTTCTGCCCTCGGCGAAGGTATAAGGTACTCTTGTGGTTGGTGAAGGGAGTGAAAAGGGTCCAAAGGGTGCACACGGACGCAATGTAGGGCACCGGGGAAGGGAGGGGAGGGGGCATTGAAACGGTGCGGGAGGGGGCGAGGCGACCGAGGGGAAAAGGAGGGGAAGGAGGAAGGACTAATAAAACGTGAAGAGGTTCGTCAGCGCGCGCCGTGGCGCGGTTAAACCCCGCTGCACGCACGCCGTGCGCCCCCCCCCCCCCCCCCCCCGCCCCCTCCGATCAGAGCCAACAGCCTCGGCCTTTTATTTCCCGAATTATTGGCGAAGAGCGCTGCGCTCTCGAACCCCCTCAGCTCATCACATTTATTTTTCTTCACCTTCTTTTCAGCTACCTTTCCCCTTGCCCTCTCTCTCTCTCTCTCTCTCTCTCTCTCTCTCTCTCTCTCTCTCTCTCTCTCTCTCTCTCTCTCTCTCTCTCTCACACACACACACACACACACACGCACTCTCGGGGGACTTTTCACTTCTTTACAGCTCTATACTGCGCCCGGTCACGCCCTCATGACAGAGGTTACAAAGTTGCCCGGGTGAGATATTGAAAAGCCAGGTACCGTTCGATACTCCGCCCCCCACCAACGCTGTGAAGACCCCCCCCCCCCCGCAAAGACTGCAACAGACGGCTCGATTACAGAGGGAAACTACTCGGTCCGACACGGCTGCACTCCGGAGAGCGAAGTGGTGGTGCAGTCCGGGCAACCTGTCGACGTCCCAGTGCCCCGCAATCACCATTACCGTCAGACGGAGAGGAGGGAGAAGGGAGCGGGAGACGAGAGGAAATCACATGATTTCCCGCGCCACTTGGGCCGGGCCGGGCCGGGCCGGGCGCTGGGCGCTAACCGATGCCGCCCCGACACGGCTGCCTACGTTTTACAGCCCACTGGGCATAAAATAAAAGGTATTGGCGCTGATGAGAGCCGACTGGCGGGCGAGTGGTGGTGGTGGTGGTGGTGGTGGTGGTGGTGGTGGTGGTGGTGGTGGTGGTGGTGGTGGCGGTGACAGTGGTCGTGAGGGTGCAGAGACAGATGGGTTAGGTTGGTTAAAACTCTCGCACCGCCCGGAATGGACAAGCGGGAGGGTACCACAACACCGAGTTGGTGTCTCTTTGTGAGTTGGTTTTGTTAATGGATTACCCTAACCTAACCTCACAGGGAAAAAAATTAATAGAAGCCGGTGCCTTATAAGCTCTGCCGGCTGGAGACAGTGTGTAGCACCACACGACACCTTCGTCCGTGCGGCACTTACGCCGTGTGTCCCAGTTTCCTTTTTTTCTTCCTTTCCTTTTGTGGAAAAAAAAAGCGACGGGTCGGAGCTGGGGCTGCTGACATCACAAGGATGGAGTTGACGAGAAGCCAGCAGCAGCGGCAGCGGACAGCATCAAGTGCCTAGATTACAGCAAAGGCGCCTGCAGCAGCTCCCGCACGCCCACACCCGGCTCAGCTCCAGTTTCCTTCTTCTCATTCATGTTCTTTTTGCTATGTGCTGCGGGTAGGTCATCACCAGCAGTAGCAGCAGCAACATCCCAAGGAGATACGCCCTGCCGAAGGACGAGGCTTCCTGCAGCTCCACTGAGACGGCCGTGGGGGCTCCTGAGAGTGAGGGGGCTCCGGGGGGGGGGGTCTGAGAGTGAGTGCGGGGCTCCGGGGGGGGGGGGGGGGGTCTGAGAGTGAGTGCGGGGCTCGGGGGGGGGGGGGGGTCTGAGAGTGAGTGCGGGGCTCCGGGGGGGGGGGGTCTGAGAGTGAGTGCGGGGCTCCGGGGGGGGGGGGGGGGGGTCTGAGAGTGAGTGCGGGGCTCCGGGGGGGGGGTCTGAGAGTGAGTGCGGGGCTCCGGGGGGGGGGGGTCTGAGAGTGAGTGCGGGGCTCCGGGGGGGGGGGGGGGTCTGAGAGTGAGTGCGGGGCTCCTGAGAGTGAGGGGGGGGGGGGGTCTGAGAGTGAGTGCGGGGCTCCGGGGGGGGGGGGGGGGGGTCTGAGAGTGAGTGCGGGGCTCCGGGGGGGGGGGGGGGGGGTCTGAGAGTGAGTGCCTTTTGCTGCCTGTTGGTGGCGCTTGGCGCCGCTCCAAAGGAAGGTTTCGGATGATCGACGTTTGTCCATTGATGAGGTGCCCCTGGATCGGCCTGGACTGGCCTGGCCTGGACCTGCCTGCCCTTTTGCATGGAGCAGCAGCAGCGGCAGCAGCAGCAGCAGCAGCGGCAGCAGCAGCAGCAGCAGCAGCAGCAGCGGCAGCAGCAGCAGCAGCAGCGGCAGCAGCAGCAGCAGCAGCAGCAGCATCAAAGCGATTGAGACGGCCGGCCTAGCTTCGGCTGCTTCGGCCCGACACGGCCACTCGGTTCAACGGGGCAGGACACGATAAGACGCGAATAGACTTTCCGACTCCAATCGTATCCATTCGGGCCTCCGCGTCTCAGCTACAGTGTGAACCTTGGACGTGAGGCGGGGCAAAAAAAAAAAAAAAAAAAACGCTGCGATGCGGGGCCATTTTGGAACGCACTGTGTTGTTGTTATGTTGGCAGAGAGAAAAGACTTTGGCGAAGCAACAACCTGGGCTGCGTCGATCGTAGGTCATGTGAGAGAAAGAGTGTGTGTGAGAGAGAGAGAGAGAGAGAGAGAGAGAGAGAGAGAGAGAGAGAGAGAGAGAGAGAGAGAGGGGGGGGTCTTGAAGAGGTGCCCAAGGTAAGTGAGGCGGCAACACGGCAAGGGGTAGTTACGATTTCCATAGCTTTGAGGAGCTTGAGTGAACCCAAGCCTGGTTGGGCCTCGAACTGGGAGGGATAGCGGGATGGGGCGTCTTCCCCACCGGCCCGCTGTAGGCCGCCGTAGAGGACCGAGGCTGCAATCCCCGTCAGGGCCGACCAGACCCGTCCCCGCCATCGCGTCAGCGTTGTGGTTGTCCCTCACGGGGACGCCGACGACGACATCTGAGGGAATGTAATCAGGCTCTTGGCCGGACACCGCCGTAGCGGATGACGAGGAGCTTGATGCTGGTCGCGGGCTTCGATTTACTCTCCAGGGTCCTTCACAATGGTGGGATAAGCCGTTCCGCCCACCCTGCCGCGGCCACACACACACACATACACACACACGCACCGCACACACACACACGCACACACACACACACTCACACACGGCCCGATAGAGGCGTTGAATAGGGGGCCGCAGCAACGCCCCCATCACCACCGCGGCAGCAGCGGTCCCGAACGTGTACGTACTTCACCCCGTGCTTCGAGGAAGGCAAACACGGGGTGGGGGTGGGGGGGGGGGGGTGCAGGTGGGGGGGGGGGGGGGGGGGGGGGCTGTAGCGCGGCGGCGGGAGGTAAGGGGTGGAAAAGACGAGGCATCACGGGTGGCAGGAGTCCCAAACGTGAGTCGAAAGTGAAGCGAACGCGCTTTTTATTTGCTACTCGGGGGGGAAGTTTTGCGCGCGGCCGTTGGTGTAGAGGGGGGAAAGGGGCTCCGGTTGGGACCTGCGGCACGTCAGAGCTGAGAGAGAGAGAGCGAGAGAGAGCGAGAGAGAGAGAGAGAGAGAGAGAGAGAGAGAGAGAGAGAGAGAGAGAGAGAGAGAGAGAGAGAGAGAGAGAGAGAGAGAGAGAGAGAGAGAGAGAGAGAGAGAGAGAGAGAGAGAGAGAGAGAGAGAGAGAGAGAGAGAGAGTCTCAGGCACGCCGCAGCGGCGGAGGCAGTGGTTGGCGGTGGTGATGGTGGGTTCAGGTTAGGATGAGGCGACAGGGCTGAGGGAAGAGGAGGGGGAGGGGGAGGGGGGAGGCCATTATTGGGCGAAGAAGAGGCACGCTGACGATGGGACGCGAGCGCCTAGCTTCCCGGGGTTAGTGCCGCGGAACGTAACACTCTGCAATGGCGGGCCGGAGAAAACCGCGCGCGCGCCCCCCACAGCGGTATTCGAACCCGCGAACAACCACCCGGCGCGCGGAATCTGGCAGCGCGGCGCGAAAATTATTGGTGCCGCCGTTGGGCGCGTGTTGTGCTGCCAGCTCCATCCATCCGGTCATCGGCGCTGATTTACAAAAGCGAGAGACCCGTCGGCGATGAAGAGATATTAGGTGCGCTGCGCGGGAGAGAGAGAGAGAGAGAGAGAGAGAGAGAGAGAGAGAGAGAGAGAGAGAGAGAGAGAGAGAGAGAGAGAGAGATAGAGACAGAGATACAGGCGGCCAGGGCGAGCAAATTGAAAAGGCAGAGCGAGAGAGAGAGAGAGAGAGAGAGAGAGGGAGAGAGAGAGGCGCAGCAGAAGAAGACAAACTACCACCGCAGCTATACAGCAGCACAGCAGTGTAGTCGATAACGCACCAAAATGGGTGGGGGCGGGTGGCGGTGGGGGCCACGGGGGCGGCGGGGTCACCATCGCGGCAGCATTGTTATTGTTTTCGCAAAATCGTGCCTTTCCTGTCGTAAATAACGGGTCACCTATACGGGCCGTGGGTTTACTCTCTCTCTCTCTCTCTCTCTCTCTCTCTCTCTCTCTCTCTCTCTCTCTTTTGGTTCCATTTTTATCCGATTTAACACAAAAGGCTAGCTCGGTGTACGAATGGATGTGTGTGTGTGTGTGTGTGTGTGTGTGTGCTCTGGAAACGGCAGAGATGCGTAATATTTCATTCCTCTCAAAACGAGAGAACGAGAGGCATAAAAAAAAAATCTTGGTTGGTTGAATGGGCAGTGGAAGGTGTACATGAGCAGGCACCGAGGCGCTCCTATTCACGCGCAGCGACACCGCAGTCACACGCACGCGCACACGCACGCGCACACACGCACACACCGGCGCAGAAGCAGCGGCGAGCCATTTTCGAATCATGCGCTCAGGAATACCGAGGGTGAGTGGGAAAAAACAACATTGGGCAGCAAAGTATGAATGGCGGTTTAGATCGCCACGATGTCTGCGAGAGAGTGAGAGAGCGAGTGAATAAGGCGCGGTCCTGCTGGTTTCGTATCTTTGCGTTGCGCAGCCCACGCAGGAGAGAGAGAGGGGGGAATTACCCCGCTTTTTCCTCCCCGCCGCAAAGATTCCTATCGTGTGGCCTCGCGCCGTACTGCAATAATAGTTGCTCAAAGTGGATTCAACTCAAGATGAGCCGCCGGAGGGAGGGAGGGAGGGAGGGAGGGAGGGAGAGAGGGAGGAAGAGAGGGAGCGGTGTGGAAGCGGCGGTAGGAAAGCGCCCAGGGAAAAACAACAACAACAATCCCTGGGAGGTAGAAGGTCACAGTGTGTGTTGGGGCCGCTTGCGGAGCGTTCTGGGATGTTGGGCAGCCGTCATTAGCCAGGCCCGAATGTCCGGACCGGACCGGCCCGGCCCGCGCCCATGTTTAATGCAACAGGCAGCGGGACTGTCCCCTCCCTCCCCCTCCCCCTCTCTTCCCCGCCCCCGGGAAGGGGGTGGAGCGTTCAGAAACGAAACTACCCCAATGAAGCGATGCCACCAGCCGCCGCAGCCATACCTCCGCGGACCAACATCGGGGCGTTGCTTCGTCTTTGTTGTTTTGCTGCTACTGACACAATTTTGCACACGGCTTGAAGGGGGGTGCGGGTGGGTTGGGGGAGGGGAGGAAGGGAAGAAAATGGTGGAGGGGGGGGGGGAGGCAGCTGTGTTGGGTCGCGGCTTACGGACAAGGACTACTAACTACCGCCCGGTGAGAAAGAGAGAGAGAGAGAGAGAGAGAGAGAGAGAGAGAGAGAGAGAGAGAGAGAGAGAGAGAGAGAGAGAGAGAGAGAGAGAGAGAGAGAGAGAGAGCGAGAAAGGTGAGAAGAGACCTATAAAAAAAACATTTTTTTAAGCTTGCTATTTTATTTAGGATTTGAGACTTGCGTCAGTCTCAGGTCAGGATGGTTCCGGACAAGAATCCAAGGGTTCACATTTTCTGAACGAAAGAATAAGGAAGTGGGCGGGTGGGGTGGTGATGGGTGGTTTACCCGCAGCGCGATAACAATTTCCACTCTCTTAGGAATATAGGAAGGAAGAAAGTGTGTGTGTGTGTGTGTGTGTGTGTGTGTGCACCGCCTTTACGTACACCGTACACACTGCTCCAATATCGGAGGACTTCAAACAGGGAAACGCAGGGCAACTCTCTCTCTCTCTCTCTCTCTCTCTCTCTCTCTCTCTCTCTCTCTCTCTTCGCTCACACACACACACACACACACACGCCCAACAGATATATATTATTCCGTTCTCCTTCCCGTTGGCAGCGACGAAACTAACTTGAGCCCTTGAAACAGTATTGTGGAGCGGATAGCGCTCGGCCCAGCTTACACACACACACACACACACACACACACACACACACACACACACCTGCGCACACTCACACACAGCCCGAGCAGCTCTTGTAGGCATCAAAGCTCGAGAAGCCTACCTTTTCGGCCACACCCGCCGATATTGAAGCACTTGAGGAGCCGCTGTCTGATTTCCAATTCCTCCCCCCGGGGGTTCCCGATGGCTGAGACTAGCAGCTTTCTCCCTATCCCTCTCTGTCTGTCTTTCTCTCTCTCTCTCTCTCTCTCTCTCTCTCTCTCTCTCTCTCTCTCTCTCTCTCTCTCTCTCTCTCTCTCGCTTTACGCAGGATGCCAGGAAGCGCCGAGAGAGATACGCTGCTTAAAATTGTCGCAAGGCGCCCGAAGGGTAGGCAATCCCAACTGCTGCAGCGCACGCGTGTCGTGCGGGCTGGCCTACCCTCTCGCTCGCAGGCACCGGTGTCAAAGGGACCGTTTGCCCCTCCCCTCCCCTGTGGATGCGCTCTCTCCTCACGCCTTAGTGACCTTCAGTGACCTTCGACCCCGGCTGCGCCGCGCTTGGCTCGCGCAGCAAACTCCTCCTCCTCCTCGATGAACTTATACTCGATTACATGCCGACGTTCAGGGACGAGACGGGAACACACCCTTTGTGTGCCGCGGGTAAATCTGCACTAAACGCTTCCGACTATAAATCTTGGGATTGTTTGCGACTGCCAGAAATCTCTCTCACTCCCCCCCCCCCCCGGCTTCGTCTCTTGTTTCTTTTCCTCCCCTTCTGTTCTCCGTCGTCATCCTCCTGGTGCACCGCTGCTCCTGCTGCTGCTGCTGCTGCTGCTGCTGCCGCCGCTCCCGGGACCGGCCCGGCCGAGGCCATGGCTGCCATGGCGCACACGGAGCCATTTCCATACATATGAAACACTGCAGAGTAGGTGGGGGCACCGGCTCTGGCAGCCGGGGATGCAGGGCGGAGGGGTGGGGGAGGGGTGGGGGCGGGGGGGCGGCGGGTGCTCGGACAGGTATCGCGACACCCGGCGCGTTTTTAATGGCTCACTGAATTGGCGATGATTCAGCAGCGGCCTAGTCGCGTGCGGGGCGCGTGCGGGGCGTGTGTCAGGCGTGTGTCAGGCGTGTTGTCAGGCGTGTGTCAGGCGTGTGCCAGGCGTGTGCCAGGCGTGTGCCAGGCGTGTGTCAGGCGTGTGCCAGCCACGCGCCCGCCGTCATGCGCGGCCTCTTGTTATTCCCTCCCAGGTGCCCCGCGCTGCCGTCGCAGACCGGGGGATAACGATGAGAGTCCCTCACCGCCTCACACTCCAGTGCCCTCCCCCGCCATCACTGTGCAGCACAGTCTTGGGGAGCTTGGGGGCCTGCAGGAGCAGGGGTTCCGTGAGGCAGGCGCCAGTCGGTCGGACCCTGCTCCGTCACGGGGACAAGGCTGGGCGGGGGGCGCCACCTCCCCGACGACAAGTCGGTCCCGGACATGCCGTGCCGTGCCGTGCCGTGCCGTGCCGTGCCGTGCCCTGCCTGGAGTTGCCACTCTCGCCGCCACACAGCCCACTGTGCCCGGCCGGGGCTGGCCGGGGCCGCCCTCCGCTTTTCTCCATATTCAAACAATGCCTCCGCTGAGCGCGTCACTGAGGGTGCGGGACGGTGCGCCGGGCCCCGAACTCTCCGTCTATCTCTGTCTGTCTGTCTGTCTCTCTCTCTCTTCGTCTCTCTCTCTCTCTTCGTCTCTCTCTCTCTCTCTCTCTCTCTCTCTCTCTCTCTCTCTCTCTCTCTCTCTCTCTCTCTCTCTCTCTCTCTCTCTCTCCGTCTCTCAGCCTCACACTCTCTCTCTCTGTCCCTCTCCCTGACACACCGCACCGCGCGCGCATAGCCAGGAGGACAGCGTTTTCAATCCATCGCAGGCTCCACCTCAGAGTCGTCGCACTGCAGAGGGGGGGGGGGGGTTCTCCGACGCCCCCCGCCCCCACCCCTTCCTCACCCCCGCCGCTCTGGTGGGAAGGTTAAGTGACAGCAGATGGCGAGGAAGAAAGCTATGAATAATTGGAACCTGGCAGGGCCCCACCCCCCACCCCCCACCCCCAGCCGGCCACAACCCCCCCCCCCCCTCCCCCCCCCTCCCCGGTACTTATTGTCGCGTTTTGCAGCGCCATCTTTCCGATATCATCTATCCGGCCATCTATCTGATCATCTCCTGCTCCGTCAGAACCCTTTCTGGCTCCCCGGGGCCCCCGGGGTCTGCGGATGCACGATCAGCCGGTACTTGAACCCGCGACTTTCAGATCCGAGCCGCCGTGACATACCGCTGCAGGGACCGACCGCAGCAATACGCCAGGTCCTTCGGTGTTTGGTGGTTCAGCGCGAGGGTACAATAACGATGCAAAGATTAACGAGAGAAAAAATGTGTTTGCGAGACTGGCAGGCCTGGAGACACCTTTTTTTTTTCCGGAAGAAAGCCGCAGTCATGGAGTGGGAGGGGGAGGGGGGAGGCTGCGGTGAACGCGTGTTAACTTTCTGGTGGCGTTGGGCATTTGTTCAGGAGGAAGGAGGAGGGGGGGGGGTCTCTCATCACTATTCAGAGCCCGCCAATGGCGGCCAGGGCGTCCCGTTTCCGCGATCGTGCGGTGTGCGGCCGGAAGCCCGGGGAGAGCGAGAGGGAGCGAGAGAGAGAGAGAGACACAGAGAGAGACAGAGAGAGAGAGTCTGACCGGGTGGGCGCTCGAGCGCGGGGTCTGCATGGCGTCTGGGCCCCCAGTCTCCACTCCGGTCTCCTGCTGATGAGCCTCCGACCAGGACTGCTGCTAGCGCCATTGCTTCCGCAGCGAGTGTTAACTGTGTGTGTGTGTGTGTGTGTGCGGCTGATGCTGCGGTGGCGGCAGGTGTGAGGGGGAGGGAAGGGGGGAAGGGGGCGCCGCAGATGGCGCTGGCAAGCGGTCCCCCAGCACCAGAAGGACCGTCCACAAATTGCTTCACACTATACTTCAGCGAGTACCCCCCAAAAATATTAAAACAATGGTCAAATTCAGAGCAATTAAAAATAAATGACATGTACATCGCTATTAGAAAGAAAAATTCACGCGCAAGATTTAAAATTGAACAGGAAAAAATGTGTGTTTGTTTATCAAAAATTTCAAAGAGTACACTCGATACCCAAAGCGTCACGTTATTTGCAGCCCCCCCCCCCCCCCCCTTGCACCACCGGGCTGCCTACCTGCCGGGGGCTGCCGGGTGGGGGCCGCCTCACGCCTCAATGGGCTTGGCACCGGCGGAGGATCGCGTTTCTTGATGATGATTGCCTTCGTGATAATCCGACGAATTCGCAACGAGGAAAGAGGGGGGGGGGGAAGGTACGGAGAGAAGGGGCGAGGGGCCGCAGTGTCTCTAATGACGGGCAGGCAGGCAGGCTCTGCGCCGTGTCGGGATGACAATGCAAGAGGATTCGGAGGGGAGTGAAAACCTAACCCACCTACCGCCCCCCGTGCAGAACTCAGCCAAGGAGCAACCCACAAAAGAAAGATATATAGATATATAACTATATATATATGCATATTTTTTTATGCATCATGCAAGGGCAGAGTTGGGGGGAACCAATTGAAAAAGTAACACACGTGCGACCTTTTTTCATAAAAAATATTTTCGGTCTGAATGGGACAGAGTTACAGCGATTGCGGTCGGCAGGGAAGCGCTGTGCCGTATCGCCTCGGGATTACGAGAGTTCATTTCGCCGTATTTCCATCGGCCGTGGCCCTCAGGCTACCGGGGCTGGACCGTGGATAAAGAAGAGCGCACACACGCACACACGCGCGCGCACACAGGCTGCCTCGAGCTCTCCAGTCCGAGTCCGCCCAACTTAGATGGCTGATCCCACGGATCGGAGACCTGGCCATTATTTGCGCCCCGCCCCTGCCGAGAGGAGGGGAAAGGAACGTCAGAAGAGATGCGAGGCCGACCGGCCCGGGGCCGGGGAGCGGAGCGCTTGGTATATACGCGTCCGTCTGGTCTCCTCCTCCCCAGCAGACGACGTCATAGAATCAAAGGCCAATGTTCCACGGGTTCTCTATTTCGGGCGGGACCAGCCGACCGCGCCGAGTCGCAGCCCGGCGCCTATTGAGGGCTCCAGCTCCAGCAGGGGCTCCAGCCGGGGCTCCAGCAGGGGCTCCAGCAGGGGCTCCAGCCGGGGCTCCAGCAGGGGCTCCAGCCGGGGCTCCAGCCGGGGCTCCAGCAGGGGCTCCAGCAGGGGCTCCAGCAGGGGCTCCAGCAGGGGCTCCAGCCGGGGCTCCAGCAGGGGCTCCAGCAGGGGCTCCAGCCGGGGCTCCAGCAGGGGCTCCAGCAGGGGCTCCAGCCGGGGCTCCAGCAGGGGCTCCAGCAAGGGCCCCAGGCCTGCGGTGGCTGTCTGGGGCTGGGGCACCTTGAATAATACATGGAAAGCGTTCAAACGGGCCTCGCCTCGTAGTATAACATCTGTGTCAAAAAGGAAGCGCGGGAATAAAAGGTGGGGGGGGGGGGGGGGCTGGGCGCGGCCGGCGACCGGAAGCTTCCAAATCGGGGCGGATCCGCGGGGGGCCCTGGGGGCCGCAAGAGGCCCCGCTCGGGACCCATACTGTTCTTTTCCGTAGGCCCGGGTTCGAATACCGACGCCGCCGTGGCAAAAAGTTTTTATTTTCAAGACATTTTTCCGGTTTGGAATGTCATCGCCACCTTGAAATCTTAATTATTTTTTAATTTTTTTTGGAATACCGTTGCCGCCGTTGAAAAGTCCGGGATTTTTTTTTGGCGCGGGTTCGATTGCCGACGCCGCCGTTGGGAACATTTTTTTCACCCCGCAGAAACCGGATTTCTAAGCGGGGCTGACGAACCGCGCACGAACTAACCGGGCCGGAAGCATTTGCACCTGGGCGGGTGCTCGCTGGTGCTGCGCCCTCGCGGCTTGACTACAACTTGCGCCCGCTGCTGCCGCCGCTGCTGCTGCCGCTGCCGCCGCCACTGCTGCCGCCGCTGCTGCCGCCGCTGCTGCCGCCGCTGCTGCCGCCGCTGCTGCCGCCGCTGCTGCCGCCACTGCTGTCGCCGCTGCCACCGCTGCCGCCGCTGCCGCCGCCACTGCTGCCGCCGCTACTGCTGCCGCCACCGCTCCGCTCCGCTGCGCTTCCCTTTGCCGTGTTTTTACAGCCCCGCGGGGCTCTCAGATTTATTACAACTCGTCTCCCCGAAACTTAGACGGGGCAGGGCATGTAAAACGGCTCCAATCCCTCCCCCCTCAGCAACAGCAACTGCACGGCCTGTGGCGGGTGCCACCGGGTGCCACCGGGTGCCACCGGGTGCCGCCGGGTGCCTCCGGGTGCCACCGGGTGCCACCGCTCGTGGGTACTGCACTGCGTCGTCCACCCCGTCTGGATCCAGTTTCACACTTCTGTACGATTCCAAAATTGTTTTTTTTTGTCAAGAAAAAAAATTAAGGCAGAGGCAAGAGTTGAACCCGTGAGAGAACAGAGCTTTAACCGGTACGGCCAATATGCCGCACACACATCGACCAAAGCTACTGTAGCATATGTCCCCAAAGCAGAACATGAAAAAAAAAATGTTGAACCTCTTTCTTTTAGTAATTTCGTCCATTCTTCCTCCAGTCACTCTACAGTCACATCCAGTCATTTTCTATCACAGTCAAGGTGCAAAATTTTCAGGATTGGTGTGGCGGTGTGGCCGTTGACCGCGTCTGCACACACGAGGGGTGGCAGCGGCTGTGTCCGGCGAGGGGTGCTATTTGGCGAGGGGGATTTGCAATGCAGACGGGAGGGACACTACAACTGACTTTGCACCCGCCGCTGCCGCCGCTGCCGCCGCTGCCGCCGCTGCCGCCCCCACTGCAGTGATGGAAGCGTGACGCTGTTGGATCCCCCCACTGTGACCGCACGGCCTGTAGGATAAGTACAAAAGAGTACAAACCACGCGGGGGAGTGGCTCGTTACACTCATGCATCATTGCTCCAAATTATTTCCCCCACCACTTTTCCCATATTTTCTCGTTTTATGTATTGATTGGTTGAAAATGTTTTGTTTCAATAAAAATAAAAATGCAGGTTATTCCTATTTTTTTTTAAGACAACAACAACAAAAAAATGACGCGAAAAATGAGCGCAGAATAGCGGTGCGTGGAACGACCGTCCGTGGGAATCGAACCCACCAAGCCTGTAGTCCCAGAGAGACTCTAGCCCGCGCCAACGACAGTTTTGCTCCAGCACCACTCTCATTCGCTGCACACGCCGCGCGTGGTTTGTGAACGCTCCCTCATTTGTGACCGCCCCCTGGAGAACACCTACAGCGGTCCCCAACTCAAAATATCAATGGCACCCTAAAAAATCTGGGGGAAAATCTGGAGAGAAAAAATTGGTTTTAAAACATGGTGCACGAGTAAGGGTCCCCTAGCGTGGCGTCTGACTACTGAGATGGCTAGTCTCCCCAGTCGCCCCTTGCCGAGAATACACTTTGCAAAGAATGTCTATAATTCTTCGAGACGAAAACTCACGGTGCGCGCCCCCGCCCCGGCCCCTACCCCCGGCCCAGGGAGCCCAGGGTCCCCGTCAGTCCCAGCTCCGGCTTCACCGTCGCACCGGCGGGCGCAGCAACGGACCTCGAAGGAAAAAAAAAAAAGAAATTTGCACAACTTTCACTTACCCAAGTTATGTCTTTTTTCTCTTTTCGCACTTTTTCTGCCGTCCCCAGTACAGCCTTCTCTCTCTCTCTCCCCATCTCTCTCGTCGCTAGCCTAATGCCTTCGCTAAAGCCGACGTCAAGTCAGTTCGTCCACCCCGCAGTATCATCTCTCTCTCCCTCCTCCGCACTGGTTCGCACACACCTCTTGCTGGCTCGCTCCCCTCCCCTCCCCTCTTCCTTTCTCTCTCCCTCCCTCTTGTCCAGTTGCATTATATTTCTCTCCTTGCGAGTGAAATTAAACTGCTGTTGGAAAGTGCGCCACTGGTGCTGCCCCCCCCCCTCCCCCCACCCCCGTACCACCCACTCCGCACCTTCTGCGAAAAGCAGGAAGGAGGAAAAGGTATAAATGATGGCCTGCTCCGCATAAAAACTGGCCGAATGTGCTTCTGAGCTGGTGCCCCCCCCCCCTCTCCTCCCTCTACTCTCCCCATCCCCACCCTCCCCCTCCAGCTCACACCCCTTTTCAACACGATCTAGACTCGGCTTATCTCAAACAAAAGGAAGCTGGTGACAGGAGGGAGGGGGGGAGGGGCATATGAGGGAGGGGTGGGATCGTTCTGGTGTATAACAGCAGGGCATATACAGTTTTCGTCGCAAGCAGGCAGCGCTCAAAAATTATTTTTCCAATATTTACTGGCTGCAGCTGATGGTATCTGAGAATGACTGCGAATGTGTGCACACACGCGCTCGCAAACACACACACACACACACACACACACACACACTCACACACACACACACACACTCACACACATGGTGAGGGCCTGGCAGCACACACTACATAGGCGATTTGCGTTTGGCAGCACGCCTTTCTGACAGCGTGGTTTTTCTGCTTCGTCTTTATTTTTTGTCTCTCGCTGCTGTAAATGAAACGAATCTGCTCGTGGTCGTATTGTTTCGCCTTCGACTTTGGGTATTGGGATCGAAACGAAATCGAAATGCAGCCCGCGAAATTCATTTAATTCAAATAATTGCTACAGTTGATTACAGTCAATTACATTCGATACAGTAGATAGACAGGCCAGTGTGAAAAGAACTGCCCTCGCCTGCAGTGGGAAACGAAGCCACTTTCTGTTAGTGTCCAACATGACGTCCGGAAGATATGGTGGCGTCGGCATTCGAAAGGTCACCGATCTGCGCCGCCGCCCGCTATGCCGCCCCCGGCTGCCGCCCCCGGCCCCGCCCCCGGCCGCGCCCCCCGCCGGCCCCACACTCAATCCGAACGGCTCCAAAGTTGCTGCCGGCCGGCCGCCCGGTCGGGCCTCTCAGATTATAAGAAGGTCATAACTACAAACTTATTAAATTTGAGTTGCTTCAAGTTGTGCTCAGATTATCGGGAGCACGACTCCGGGCCGGAGCACAGTTGGAGAGGCGGGGTCCAGCCCCCGGCCGCCCCCGGCTGCCCCGGCCGCCCCCGGCTGCCCCGGCCGCCCCCGCGGCCAGCGGTAGTTAGGAAAGATCGGGTGGGTAGAAGGGGGGCCACGGGGCCGCCTCCAGCCCCGCCGACTGGAGGGAAGGTCTCCAAGGAAAACTCTTCTGCAGCAGAGGGTCCGGTCCGGTCCGGAGCAACTGCGAGTGGACAGGGTCCGGCCCGCACCGCTGCCGTGCATCGGGCTCAAGGGTTGCCTACCCGCCGGGCGCCATGTGGACTGGCAGCCCGGACGGTCCCCTATGTATACGGCCGTTAGCCGTCTTATCCATGACGGCTGCGTTACTTTACAAGGGACACGGGGCACAGGGGGGGGGGGGGGGGGGAGACAGGGTTAGCAAAAAGGAGGAACCATAGATAAGAGTTGGAAAAGCCCCCGCCCCTCTCTCCTCTCCTCTTTGACGGCGCAGAGGAGAAAGGTCCTGCTCCCTCCCATACCCCCAGGGGGCAGGGCGGGGCAGGCGGGGCGAGCGGGCCAAGGGAGGAAATCGTCCCGTACTTGTTAAAAAATATAAGGCCACTCCCTACATACGCGTGTGTGTGTGTGGAAAAAAAGGCGGTCAGGCTGCGATGGGAGCAGCAGCAGCAGCAGCAGCAGCGGAGGGGGGTCTGCAAGGGCTTCTTCTCTATGATGTTTACCGTGGTAGCTTCCGGTGCCGGGGGGGGGGGGGGGGGTATTTGGCGTGTGCACGTCGTTGTAATGCTCCGCCCCCACCCCTCCGCCCTCCTCCGTCTGGGAGACGTGGTACTCAGGATACTGCCGCCGCTGCTGCCGCCGCTGCTGCCGCCGCTGCACCCCGCAAAGACTCGAATGGGCCGACTGGGGCTGTAAACTTTAATAACGACGGTAATAGTTTTCTGCGCGGCGCGTGGTCTCCTCCACGAATACGTCGCAGCGGCGGCTCGGAGCGGAGCGCCCGAGGCCCGGCTAGCCCGGCCTGTCATTATTTTTAGGGGCCCTAGTCGGGGTTAGTTAGTTAGCCGAGGCCCAAATACCCGCTCTTTAAAAATGTAAAGCGATCTAATTGGGCCGGAAGAGGCATCTGGCCACAGCAGCAGCAGCAGCAGCAGCAGCAGCATAGAAACGGCGGCGGCGGCGGCGGCGGCAACGACGTCTGCTCTAGACATCCGCGCGAAAGTCCCTCGTGCGAGACGAAGACGACGAAGCAGAGCGCCTGCGAGCGGCTGGATAGGCCGACCCGCACGGCAGGTCTGCACGCGGGCTGCCTACCCACCAGGCGGCAAGCTGTGACGGGAGGCTTCAGGATAGTTTTTGGTCTTTCTTCGCCGCGGGTGGGACTGCGTTTGGGGCCGGGGGCCGGGGGCCGGGGGCCGGGGGCTGGGGGCCGGAGCTGGGGGCCGGGGCTGGGGGCCGGGGGCCGGGGCCGGGGGCCGGGGGCCGGGGGCCGGGGCAGCCTTTTGCGCTGTTCTTCTCTCCCTCTGTTCTCCTCGGTTCTCCCTCCGCTGTGGCCGCTGCCGCTGCCGCTGCCCTCCCCGTTCCGAACTTGTTCCTACTGAGATCGGAGGTCCCTGTGGACAGCTTGAGAGCTCTCCGCCCCGCACCGCCACTGCGCCCCTCGAAGCCAACCCTTTCTCTGCTCGCCCGGTTCACCCCCGGCGGGACGGTAGGCCCAGGCCCGTGTACTTGTGCTGCGGGCGGAGCGGGGGCGGCTGGAGGCGGCCGGAGGCGGTCGGGGGCGGCCGGGGGCGGCACTCGGCTCCGGGGACCAGCGCGGGGGACCGGCCGGGGACGCTGGCCGGAAATATGATCGGTTGTCGGGAGGGGAACGTGTTCGGTACGCTTGTCTACTCGCAGCAGAAGCGCCGCCCCAAAGCCCCCCAGCCGGCTGTCTCAGTGTGCGCGAGGGAGAGCGCCGGAGCCTGATGCGGGAGTGGGAGGGAGACAGGGGGACAGAAACAACAACACTAAACGGGGGTGCTGACTGGCGGGCGGAGCCACGGTTCACGGCCTCCCAGATTTATCGATGAGGATACCGAAGTCACCGCCCCGTTCGTGTGCGCCAGATCGTGGAGGCCGGGACGGAGGCACTCAGAGGCCTCCAGGAATCCATGGCTCCAGGGCCTCAGGGCTCCGGGGCTCTAGGGCTCATGGCCTCCATGGCTCCAGGCCTCCGGGGCTCATGGCCTCCATGGCTCCAGGCCTCTGGGACTTTTGGGCTCCAGGGCTCCAAAGCTCCAGGCCTCCGGGACTTTTGGGCTCCAGAGCTCCAAGGCTCCAGGCCACCAGGGCCGTTCACTCACTCCGTAACGCGTCCACGCTGCCGACCAGTGTGTTAGGTCATTTCTGGACGGCCCCTGCCGCTGCCGGCCAGGGCTAGGTCCGGTGGGATTTGAGGGCGGGAGAACAAGAAGAAAGCAGGGCAGAGCTGGGGCGGGCAGACGGACAGAGCGCAGGATGAGGTTTCTGCTGCTTTCTCGCGGGTTCCGCCCCCCAGCGCCGCCCCCAGCGCCGCCCCAGCGCCGCCCCCAGTCCTGCGCCGCGGTTACCCCGCAGTTACCCGGCCCCGCGTAGACCTGATTGACTTGGCGGTTTCGGCCAGAAACCTCCGTACCCGCCGTGCGCCACAGCTACATTGTGTGCACCGAGCCTCTGCCCCGTATGAGTGATGAGAAATTCAGAGGCGGAGCGCGGCGGCCGTGCCTGGATAGGTGTGCGCCTGCACCGCCCCACAATGGGACGGGGGCCGCCCTGGGGGCCGCCCATGCAGCTTGTGGCGCGGCTTCAAATCCCTCTCTGACAATAGGTCGTTTATTCTTCAAGCGCCCTCTTACCACCGCTGCCGCCGCCTCCCCTCTCCCAGCCGAGACGTGTCGAGATCCCATCTCTTGCAGTATCACGCTTCAATCTATTTCCCGTCCTTGCAGGCTCCGCGCACCCCTCCCCCTTTTCACTCCCATTCTCCACGCTTGCTGCTTTCCATTCCTCCAGCCCCTCCCCCTCCCCCTCCCCCTCGCTGTAGCCGCCCCGTAGCCGCTGGGACGGCGCATTGCTACTGACACCGCCTACTGTCTGCTCCGTTGTCCACCAGCACACCTGCTATCAGGATATCCTCTTAACCCTTTCCCCGGCGTACGAAGAAGAGTTCTTTTCCACCGCAACAGAGACGTCACGCGGACGTGTCTTATAGTAGAGGTTTCCAATGAGACTTGGAAACGGAAGCTGAAGAACAAAAACACTTCCAGACCGGAAACTTCCGCGCAGGTATGAGAAACTTGAATGGCGTTTTGAGTGGATTTGGAAGTAAGGCTCCATATTTGGGGCGGCACTTTTGCATCAAGATTTCTCATACCAGCTCTCCAGAGTTTCCATTCTGGGAAGTGTTTTTGGTCCTCAGCTGCTGTTTCCAAGTCTCATTGGAAGCCCCTATGGACGACTTCCCCGCGTCACCATGCCGAGCATGTAGTCTGTAGCATCGATGTAGTATGGTAGCCGTGATGGTACTGCTGGTGGTGGCGGCCGCCTGGTGGCTCGGCCAGGCCTCAGGCGCATGGTGGCCGGCGGCGGTGGCGGTGGTCGGCGGGGTATCGCTCGAGCTTGGCTGGCTGTGCTGTTTGACGACTTGCGGATATCTCTCGGACGGGAAAGTTTCAAGCGGTTTGCTTGTTGTCCAGAGTCGGAATGCCTTTTCTCATCCTCCTCGTCCTCCCCTCCATCCCCCTCCTCTCTCACTCCTTCCCGTAACCGATATGCACTCCATCTCTCTCTCTCTCTCTCTCTCTCTCTCTCTCTCTCTCTCTCTCTCTCTCTCTCTCTCTCTCTCTCTCTCTCTCTCTCTCTCTCTCTCTCTCTCTCTCTCTCTCTCCACTCCCCTCCCCTGCTCACTATTACTTCATGCCGAGAAAAGGAAAGTTGCCGCGAGACGGTTTACAAGCGGGCAAAAACAGCCGAGTTGCCGGCGCGGTTGGTACACTGCATCATAGCAGCGAGATCAGCACCAGCGGAGGCACGGCAGGCAGGGCAGGCACCGACTCCGCCATGTGGAAAATCTGCGCAAACTACAAAACTAGCGTCGCCTCCAGCGGAGCAGAAAAGGTACAAGGAATCGAAATAATCCTCCCCTCTCCCCCCCCTCTCTCTCTCTCTCTCTCTCTCTCTCTCTCTCTCTCTCTCTCTCTCTCTCTCTCTCTCTCTCTCTCTCTCTCTCTCTCTCTCTCTCCTCTCTCTCTCTCTCTCTCTCTCTCTCTCTCTCTCTCTCTCTCTCTCTCTCTCTCTCTCTCTCTCTCTCTCTCTCTCTCCTTCTTACAGCAGCCGCCACCCCACTCCTCAGCCCGTTTAACATTACGTCTGCGGAGCGTGGCTAATGAGAATGGGAACCTGTGGCATTCGCCCGGCCCGGTCAGGCCTGGTCCACTCCGCCGGAAAAGAAGATTTGGATCCTCGGTCGGCAGGCGGGCAGCCAGGCAAGCGGACAGCCAGCCAGCCAGCCAGGAAACAGCAACCGCGCGCGGGGAAGCAGCTGACACTGCAACCCTATGACTGTCCCTGGCCAGACCACGTCAGAGAGTGAGAGGGAGAGACAGAGAGGGGCGGGAGAGAGAGAGAGAGAGAGAGAGAGAGAGAGAGAGAGAGAGAGAGAGAGAGAGAGAGAGAGAGAGAGAGAGAGAGAGAGCAAAGAGGGCGGGCAGGGTGACATCAGCCAAGACTAATATGCCATGAAATCCGGTTTGAGTTGCTCAACTTTCTGGAGCAGGAGCAGGAGCGGGGTGACTGCAAGGCAAAGTCCGCTCTCCCCTGGCTGCCCCCCCCCCTCCCCCGGTCCCGTCCTTGACGGTGGCGCCGCGCCGCGGCGGTCATTCGTAGTTTGCGAGCGTCGTGTTTTCGCTACGTCCGACACTCGACAATCGCAGCACCTTCGGCCGTAGAGGCCCCTGCAGTAACTGAGCGAAATACCCGCTGCAACGAGCTCAAAGCTAGGACTCAGAAAAAATGTGGGGGGGGGGGGGACACACGGCGCGCAAAACACGGGGTTGTACAGATCTATTTGTCCCTTCCTCAAGATTTTCATTTGATTGCAGTTATACCAAGTTGCGCCATCACGAGGTTTGCTCGCCGCCGCCGCCGCTGCCGCTGCTGCCGCTGCTGCCGCTGCCACGGATACGATCTGTATTGCTCCAACTTTTTATTGCCTGATTGCCGATAAAGTTCTTAGGGGGTGGAGGTGGGGGGGGGGGGGGGGGAAGCGGACAGGCTCGGCATGCAGGCTACTTGCGATTGCAGGGGCGCGTTTTATTTGCCGTGCGCGTGTGCTGGCAATGGCGCGGGGCGGGGGCAGCTCGCCACCAACCCTTTTCAAAATTCCTCGCGGCGAGTTAAATTACTGTTTTTCGAACAGGCGCGCGCTTTTCGTTCGTGAGCGGTGCCCATAGAAGGCGCAGGGCAGGGAGCGCCCAAAAGCCGGCAAAAGCGGGGTAAGGTGTGTGCCCGCCAGGCGGTGGAATTCCTGGAGCAGCTATGTGCGGCGCGCCACGGGCACGCTGTGGACACGCTACGGGCACGCCCCGGGGCGGCCAGCAGACCGCCGTGGAGGCCGAGGCCCCCGCCCGGGGCTACCCGGGCTACCCGGGGAGCAGCGCGGCCAAGGGGCTCTTGGAGCTCGCCGCATTCCAAGTCGACGGTCGAGGCCTTCTTGGCCTCCGCAAGGCTACCCCGACAGAGGCCGCAACAGCGGTCTCAGCCAGCCTCTCACAGCCCGCAGCCCGCAGGCCTCAGTGGGCGCGTCCAAGGCGGAGGAGAGCCAGGGAATGTGGGTGCTGTCATTGGGGGGCAGCAGGCGTGGATCCAGGGGGGGCTAAGGACAATTGCCCCCCCCCCCCCCCCCCGAAGGTGCTCTAGATCCGCCATTGGAAGGCAGTGTTTCAACGCCTTCTAAAGTTTTGAACCAGTTTTGTTGGGTCCCCTGACATCCTGTTCAGGGTGCCCCCCCCCCCCCCCCCCCGTCTGCCTCCGGCACTGCAGTGCCGATTGCGGTGAGTATTGTGAGCCGACTCATTCAAACGGTCTAATGGAAAAGGCCAGGCCGTGAATGAAGCTGGGCTGGATTTCATTAACTTTTCTGAAAAGCGCCAACAGAACAGCGGGGCGGGCCGGGCTGGTATGGTTATCACCGCCTCGCATCACATTTCGCGAGCCGCGGGCGACATGACAGCAGCGGGGGGGGGGGGGGGAGGGGCTGTCCGCGCCCCGGCAGACGCCACACCAGACCAGGCGGCAAGCGGAGGGGCACACGGGAGCTGTAGGAACGAAGCCGTTTGGATCTGAATCGTCGGGTTCGGGCTCGGGTGAGACTCGGGACGGAGGGCCTAGGTCTTCTCACTCTCACTCCAAAATAAGGTACGGCCCTCCCCTACAATCGGATGTGGCAACAGGCCTTTTGCCCCCCCCCCCCCCCGCCGTTGGCGCCCGAAGGGGCGCCGGAAATGTAGGCAACCGGCATAACTTTTCCGCCTGTAAGTAGGCAAAAAGCGGGACATTGCCCCCCCCCTTGAAGCCGCTCATAGATCCGCCCCTGCAACTGGGCGAAAAACCGCCCGCGCGCCCATGAGCCGCCATGGCGGAACCTGCCGGTTAGCCTGGGAGGTGCGAGGTAGACATTTTTTTCTTTCTTTTTTTTCTCGAGAAATGAACTCCAGATACAAGCCCGATACCATTTTCATGATAGTCACTTTTTGAAAACCTGACAGCACGCCGATGGGGTGGAAACCCGGGGCCCCAGGGGTAAGGCGGACCCCGCGGAGTCTGTGCTGAGATGAAGCGCCTGGAGGGTAGGCAGGCCCGCCGGGCCGGCGTCCACAGCCGAGAACGGATTGCCTATCCAACGGGCGCGCCGATGCATGGTGACCAAACCGGCTCTTTACCCCCTCCTCCGATGCGGGTCGTGGCCCCGCGGCCCGGCCCGGCCTCCAAGCCCCTAACCTACCTAACCGAACCGCTACCTAACTTAACCTACCATCCACCAGGACGAGTTCCGGCTGGCGGGCTGCTTCACCAGGGACGTGACCCGGCTGTAGCAACAATTGCAGTTTCACTGTACCTGTGATGAGTGCAGGGGCAGGGCGGGGCGGGCAGGGCCGTCTGATGGGGCTGTAGGCTGTCCCACGCTGTCACCCCATGTCCCACGAACACAGAGGAACACAGCACCGACAGTTAGAACACGCCATCCGACCAAACCAGAAGACGACGTGCGGACGCCAAGCCGTGCGAATGGTGGCGACGCGACAGCTGCACGAGGATAGACTGCATGGAGGCGGCGCGGTGCGGCGCGGAGCACAAGTATGCACAAGTGAGCAGAGTACTACAGTGACTGACCGTGACAGCAGGGCCTGCCGGGGGGGAGAGAGAGAGTTCAGGTTTTTGGCGGTTGTCGGTTGGCCGTGAGACCTTAAGGTGCGCACCTTATCACTCTTCAAAAAGGCGACACGCAGTCATTTAACACAGCGCGTACACTTACCACTTTCGGTGGAAACTGTCTCTGCTGTAATCTCGCCTCTCGATGTCGCTTTATGGCGTTGTTTTGTTTGCGGGTTTGAATTCGGGCGGTCGTTTTGGCTTGGAGCATTGTGATTGGTCAACACCGGGTCCCCGTCGGTCAGCCCGTTCCCCCCCCCCCCCCCCCCGCAAGTCGACCCAACATACAAAAAAAAACATACCACTACACCACTCACCGCGACTTTTGGCGAAGGCACCGTCGTTGTCTTCTTTGGCAGATTCGTAAGTTAAAATCTCAGATTTACTGCAGTAAAAAATGATCTCGTACAGAAATAATCTTTTGTTTTCTTCTACACTTGTCCCCCACACCTCACTATTTTGTTTGGATTGCCTTGCCTGCCTGGGTGTGTACAGACAACAACAGTTGTTTGAATGAATTTTGAATATCTTCTTTGGATATGTTTATGTTCAAGCGAAAACCAACGCCCACATTTGTGCACGAACTGACGTGGCGGCTGATTGCAGCTGTGTTTCACACTGTTCGTTCGACTTCATAATCAGAGCAGGAAGTTTGCGTCAACCTAACCATGTCAAAAATGGGAAGACCTATCGCAACACTCATAAATTTGAACGGTAAGCTTGATTTTCTTTCGTTATGTGTCTATTTCTACGTCTAAAATGTATTTCTGAAACATTTTGTAATGTAGGAAAATTTACGGGACCTATATATGATGTTGCGCTTACGAAACTGCGTGAAGTGGAAAATGGACTAGGGAGTGAAGATATTAAATCATTAATATCCATTTTAACTGACAACAAAAATGAAAAATGCGGTTAGTTATACTTTCTGTGTATTATATATTTGTAGTTATTGTTTGAGTCACCTCTCTGTCTTTACACTGTGTCTTTGGCTTGCAGCTGCAGGATCCTTCAGGGATCTTTTGTTCTGTTGCATCCCAGAAAATACTCTGAGCAAGGACGTAACTGATTTGGCTGTGCTGTGGATGTTATACAAAAATGGTAGTGAATCTGTGGTTCCGTCTAAAATAAATGCAGTTCTCGAGTGGGTTACAGGTTGGCATTTCTCTATATTTCAAGTTGTATTCTTATGATGGGTCATCAAGCGTTTTGATGTCATTCTAAATTATGTAACTGCCCTGTGTTTTACCAGGATTACTGCAATTTAATCTAATTGAAAAAGCCAATGTTGATGGATACTATGAGTTGTATTATGAGTTGCTTGTTAGGGATTCTTGTGTGAGTTTCTGCCTGTTGATCTCCTTCAAAGTTCATTTTTGTATCAACTTAGCATTAATTCGCTAATTTTTTAATTTTTATTTGTAGCAACGTCTAGCTTGTAAATTAATACACATGCTAACCAGACCAGATGATGTCTACAGAGGACGAGTGGAAAGGGTTCTGAAAATTTATAAAAAAGGTGGTGGGAAGGCAAAACATCTTGCCCACTTAATTGGGTTAGTCTGATGACTCTGATGACAATTGAGGACTGTATCTATATGATGAAATGGGATTGTTATTTATCTACTGTCATCTTCTCAGGTTGTTCAAAACTTTCAAACCAGAATTAGTCCCCGAAAGTGTAAAATCCTACAGTCATGAACAAGCTTTCAAAAATTTGAGCCCTGGCTTATCACGTAGCCTTGAAGCAGCTCAGCAAAGAGCACATGCTGAAATTAGTGAGCGAAGCATAGAGCTTGACTGGAAAGCTACAACTTATAAAAAGGTGAGGGAAGTTCATGTTTCTATGGAACCATCAGGAAATGCTGCCATTCATTCGGTGTGTTAACATAATTTTTCTGTTGATTAAATTTTAGAACAAGTCGGGTATTCCTCTGATTCCAACTGCTATGTATGTTCATCTTGGCTCAGAGTTATACAGAGACAAACGTCGTAAAATTGTAGAGTTTTTGGAGTAAGTAGAAGAATTTCAATCTCAATTTTCAATTTATTAGCCATTTGGGCACCCAACAAAGGTGTGTTAAAAACTGTTTCAATCTTTGTCTCAATTTGGTTGCAGTAAAGTATCTCTAGCCAATTATCACCTCAGTTGTGAAATTCCAACCACAATTTTATCTCTTATGTTAAATGAGGGTGGTATCCATTTCCTAGCTGCTCACAACAGTGATGTACATGCTCGGTTTTCATCAGTTCTCTATTCCTGCTTGCATTCAGGTACATTGTTAACATTAAAGATTTAAACAATTCTGTTATTTTTATTTGGTTTTTATTCTGTAGAGATTATTTTGTAGAGATCTAATCTGTAAATTTCCTTCCAGTTTTTCTTCAAAATAACAAGAATGTTCCTTTTGAAGAGAGAGACCATTTCCTGAAACAAATTGTTGTTCTGGGAGACTATATGCAACAGGGAATGCCTGTTGTCTCCCGCTTTCTGGCTTATTACATAGCTTCATGGAATGGATTTGATCATCAGCATCTCATCTACCGTCTTCTTGAGAGGATAACATTAGCAAATTTTGCAGGTGTTATATTTTGCATATACAGTTTTGACTTTCTGTATTTTAATGTTATTTTTATTTTGCTTTCCCTTACACATCTTTTTTCTTTGTAGAATTCAATGACTGCATATTAACACATTTGCAAACTCTTTTCTTGTCTGGAGATATTCAAGAAAAGGCTTTAATTATCCATACATTATCAGAACTTGTTTTCAATATGGTATGTTTTTACCTTTTTTCTTTTTATTTCAAGATTAGAAATATTGTAATCTCTTGATTATTTGAGTATATGATTGAGAGTTTTGTCATCTCTTTAGCATTTCAAGTGGACCAAACAGCTTCCCAATGAACACCTTTTTCTGGGTGGGAAGTGTGACTGGACAACAGACTTCAGTGCCACAGTACCTGCACTCATCAAAACCACCACTAATTATTGTGCATTAGGTCTTCGTTTGACCTCAAATGATCCGTCAATATTACATGTGTCACTGTGCTTCTTTGAAACGGTTAGATCCCAAAAAAGTTTTCTTCATTGTATACTAGGTAAAAACTTTCTCTGTAGTTTCTAATTGTGACTACCTGTTTGATTTTTTTTCTGCATTCCCTGACTGGTGTACAGCTGGTAGACTTGCAGTCGAGAGCCAAACAAGAATTAACAGTGATTCCTCCCTCAATATTTTATCGCTGCCTATTCTCTTTGGATTTTCACTGTCTTGCAAGAGTCTGCAGTCTACTGCTAAGGTAAAATGTTTAGCTTTGTCCTTCAGACCTGATTCTAATTTTCTATAGCTAAGTGTGAGGTCTTAAAATTCTTGAAACGCAGGTACAAGGATGTTGGTCTGAATTCAAGTGCCAATGAAATGTATGGTAATGCCAGTGTAGCATTGCTGAATAAGTACTCATGTGATGTATGGAACTGTTTGGTTAAAAAAAAGGTAAGCGTTAAACCCACCAGTATCTAGTAGAAAGTTCCCACTTATAATGTCCCCTTAAATCCTAATACCAGTGGGTCTCACTGAAATCTTATTATATGTACAGGACAAATTTGGTATCTTCATTGTTGCAGGCATTTAGCAAGGCAAAGCAAGGTTACATCTTAGAAAATCATGATGGACTAAAGCAAATACTCCCATTTGAGTGTGATTCAGTATTCAGTTTGGAATACCACCCTACTATGCTGGGTATGGCTCAGTACATGCAAACATTATCAGCATCAGACATTGTGCTGTCTGAAGAGGTATGGATCAATCAAATTCTCTTACAGAAGTTGCTTCAAGTTTGTATGTAATTGTTTTTCAAATTCTTATTTTTTTTTCTTCTTCTAGGAATTGAAATTTTCTTTAAAGCACTCATTCCCTGAATTAGAGGAGAGTTTGGAAGCTTTGGAAAAGACATATGCGGAATACCACAGTGGATCTTCTTAAAAATCATATAATAACTTTTTTTAAAAATTGTATAAAATTAAGAAAATGTAAATAATTTCATACATGAACAAAAAGTCCAAGTCATTTCATAAGTACTTAAATTCAACCTCTTATCATAAACCATTTCATGTTTAAAATAATGTTGTTGGTATCAACTATTCATACTAGATCACATAATCTTATAAGTTGACGATGGTGAGGATGTCTTACAACAAGGTTGCAGCGTAATAAAAACTCCACATCTTCAGCTGATGAATCTTCTACACTTATATATGGATCAGAGCCAGATAACATTTTCTTGAGAGTCTCCTGCAAGAATTTAAGTTAAAATAGATAAGCTTACAGGATATGCATCTGAATTCGGTTCCTACCAAACAATTTGAACACTTACTGATAGTATATTTTCAATTCCAGAATCTGGGCAAAGTTGTGATGTCACATAACGCTGAAACAAATAGGCAGAAAACAGGTGACCGACTTATACATTCAGAAGACACCTTAGGAAACCAGTACTGTATTTCTACTTACAACATCTTTCACACTTCTGGCTCTCTCTTGCTGGATTTTCTTTCTGATCTCCTGCCATTTTAAATTGGTTTTCATTTCTCCAGCTGCTTCTCGTTGAGTAATCATTTTCTGAAATTCCTCTGCTCTTCTCTGTAAACTAGAAAATACCAAAATTAAAACTGGTAAATTATAACAAGCAGCCTACTAAACACACCATACATACTCTTTATTGGTATCTTGAAGCTGTGATAGCTGGGAACTCATTTGCTGTATAATTAGTCTGTCCTTCTTCACTCTTTCCAACAATTTGCTCCTCAGTTCTAAGGACACATTAGCGGACTCAAGAGGTTCCCCTATTAACATGAATATGAACGTTTTAACTTCCTTGACAAAGAAAAAATTTCAAACTAGCAGAACTATTCAAATGAGAATGGTAACAATTTTAGACCAATCAGCTCTTACACGGGCAACTCAGAATTTTAGGCTGTTAAATGAAGACTGCACTAACTATTGGAAGAAGGGCAGAACAACAGATTATTAACTGCTACAACAAACCTTTTGGTTTCATACTTTGCACATGTTTACCAACAGCTTCCATGATTTTCTTCTTGAATAAGGATTGAATGTCACTAGGATTGTCATGACCATTTTGTAGGTCTTTCAGGTAAGAACCCCATGACTGTTGAGGATGATTTTCTTTGGCATGCTTTCTGGTATTGTTGATTTCATCAGAGACATCACCTGAAAATTTCAAAATGTTTGCAATAACAAGTGAAAGAAAAGAAGAAACAATTTCTAGATCCTTGCACTTGTTCGACACTACTCCTGAATCAGGGCCTGTATCAGAGGCATTCCCAGAATAAATAACTGAAATCATCCTGAACTGTTCCATATATTTCTTAGAGAAGTTTACCCTAACCTCCTCAACAAATTACAAAATGCAAAACACCATAAATAGCTTACTCAAATCTGCGAGTAGCAGATAATACAAGTCTGACATTGACAGGCGAGGAAATTCTCCATCCACATCGAACTCATCTCCACCAGTTGAACCCTGGAAAATTAAGAAAGTCATTCATTTATTAGGTCTTCTCTTGAAACATAAGGTTTCCTAGAATTAAGCTGTCAACGTAAAAACTATCCGAACAAAATCCCGGCGGAAGTCAAAACTGATACACATGAATTGTGCAGTAACTATACAACTTAAAGAAATTAATCAAACGGACATATAGGTTATATTTACAAAGTTTTACAAGTTCCAATTCATTAATTTCTATACGTAATAACAGCTGAAGTGTCTCTATTAACTCACCATTTTTACTAAAATATTTCTTAAATGTTTAATATAATTTAAAATAAGTAAAATAAATAGTGGGAAACAAGGTTGTGTTTTCTGTTTAGCACTGTCAAGGCACTGTTTACTAATTTTTGTTCGTTTCGCGCGCGACTTTCATATTCAGCGCTGCCAACAAAACGCCACGTCGGTTAAGGCTAAGGACTGCGGTGGGTCACATTGTACACAATGTAAGTTTAGTTCTTGTTAATTGTGAGGGTCTGTGATTCATGCACGAGTAGTTTTTCGCCACAATGATGGTCTCTAAAAGTCAGCCGTCAAATTCGTTGGCGGACGTTTAGATATTTCGAAAATCCAGCTGCACTCGCGGCGGTGGTGCTGCTGCAGCGCCATCTGGTGGTGAAAGCTGGACCTCGGCTCGGAGGGGGCGGGGGGGTGGACCAGGGTGGACGGATGGCGGCCGGAGGCCGGGGGTGGGGGTGGGGTGGGGTGATGGGGAGAGCGAGGGCGAGAACCAGCTGTGGCAGTAGCAGTTGTCATTCCCTTCTGCTGCTGGGCTGTAAATTCTCCCCAGAATGAACGCTGAAGTTGATGATCCCGGTGTTTATCACCAGGATTTTACCACGGCCTCGGGCTGGGAAGAGTTTGTAGATCGCGTTGAGAAAACCGTTATCGATTGGAAGTTAAATCAGCCCAGAATAAGAAATCCTATCCTAAAGGGTGATTTGGGAGGAGTATGGGTGGAGAAGACAGAGGAGATTAAATTTGAAGGTATACAATTTTACTACAAGTGTAGAATCAATACCAGGATTCTCAGTTAATTTTGTTACCTGAATTGTCAGGTTATGTTAAAGGAGTTGGAGGTTATGTTATGATGAAATACTTTAAACAAAGGCACAAACAACATATACAGTGTTTTGTGAAAATTTTAATGTTCCATGAGGATTGGAAAGAACGGATTCTCCTCTATTATGAACTGCCATCCCTATGTATTTTACCACAAGCTTGTTTTGAAATCAATGTAAAATATGCCTGTTTCCAGATAAGCTGATACATATTTTAATTTGCAGGTGAAAAATTCTACTTGTCATGGTGGAGCCTGGAGGATGGAGTTTTAGCTGCTAATGAAGAAACTGAAAATACAACTACAAGTACTCCACAATCTTTTACTGACATGATGTCAATTGCAGGAGATTTTGTCACGGTATGTTCATTTTCATCAGATCTCTTTGTTGATGCGCATGCTGGTATTGTCGTGATTGGTAATGGTGTTGCTCAACACTGTCTCCAGGTTCCAACTTGCCCCAGAGTCGCACAGTTGTTTGGAATTCGTGAATTCCTTTTGTTACACTCTGATAAGAAAGCATTCCTTTCTTCAGAAACGAAGGCCAAGATACTTCTTGGCTCCTTAACAATGGCCGTCAGTGCCACTGGATGGTAGGACAACGTAATTTACTTAAACTGCCATTTTAGTTTATTTCTAGCTTCATCTGTTATGGTTTTTAAAAATGGATTTGCCCTTCTTTCTGATGTATTTTATATTTTCCAGTGAAATTCCAGCCTTTGTGCAACTTCTTGAAGACTGGCAACACTTTTACCTTGGCTCATGTGTGGGAAAGGATGTAAGCGCTGATTATGAAATGGTCCACCTTGAACGCACACCTCAGCATTGCAAATATCTCACAGGTATTTTGCAACTGTACTTTAGTGTTTTGATGAAATTTAAATAAATCTAGGTTTATTGTAATGTTTATTTTTTTTTTCCACCCAGGGCTTCTTGACACATTTAAATCCAAAATCAGTCGTCAGCAGTTGCCATCCATCAACATAGCTGTTCGATTGACGTACTCCTTGAGAAGGATGGGGCAGTGGTTTTCAGTAACAGAACTAAAAGAGAGTGATGGAAGCCTTTCACTTATGAACCTTCCCTTTGGAATGATTTCAGACCCCATAAGGTATTTTTCTTACTTGTTGTTATAAGATGTGTTTGTTGCTATTTGACCCATAAATGTTATAGGATTTGTCTATTACTACTTGCCACATGACTGAATTAGTCTATATCATCTGTCCCTTTCACCAGTAAATTGCAGCTCTTTGCAACATGGCCACAGCTCACTGATCAAATGGTTGTGGATAGTCAGAGTTACTCTGATTTAGAACCAATGCAAGCACATGCCTGGTCTGTCCGCATTGAATTGGCACAAAATCAAGATACTCTTCGTCTGGCCCAATGCCTGGAATCTCTTTGCAAATTGGCCTCAGAATCTCAGTTACCTTGTAAGATCACTGTGAACGTACAAAATAGAATTTAATTTTATACTGTTAGGTGCTCTTATGTTTTTTCTGCATCCAGTTATTGCAGACTTCAAGAAGCCCAAGTTTGAACAATCCCTAGATGCCCTCACAGAGTACAAGGTTCCCACAATATCCAAAGTATTTGATAAGGTCATATCTGTAAATTCTGCTAATGCAGGTACCCATAGGAAAAGACAGGGAGTCATTCCTGATTCAACATTACAGGAATATCTTTATTTCTTATTCCCCGATGCAGATAGAAATTCTGTAAGTTTACTCAGCTAAATGTAAATCATATAAATCACCAGGGAAAGACAGACATGAACTAAGCTTGGACTTATTTTCTTCCACAGCCACAATATGCATCATATGACAACAGTACCTCATCTGGATCACCTGAGGTATCTTGATTCTCAAAGGGAGGGAGTCTACTTCTTTTTTTTTTAATATAAATTTTGCACATAAGTGCTTCTTCTCTTTTGTTTTTTTTTCAGAGTGCAGTTTTACAAGGAGTTAAATCAGCACCTCCTGAGAGTCTTGTGTGGCGATTGGCCCTGCTCTTTCCTATGGTCTTTTGTAAAGATGGAACAGCTGCAGCAGCCCACCTTTGGTATGAATTTACAGAAGAGATGCGCTACCGCTGGGAGCAGGCCATCCCTATACCGGGGTAAGTACACCATCTTTGCTTTGTGTATTTTTTTTTTTATTACAAAGTAATACTACAGACAAATAGATTGATTCTTTCAAAAATACATAAATACTGTCTCAACAAAGTAGAAAGGCAAGTGCAAAATCGACAGTAGTATAAAAATAACAGTGTTACAGCAAATCTGTGAATGCTGTGCAGTGTCTAAAGGTTATGCTCTAATCTGAAGACGTCACTTATGATTTTGACTTGCAACATCACTTCTGTATGATTCAACAAGTAACAATGATATACTTTAAATTTAGTTTTAAATTGACACAGGAAGATCTAAAAGTAAAACTACATATATTACAATACATTACAATACAATTTCACAGTCTATGTACATATACATCATGTTACAACTTCAAGGAATACAAACTAATCAATGAGAACTTATTACAGAGACAAATAAACTCTTCACAAAAAAAAAAAATTAATCAATGTTACTTGTAAGGAAATTAATTAATTTAGTAATCATCTTTCATATGTACAGAAGTACTACAACTTAATTAATTTTCCATATTCACCAGCTCAGCCTTAAACTTTCACTTCTGATCTTATGAATTAGTTCATCCAATATACCTAACTACACACTTTTTCAATTGTCACCTCTAAGTCAGTCATATAGTTCACATTTTCTCAGCACAAGTGTTCCAAGAATAGTTGTATTATAAATATAGGTACTGAAATGGGTTGTTTGTCACTATACTATATTGTCCTGTCATGGTATCTTCAGTTTTATATGAGTTTCCTAAATTCTAAGTTTATTCTCAATCTTTAATAACTATTGCTATAAATTATTTACATATAATTTACTTTGACTACCAATATTGTACTCTCACTGAGCACATTTTCATTGCCTTACATTCAAGTCCTACCTACCAACTCGTAATCCCAGACGTTGCACAAAACTTGCCCAACAGGCATGTATAAGGGTAGTTAGTTGTTGTTGCAGAACAAAACAGATAATAATTCAAGCATGGTAACACTAATCAGTGGGGTCATCTGTCACCCTTCAGTTGATCTTTGCTACCAAAACAAATTTTTAGGATTGATCTTTTAAGTCACTTGTGTAACTGTAACTGAATATTCACAAATAACTTGTACTTATTCTCTTCATGTGTTAGCTACAACACTTACCTGCATTCAAGTTAAAAACGAAGACTTTTAAGAACACTAGAAAATTCCATTGATGCTATTTGTTGGACAGAAAATACTTGAAAGAAGGCTGTAGCCTTGAGCAGTTCTTTGGTATAATTGTCATTGTCCTCCTCTAACAGATTTGCTGTTGTGACTCATTTTATTTCTTAGACCTCAATGTGAATGGTCTTCAGAAATATATAATATTCAGTCAAATTTGTGCACATAACTGTGCATAGGAGTCTGAAATTGGATCACTTCATGTCAGAACCATGGCACATTTTGGCTCTGCTGTCTTTTTTTAATTGTTACCTGCGTGGATGGTGTTTGCTTCCCTTGATGCCCATAGTAACATTTTTGGAATAAAATAAATACATCTCCTAGGTCATTTGTGGAAGTTTTAAGTCTCAGAAAAACAATTTTGTTCCAATTTTGAAGGGATTCACTTGAATTTTAAGCCGCATTGTGAGGGCATCAAGTTTCCTTTTTTTCAGAGTGCCGACACACAGTTAGGAGCTCATTGGGAATGATGCCTCTGCCATAACGACATCTCAAAGGCATAATGCTCTTGCATGTCACTGTTACATACTCACACACAGACAGAGCCACCGTCTCCTACCAATTTATCTATCTTCGACTCTTTTCTTACAGATGTCTCATAGATAGACTGAGTCCTCTAATAGGTAGAGCTCAAGGATTTGACATTTTACACTCGACAGGTTCGTCATGTATCAAAGAATTTTACGGTAACTCCACGACCCAACAGCTGCCCTATTACCTTGCGTTATGTCCCTGACTCGGTTCAGCCAGCCGTTCTCACTGTCTTCGCTGCCGCTGGAGCCGCTGGAGAGCTGTGTGTGGTTGTATTGAGCACTGCCCAGAGCACTGCCCTGTGTCTGTGTGCCGGCGGCCGCCTGCTATAGCGGTACCAGTCCGGTCCTGGTCGTCGGGTTGCGGGCCATGTAGATGTCCATGTCGTGGTCTGTCCAGTTGTCCGAGGTGTCGCAGTAGTTGTTGAGGGTGTGCGTGGAGCCCGCCGCGCTGTACCGGCTGCCGGGGCGTGTCATGCTGGGCGCGTGGCTGGGCGCGTGGCTGTGCGCGTGCGCCATGGACTGGTTGGTGGCGGACTCGCGGGTGCGGGAGCGCGGCCGCTGGCGCCGGGAGGAGGCCACGGAGGGCTGGTGGGCGTGGCTGGCCGGGTAGCTCACCCTGGACATCCGGTCTGAGACGGCCAGCGACTGTCGGGAGTGCCGCAGCTCTGGAAAAGTCAGTGCAGGGATTAGTGGTTAGTGATAATTGCAGGGCTCGGCTTTTCGCTGCGCTGCGCCCCAAGGGGTTCCCTCAATCCATAAAATCTGATTTGTTCTTCGGGAACAAATAGGGGGAAAAATTTCCAGCAAAAAATGGAAAAATAAGGGGAAAAAAACAGCAATTCGAAATCAGAAAAATAATCAAAAATCAAATTTTGTTGCATTTTTTTAAAGCATGGGACACTTGCGTCACGAGTGAGGGACCCCTCGCTGCGCTGGCTGCTAGAGGGGTCTGGTCTGTCCACCATAACAACGTGGGTGTTAGGATACAAAACATGCATGCACGGCGCACTACTTGTTAGCAGCAAATGCAAAACCATTCGAAACGTAAATAAATAAATTGTCATGGCATTCCATTGACAGCCAGCACCGAGAGAAATGTTTGATTAGTGTCCGGAACTGGAGGCCAAAAATCCGTGGCATTTTTTTTTTTTTTTTTTTTTTTTTGCGGGTTCCGTTTTTTTTTTCAGATGATCAAACTTTTCTCTCAGTTTGATTTGTGCAATATGCTGAATACAAAATAAAGAAGGAAGAAGGTAGGCTGGGTATGGCATGCAGTAGGCAGTTGAGGTCAAGCACCTTGCGCAGAGCTCACTAGACCAGGCCCATGGGCGAAGGAGTTGCCGGAGAGGTAGCGACCAGAGTGGTTCGAGAAGCTGTGCTGCGACTGGCCGTCCGCGATGGACCGGGTCTTAGGCTTGCTCGAGAAGTGAGAAGCGTGCGTTCGAACATCATCCGCTGCACATGAGCCTGTGGAATAGGGGGCTGTATATTCACGTCCACCTGGATTTTTTTTTGTCACGAGGAAGAAAGCTGTGCAACCGTAACAACAACAAACAGTGGGTCTGAAACGGTGCTTTTGTTAACTACACATTCACATCTCATGGACCACGTAACATGTGTTAGACTAAATAAGTGCATATGTTATCAACAATATCACACACAATGCAATCATGAAAAAAAGATATAGTGAGATTTATGTAAACTACCGGTGAGAAAAAAATATCAACGTTAGAGTGCGCAAAAACCACTGGCTGCGCCAAAAAAAAAAAAAAAAAAAGGGAATCAAAAGCGTGGTGGCGTACCATCGTGCTTACCCTGGCGCTCCACGTGGTACATCCTGGGCGCCCGGCCCATGCTGCGGTTGCTGTACACGGACACTTGGTCCCAGTCCTTGTGGTTGGTGAAGGCGCTCAGGGTGGCCAGCGAGGACAGCGGGCCCGCGGGCGAGGGCGTGGGCCCGCAGCAGCCGACGGGCAGTCCGAGGCCGCCGCCGAGCCCGCCGAGGCCGCCGACGCTGCCGCCGGCTGGGATGCCGTTCTTGGAGCCGTGCTGCTGCAGGGTGTGCAGCTTGCGCGTGCGCCGCCGACTGGCCGCCACGAACACGATGACGGCGATGACCACCGTGCCGCAGATGGCGGCCGACGCGGCGATGGTGATCTTGTCCATGTTGCTGGTGGGTGAGGTGACGGTGCGGACCTCGCGGCACTGGCCGTACGGCACCATCTCGGGGGTGACGTTCACCTCCTCCAGAGAGATGACGCACACTACGATGCACTCCTGCGGGCAGAGGTTAGGGCGTTAGGGACCCGGCTGCTCGAACACTTGCAGCTTTATCTCGCTTTGTTTAACAGCATGTCACGCACGTTACCGACCTGCGACGGCACGTTCTTGATCTTGAACTCGCGCTCGCTGGCCTCCAGCGGCGGTCCCTGCTTGAAGCTCTTGTCACCGAACAGGCGGTAGACGACGCGGAAGCCGAGGATGTTGGCCGTGTGGGAGTCCCACTGGATGATGATGGAGTTGTCCTGGCGGTAGGCACTGCGGACCTTCACCTCCTGGTGTGTGACGGAGAGAGGCAGAGTTGTAGTCGGGACAGCCAAAGTAAGAGCAGGGGTAAGTGTGTACGCTTACCTCCTCGGTAAGAGCAGGGGTAAGTGTGTACGCTTACCTCCTCGGTAAGAGCAGGGGTAAGTGTGTACGCTTACCTCCTCGGTAAGAGCAGGGGTAAGTGTGTACGCTTACCTCCTCGGGCTCGGTGTGCTTGGCATGGTTGCCGGCCGGGAAGGAGCCGAGCACCAGGGGCGGGCGTTGCATGGAGGCGGAGCCAGCGACGCCGAGTCCGGGGCCGTGGCCGGGGGTGTGCGCGGTGGGGTGGGCTGGCTGGGCGGGGGCGGGGGCGGCGCTGGCCTGCTGGGCCGCATTGCTGCGCCACACGCCGGGGGTGGCGGTCGTCCTGGCCGCGACGAGTCCGTTGCCGCGCCTCGTCGTGGTGGACGTAGTGGTCGTGGACGTGGTCGGAGGTGCGGTCGGCGGCGCGGGGGGCGTCGTCGGGGGCCTGGTCTTGTACGTGGGCCGGTGCGTGGGCCGCGGCGTGGTGGTGGTCGTCGTGGTCGTCGCAGGGGTTGTGGTGGGTGGCGGTGTCGGCGCCGGGGTCGTGGTGGTCGTGGTAGTCGTGGTCGCCACCGTCGTCGTTGGCCGTGCGGTCGTGCTCGTGGTGGTCGTGGTCGGAACGGTCGTCGCCTTGGTCGTGGTCGTGGTCGTCGTGGTGGTGGTCGAGGCCGCGGGTACGACGTGGTAGTCCGCGTCCAGGGCGTCCTCCTGCTCCTCGATGACCGGCTTGCTCTCGGACTCGTCCGCCAGCACCTGCTCCTTCTCCTGTTCCTTTTCCTGCTCCCTCTCCTTCTCACCGCCGCACTTGAGTTCTGGAAGCAAACGAGAAGCAGTAGCAGTCAGCTTGCCGTCGGTGGGAGCGCCTGCGAATGCTGGGGTAGGCCAGCCCGCACGACATGCGTGCGCTCAAAAGCCACGGTTGCCTACCCAGCAGGCGCCGTGTCTCACTCACCCGCCGGCTGGATGGCGTAGAAGCTCCGGTCCTTGAGGTGGGCAGGGCTGCCGCAGAACTGGGGGTTCCGCTCGCGGCTCGTCACCTGCAGGTCGCCGCGGCCGATCCACTCGGCCACCCACCGCAGGCCGCAGTCACAGCTGAGGAAGCGTCCTCCCAGCGACAGCCCCCGGAGCGTCGTGTTGAGGTGCGCCACGGCCTTCTCGGGCACCCCGGACAGCGGGTTCCCGTCCAGCGCCAGCAGCGTCAGCGACGGCGTGCCCGTGAAGGCGTTGACGGGCAGCTCCGTCAGCAGGTTGAAGCCGATGTCCAGCACCTGCCCAGGCAGCACAGTGTCAGCGGTCGTCCTCCCCTCCTCCCCTCCTCCCCTCCTCCCCTCCTCCCCTCCTCCCCTCCTCCCCTCTCCATGCTCGGGTCCGAGGTCCGAGTCGGCCGCTCCCTAATCATGGCCTCGCCAGCAGCCGGCGCCGTGGCTTACCGGCCGCTACGACGCCGGCCCGCGTTAACGAGCAAGTGCATCCAGGAATTCCCCCCCCCCCCTTTCGGGCCGTGGCCGGGTGTTGGCGGGGGCAGCGGGGGTCGGCGCGGTAAAACACAGCGGCGCGGCATCCATAATACGACGCGGTGGCCGCCGGCGGGCTGCGCTGTGCGCACTGTTCGCGGAAGTGGCGCACCACTGGGGCCGCAGCGGCGCTGGCTGCGCCTTCTCGGACCGCCCTGGATCGCCAAAAAGAATTTTCGCCTCCGTCGGGGCTCGAACCGTGTCCCTTCTGAGGGGTTGCTGCGGGTTGCAGCCGCTTGACGCTACGCCACGCCGTCACACGGCCGTGCCGTGCCGTGCCGTGCCGCGCGAGAGAATGAGGTCTGGGCTGCGGCCGCGGGCAGCGGGTGACCCCACGGCCGTCCCCGCCCCGCCCTGATGCCTGCCCGTGCCCGCGCTCCCCTGTAATCGGCCGTGGGAAGGCACACCCGGGCACACCGCGGACCGCGGGGCGGTGGCGGCATTGTGGGCCGAAAACTTATTTTTTATTCCCCTTTTCTTCCCGAATGTGGCTTCGTTTCTCGCGGCCGGCGCGTTGAGGCCTTGTCTCGTTACGTTCGGCGGACCCCCGCAGCTCCGCTTCCGCCGTGTTACGAACCCCGCCGAGCGCGTCCAGCGCCTGTGAGGGTAGGCCGGCCCGCTGGACACGCGTGCGTGCAGAGGTCACGGCTGCCTACCCTGCAGGCGCAGCAACTGCCTGACCCGACTCACCCTCAGCTCGTGCAGGCTGCTGACGGCGGCGGCCGGGAACTCGGTCAGCAGGTTGTTGAGCAGGCTCAGCGAGGACAGCGTGTCGCGCACGCCCCGGAACGTGGTCTCGCCCACGCTCTGGATGAGGTTCCGCTCCAGGTTGAGGGCGGACAGGGCGTGCAGCCCCTCCAGGATCTGCGCCCCCGCCGGCCCCGGCAGCTCCCGCAGCCCGTTCTGCGCCAGGTCCAGGAAGGCGAGCGTGCGCAGACCCTTGATGGCCTCCGGCACCCGCTTCTGGCGCGTGCCCTTGAGGTTGAGGTTCTTGAGCGTGTCCTCCAGGCCCTGGAAGGCGTCCGCCGCCAGCGACAGGTTGTTGTCGGCCAGCTTGAGGGTGGCCAGGCTGTGCAGCGTGGCGAAGGCGCCGCCGGGTACACGCTCGATGCGGTTGCGGGACAGGTCCAGCAGCGTGAGGTTTCGCAAGCCGCGCAGGCTCTCCACCGGCACCTCACCCAGCTCGTTGTCCTAGACCAAAAATGAGGAACAATTTGAAGTGAACAATAGGAACAATTTCGCGTGGAACAATTTTTAGCGGAACAATTTTACAAGTGGAACAGTTTTTAAAATGTGGAATTTTTTTAAATGTGGATTTTTTCTTTTAGAAATATGGAACCATTTTCCTAAAATGTGGAACAAAATGATGAGAACGTCGGTCTGACTGACCTGCAGGTTGAGGTTCTTGAGCGTGGCCTCCTGGTGCCGGAAGGCGTGGGGCGCAATGCTGCGGATGCGGCAGCCGGACAGCTGCACGCTCTTGAGGCGCAGGTGGCGGAAGGCGTCGTCGGCCAGGCTGGCCACCGTGCTGTTGTTGACGTAGAGCAGGTCGAGGGAGGCGTCCCGGGCGAAGCGGTCCAGCGCGGACAGCAGGCGCGGGAAGTCCACCATGTCGCACTGCACGGACAGCTCCTGGCCCAGGTTGTAGGCGCAGATGCAGGACGACTGCAGCTCCTTGACGTCCCGGTGCCAGGGGCACTGCGCCGACGTCCCGGACGCCAGCAGCACGGCCAGGGCGGCCGCCAGCAGCCACGGCCACGGCCCCGGCCTCCAGCGACCCCTGCCGCCGGGTCCCGGCCCAGACCTCATCCTGCAGGCAGAAGGGGGTGCACCGTTAGAGACGTATAGGCGCCACATTTAT
This sequence comes from Odontothrips loti, assembly GCA_038380765.1. NCBI lineage: Eukaryota > Metazoa > Arthropoda > Insecta > Thysanoptera > Thripidae > Odontothrips > Odontothrips loti. The sequence goes on from CM076255.1 coordinate 8,209,911, forward strand.
TTTTACCAGCAAAGATGAATTTTCCGCCAGCCGGTGTTTCCGGCTGGAGCTTGTTGCGTGGCGAAGTGTCCCGGCCTAGCCGTGGCCAACGGCCTGTGCAGTGTTCATTCGTTATTGGTCTGGTTAGTCAGCCGTCGTCGTCTTGCCTCGTTCCGTTTCGCTTGTGTTTCCGGAGGGTCAGCTAGCCGTCCTTGTCGCACCACGTCGTGGTAGGCCACAAGGGGGAGGGGGGGGGGGGGGGGAGATGGGACCTTCTCGGAGACGCCCCTTCGGCTTCGGCCGGCCGCGATGCTGATTCGCTCATCTCATGACGCGGATTAGCCCGGGGCTGCGTCTGGAACCGCCGCGCTGCCATGATTGAGGTGGGGTAGCTCAGCGGGTCATGGACCTTCACTGTCATGACGTCATGAGCTGTCCAGCCTGCGCTGCCTGCGCGCGCTGGATGCTCTAGTGTTTCTCTTTACGGCCCCACGAGGGGTGTGCCGTGGATGGGCTGCAGCCGGCTGCACGCCTGGCCTGGCCCTGCTTACCGGCTCTGAAACTGTCGGCAGTAACTGTCGATTTTCATGTAACTTTTTAAAATATTTTCCCAAAGGAACGCAAAATAAATAAAAATCGTAATTTTTTCCTGTTTCGGAGTATGAAACGGAAAGGCGCGAGCTGCCTGGGCCACTCCCGCAGTGACCACTGACCACCGCTATGCCGCGGGCAGGGAGTGCCGTCTTCTGTCTCGCTCTCCTCTCTCTTCTCTCTTTCTCTCTCTCTCTCTCTTCTCTCTCTCTCTCTCTCTCTCTCTGTCCCCCCCAATTAAACTAAAGGGGACGACAAATTAGCCAGCGGCGTTAACAGTACAGTTGCGTGACCGAGCCGTGGCGCCCGCCGAGCTGCCCCGGCCTGCCCACCGCTGCCCCCCTGCCCCCCTGCCCCCCCCCCCCCCCCCCGGTGCGCCGCGTGTGACTACCGCCCACGCCACGACATTGGCAGAAAACAGGACCAAAAGAAAAAGAAAACAATAATTAAAGAAAAGTGTGGTCGTAAAAATACTTTTATTATTATGAACGCTTTTAGCTGTCCTTTTTGTGGGGAGAGAAGGGCGGTGGGCAGAAAACTAAAATGTGATAAACAACTTTGGACTCCTGTGTACGGGCTGCCTACCCGTATGGGATGCGTAGCGCAAAGGTCGGTGAACTGCCCCACGAAGGCTATCTCTCTCTCCCTCAGAGGCTCTCTGCTCTGTCTGTCTCGCTCTCTCGTCGCTGACATATCGTCCACCGATTGGCCGCGCGCAGTGGCCAGCAGAGCAGCAGGTAAAAGGGATGTATGCAGGCGCAAGCTCAATGGCACTTTGTGGTCACTGCGGGCTCTGGTGCCCTGCCGGGCTCTGGGCTCTGTGCTCGGCTCGGCTCGACTCGCTGGATTGTCCCCCCTGGTCCGCCGCCCCGCCCCGCCCCGCCCCGCCCCGCCCCGCCCCGCCCGCCCGGCTGATTCTGATACCATTGCGGACTCCTCTTCCCTGCAGTGTGCCCGTCCAGGCCCGTCCCATCCCGTGGCCGGGGTCCAGGTCACTAATAAAAGGAGCCTCCGCGATATCTGCCGTGTGCTTTGCTCTATATTACCTTCGCGCGCACTCTCTCCTCTCTCCTCTCTCTCCTCTCTCTCTCTCTCCTCTCTCTCTCTCTCTCTCTCTCTCTCTCTCTCTCTCTCTCTCTCTCTCTCTCTCTCTCTCTCTCTCTCTCTCTCTCTCTCTCTCTCTCTCTCTCTCTCTCTCCCTCCGCCACGTGTGACTACAGCACCTCCTACAGCAACGACGCACTCTGCTCGAAATTTCACGAAAAATTGCGCGACGAAGCTTCCCCTGCCCGTACAGAGAGCTGCCCGGGAAACACCACAGTGCGCAATTTTGCACTAACTTTCATCGCGCTTTACTCCGGGAAATAATGATAGTGAGTAATGAGGGTCAGTATGACCGTGTGTGTGTGTGTGTGTGTGTGTGTGTGTGTGTGTGTGTGTGTGTGTGTGTGTGTGTGAGAGAGAGAGAGAGAGGCCCTCGGCTCGGCCCTCTGGTGCGCCCTGCTGTTGCTGCTGATCTTGATCCCCGCGGCCGCCGCTGGTAATTGTAAAGCCCCCGATATATAACGAACCATCGAAAGCTGCCGCTGCGGTTCGCTTTTGCTGATTTTCTCTGCCCCCCCCCCTTCTGCCTTTCTGTAAAGACACACGTCTTTCCCTGCTGGCCTTATTATTGGCTGCCTTTGGGCTTGCAGTGTCATTCTAGGGCTCCGCTGCTCTGTTATCTCCCCAGACGCATCTCGGTACAACGCTGCGCGCTTGCGCCCTGGGCACGCTACTCACACACACACACACACACACACACACACACACACGCATGCATGCATGCACTTACTCTCGCTCACACTTTCGTGCCAAACGAATTAATCTTGGCGACAGAGAGTCCCGTTTGCGGATTTGGAACGGCAGAGACGATGCAAAATTATGCTAATAATGCTGCTGCTGGATCTGGCGACAGTATGGGGGGAGGGGGGGGGGATGAATGCCTCGTTAAATCTGCAGCTGATTGCTGCGCATGCTGCCAAATAGGCTAGGTGTCCCCCGCGTCCCGGGCACCATCCGGAGGCAGCGGTGCTGACAGAGTGATGTGATCAAAGGGAAAACCGATGACCTGTGTTGTGGTTATGGCAGGCCGTGTGTGTGTGTGTGTGTGTGTGTGAGCCGGCGGGGGAGTGTCGTGCGGGTTCGAATAGTCGCGTGGGCACCGACCGAGAGCACACTTCCCATTTCGGATTTTTATTACGCAATCGGCGTCATATTTGGTCGTTTTATTGCGTGTTCGGACAGCAGCAATATATATGTATTATGAACATGCAGACGCCCCTGCGGGGGCCCTGCCCGGCCCTGCCTGCCAGCTCATCAGAACACAGCCGGGATCATATCTCTCACCCCGCGCCCGCGCCAGGACCTTCACTTTCCAAAAGAAAATAATAAATAAATAAAGCCACTATTATTACAATTCCTCTGGCGTTGTGGCGAGGATTGGCGGAGCGGGGCGCGCGCGCGCGCGCATACACACACACACACACACACACACACACACACATACACACATACACACATACACACACAAAGACCTACGCAGCCGACAGGCCAATCACGTGCGAGATGCTTCATGCTAATTACGTCATAATCACGGGACCGTCTGCCGCGGCCTGCGACCCCACGCGCCACCTTCTTCGGCGGCCTGCCTGTGTGTGTGTGTGTGTGTGTGTGTGTGTGTGTGTGTGTGTGTGTGTGTGTGTGTGTGTGTGTGTGTGTGTGTGTGTGTGTGTGTGTGTGTGTGTGGTGTGCAGCCGGGTACACCGCGCCCCATTCATCCTACGGCCCGGAGTAGTAGCCACACCGTGTGATGATTCATGTACGTGACTGTTGACCTTGGTGTGCGCGTACGGAACGTGTGTGCGGCGCCCGCAAGCCGCGTGCGTGCGTGCGTGCCAGAACGGCGGCGGCAGCAGCAGCAGCCACGCCCTCACGACAGGGAAAGTGCAGAAACAAGGATTGCTTTATACCAGTACACACTGCTTATTTGATGGCGACGGAAATCAGCCGGCGGCCCTCGAGCGAGTGTGTGGCACAGTAGTAAAGTGGACGGGCCCTCAACACCTGTACTTACACTCGCACACACACACACACACACACACACACACACACACACGCACACACACACACACGCCCGCGCCACTCAACACCTTCACTGCCTTGCTATTCATTTCCACCCGCTTGATCCGTACAGCAGTGCGACGTGCCATGTCTTTGAGAAGGCGGTGGGGAACGTGGTGTAGTCCTAAAGGAGCCCGCAGCAGCAGCAGCAGCGGCAGCAGCGGCAGCAGCGGCAGCAGGGAAGGCGGCAGGAACCTTGCCGTAGCGTGCGGCGAGGGAAACGGTTCGTGGGAAAACGATTTTTGTTTCCGTTTTGCTTTCAAGGATGTCGTACTCAAGTTTTGAGAAGAATCGATTTCGGTGCAAAGTTATTGATGAGTCGACAGGGTTGATCGATTCTGTGCCTTGAGTCCGTGCCATTGACCGTCGCACCAGTCACGGATGGCGGTGTGCCTGTGAGAGTGAAAGGACAGGAAGAGGGAGAAAGAGAGAGAGAGAGAGAGAGAGAGAGAGAGAGAGAGAGAGAGAGAGAGAGAGAGAGAGAGAGAGAGAGAGAGAGAGAGAGAGAGAGAGAGAGAGAGAGAGGGGGGGGGGGAGGGGGGAAGGAGAGGAAGAAGGATGAGTGATCAGTGTCGCCCGCTCGTGCGGAGGGTATATAAGGATGGAGTACGTCTTTACTTAGGGAAGGTGGGAAGAGAACGCAATAAGAAATTATTCAATTTTTCGCTGTTTTTTTTTCTTTTTCTTTTTGCGCGCGCTCAGGTCTTTCTCTCCTTCCGCTCCCCGCCAGGACCTCTGGCCCGGTGTGGATCTCTCTCTCGCTCTCTCTCTCTCTCTCTCTCTCTCTCTCTCTCTCTCTCTCTCTCTCTCTCTCTCTCTCTCTCTCTCTCTCTCTCTCTCTCTCTCTCTCTCTCCCTCTCTCTCGCACTCTCGCCCGCCTCGGCTGGCCGCTTCACGTCGGCGGGGTGCGTCTGCTACTGGCATCCGCCGGCAAGGTCACGGTTGTGGGGTCGCGGTACTGCACCGCAACAAATTCTTTTTATTTTGTCGTGGAGCATCACACTGTCAGAAAAAAGATGCTAGAAAACTTTGGCTCGGCTCAGCTGGAAGAGCATCATGCTGGACAGCAATCCTATTGTGCACACGCCCTCCGAATGCAGAACTAAGGTGTGTTTAGGCGACAAAAGGGGGGGAAAAGGAAGGATAAAAGCGGGAAAGCTGGTAATTGGGCGGAATGCTTCCTTTTGGGACCCGGCACATATGGCGGACGGGCTCTGGTGGATGTGAGGCGTGAAACGGCATTGTGGGCGGGGCGGGGCAGGGCGGGGCGGGGCGGGGCGGGGCGGTACCACTATTACCCACCTCGTTTACGTGTTCGCCACGCTTTCCACGCTTCTTGCGAAGCTGCGCTACACGATGCAAGGTGTGACTGACCGGCGCTTTGACCGAGATCAGTGTGGGAGGGTTTGGAAGTAGCCTGGCTCTGCCAAGCGACGCGCAACCGCAAATTTACATCTTAAAGTATGAAAATAATCCTTATGAAAAAAGTGTCTCCTCATTCGTCCTTTGTTGTTGGCACGACTGCTGGTTCAAGACCAGGCGCCCCGCAGCGGGTTTAACTCGCAACACTTTAGCGCCCAGCAGTTGGCAGTTCCCCCTTTCGGCTCTTCGGCTGCCCGATGGGAGCTTTAGCTTTCGCATGCCATGTCACGCTCGGGTTCGGGCCGCTCGCTGGCGTTTAGCCAAGACGACCAGGGAGGGTGTTGCCGGCAGTGGAATGCATTCAGCGACCTGCCCCCTCTCCTCCTCCTCCTCCCCCTTTTCGACCTCCTTCATTTTCTGCCTTCCTTTTTTTTTTTTTAAACGTGTAATGCCAATGCCACATCTCTTCATGCTGCTCTGTTGCGCCCGCGAACCTTCGAGTAGGCAACCCTGCAGCACAGTTCCGCCCGCCGGGTCTGCCTACCCTCGGCTTTGCAGGCGTTTCCCCCTCCTCCGGTGACCACCACCCCCCGCGCCACGCCCCCTTCTTTCCCGCCGTCACCGACCGGGGCATGACAATTAGCTCTGCTTATAAGACATGAATGAATATGTACTGCGGTGCGTCCCTGTTCTGAACGTGTTTGGCACGGGAACGGGAACGCGGATACTTCCGCTCGAATGTGGCTGCTGCTGCTGCTGCTGCTGCTGCTGCTGCTGCTGCTGCTGCTGCTGCTGCTGCTGCTGCTGCTGCTGCTGCTGCTGCTGCTGCTGCTGCTGCTGCTGCTGCTGCTGCTGCTGCTGCTGCTGCTGCTGAGGTGCCTTCAACTCACTTTGAAAGGAGAGAAGGCATTTTACTATGAAAGCAGCGTACAAAAAGTTGCAGGGGCGAAAAAAGAGTGCAAATAACGTTTGTCATGCATAAATGCACACATGGTCCGCGGCGGCCCGCTTCCCATCGCGGAGGCCGGCCGGCTGGCTGGCTGGCTGGCCGATACGGCCCAACGAGCCGCGCCGAACGCGGGACGAGACGGGGCAGATTCGCCATAAAAGCGGTCCGAGACGGACGTCCGGGATACTTGCCAATCCAGATGCACAAAGCGTCCGGCCCGTACTGGTCTCTTACACATTTGAAAGTGATTTTTTTTTTTTTTTTTTTAAAGTCTGAAATATTGGAACGGATAGCAACTTTGTCATTTGGTATAGTATGTACCTTTTAAATGAGTCCTCTAAATATTTCATACTTCCGAAAAAGGGTAAAGTCAAGGAGTGGTCAGCAATTTCTCAGATTTCCCCAATTCGGACGTTGTTTTAGCGTATGGAAGCGTCGTTAAAATACCGTAAGCTATATTTTATGACTAGCCCCCCCTTTTTTTTGCACACATCAGCAATTGGGCCTCCTTGTGACGGATAAAAGTGCCCGGTGGTCGTTGGTGTGTCGCTCCCTTTCTCCTCACTTCCTGTCGTCTGCTGTGTGTGTGTGTGTGGGGGGGGGGGGGGGGTCATGAAATAATGGTAATAGTGGATCTCTCCGTTCTGTAAGTTTCATCACTGTGTACCCTAGGACGCTGATGACCCCTTCCCTGCGCCCTGTCCCACACCGCGCGCAACACAGACGGATACCTCCCTCCTTCTCCTTCCCCAATGGTTCGCACACCCAACACACTCTGAGCAGTGCGTACATATATGAGAAAACTGCGGTGACGCAAACGGCATGAGGTACGTACACAACACACAATACGACGGCAATGTGAAGCCGAGATTTCTGCTGCTGCTGGGAACTCACTGTGCTAGGAAATCCTTCCGCACTATCCCCCCCCCTCACCCAAACATGCCCGTCTTTCTCCCACATTGGCCTCCATCATAATGTGTAGTCGGCTTACTGGTGCCTTTGGCTTCACACTGTATCCGGATAACACCGGGTTTCAAAAAAAAAAAAAAACGACACAAAAGCAAAACTTGAAGCAGTTGCTCTCAAATCTCGGAAAAGGTTTTCGGATGCGATGTAAATTCCAGAGAGTTGAAGAGGAAGTAGCGGAAGGGACCGGCTTGTGTCGGAATCGGATGGTGCGGCGCCATCGCTCAAACCGGAGGTGCTGTGTATTATCGGAGGGAAAAGGCAACTTTTTGGCGCCGTAAATTTTGATGATAAATCTGGCGCTCGTGACTGGCCAGTTCATTACGTTCGTTATTTCTCATATTTTCCCCCGCTAATTGAAGCGCCGGCCGAGGCTTATGGTTTTGCGGTCGCCGCGCGTCCTCGCGGCCCGTGCTAGAGCCAGCCCCCCCCCCCCCCCTCCCCTAGGGGCCCTCTAGGGCAGCTCTAGGGTGTCCGGCCGTGTTCCTAGAGTGTGCGTCTAGTAAGTACGTCGCTTCGCGGGAGAAAGTCAAAGTGAGTGTGTACTTCTGCTGGGCTGATAAACTGCCGCTCTCTAGGCTGTGAGCCGGGCGGCGGCTGGCTGCCGGCCTCTGCGTGTGTGTGTGTGTGTGTGTGTGTGTGTGTGTGTGTGTGTGTGTGTGTGTGTGTGTGTGTGTGCCGCCCTGCCCTGCACCGCGGGCGGTGTATCCCCGGGGTGTGGTGGGCCCCAGGACCCGGGGCCCTCGCCATGGCTGTCTGTGCTGCTCTCTATGGTACCCCCGTGCCCCGGCCGGACCGTCATTCTGAAACGTTGTGATCGGCCAGCTAGACGCCGCGCGGAAAGCGAGGAATCTTTTGTTGTTTATTACTTTTTCGGAAGTGCGCCATTTTGTCGTCATTTCTCTTTTGGTCTTATATTTCAGGAGATCAGAGTGACTTTTGTAATAAATCTCGATCCGTCGGGAGTGGAATAAGAGAGAAAGGTGAGAATCACCAGACGAGGAGGTCGACGGTGAAAGAGAGAGAGAGAGAGAGAGAGAGAGAGAGAGAGAGAGAGAGAGAGAGAGAGAGAGAGAGAGTATCGACGTTGACCGTGCAAAGCGATTTCCGAACGCGGAGCGCTAAGTCGCAGCCTGCGGCGCAGCCGTGGGCGTGGCGGTGCGGTGTAACAGGTGGGGCAGGCCGGCGTGGCGTGCGTGGGCGGCTGCGGCGGGGCGTGGCGGGGCGTGGCGGGGAAGGATTTAGGGCTGAACGGTATCTGCACCGAACTCGGAGGCTAACTTTCACGTCATGTCCGCGTCATGCCCCAACAACATTCTCCGCGTATTAAAAAAAAAAGAGTCTATTTTTTTGTGTAGTTTAAGAAGTCATGTGTGTGACTTAAATGTACAAAGTAGCCTACAACCATTTTAGTTGTAACTTTCCCGAAAAACTTCGGATGAAACGTATTTTTGGCAGTGCGTCTTTCATTCTATGCCAGTGTGCTGCGCTGCATTGGCATTGCTTTGTTCTGAGGCATCGTCATGGCTTGGGCGCGTGCGGCGGCTCAGAAGCGGCACTGGTCTTCTGCTCGGTCACTGCCGGGAGAGAGAGAGAGAGAGAGAGAGAGAGAGAGAGAGAGAGAGAGAGAGAGAGAGAGAGAGAGAGAGGGGGGGAGAGAGAGAGAGAGAGAGAGGGGGGGGGAGAGAGAGAGACAGAGAGAGAGACAGAGAGAAGAAGAAGATAGAGAGAGGGAGAGAGAGACCACGACACACGCGCCGCCCCAAACTACGGCTGGGTGCTGCCAGTAGCGGGTGAAGTGTGATTCGGCGAAAGTGTCGGGGCTGGGCTTAAACATGCCTGGGCCTAGCATACCGGACCCTTTCACTGACCAGGCGGGGGGCCCGAGGGGGGGCCGGGGGGGCCCGAGGGGGGGCCCGAGGGGGGGCCCGAGGGGGCGCTGACCGTTCTCTAATTAACATGCAGGGGACCGCGCGGCCTGCCCAGTGTCACCCGCCGCGGGGCGCCTGCAGAGCGGAGGGTAGGCAACCCGCCGCGTGCGGGTGTCGGGCGGGGCGGCCTACCCTGCAGTTGGCAGGCGCTATCCCAGATCAGAAGCGGAGAAGGAAGCTGTAAGTTAGGCGAGGCTTATGCGAAGCTTATGCGAGGCTTATGCGAAGCTGATGCGAAGCTTATGCTGCAGCCGTGAACGGCGCCTCGTGCGTGCAGCGATCCAATCCGTGGGGAAGTGCGCGTGGCGCTCTGTAGCGGGGCACACCACCCGCGCCTGTTACATGTGCGTGTGTGCGTGTGTGCGTGTGTGTGTGTGCGAGTGACTGTACGGTGCATGGCGGTGCCGGAAGTGGAGTGCAAGTCGGCCGATGAATGGGCGCGCAAATTAAATGAAAGCGCCGGGGCCATCATAATGCGCGCGCTCGCGTGTCGCGTACCGTCATTGATTCCCATTCATTCAAAGACAGAGTGCGTGGCCGGAGCCGGTGGGCTGGTGGCCACCAATTAGTGCCCCTTTGTGAACAGAGGAGTCGTCTAAGATCGGGCGCAGTCATGCGCGCGGACACGCGGGGACCGGGGAAATAGACCGCGAGGACCTGTTCGCTGATGGAGTGTCACGACCGTGTCACACGCCACTGACACGCCGCTGACACGCCGCTGACACGTCATCACCGGTGGGATAACGAGCGGCAACACCTCTCGTGACGCAAGCAGATGCGCGCCCTGTGCTGCTGCACCCTTGTCCCGGCTGTCACCGCCCGTCACACACTGATTCTGCAGTCGACAGCGCTACACTCAGGACCAGGAACCGATTTAAAATTTAAACATATATGTGTACCTATTCAATTATGTATACTTGACTCGAGATTTTTTGCCAAGCAGATCGAAGATGCTTGGTACAAGTATTGCCTTCAATTACGGGTTTTGGGCGATACTTGGGCCAAGTATTGTCGAAAACTCGTATTGAAGGCAATACCTCTACAAAGCATCTTCGATCTGCTTGACAAAAAATCTCGAGTCGAGTATACAGAATTGAGGGTGTGTGTGTGGCCATCAATTCATTTTGGTTTTCTCAACCTTTGCATGCACACAGGCTGTAGTTTATGGTGTGCCACCAGTGGGGATTGCTGCTACTGCGACTCTGAGAATGAGAAGAAAAGAGTGCGTATTTTTTTCCTCTCGCCCGTCTCCTTACGGAGCGCCGTTTAGTTTCGCTTACCTCCTGTCTTATTCTCTCCATGTCCTCCCTTTTGACGACGTCCGCTGTGTAGCAAGAGAGAGAGAGAGAGAGAGAGAGAGAGAGAGAGAGAGAGAGAGAGAGAGAGAGAGAGAGAGAGAGAGAGAGAGAGAGAGAGAGAGAGAGAGAGAGAGAAGGGGAAGGGGGATCACGTTGCGTCGTTTTTGTGCATGCGGCGAAAAGATAAAAACGCTATTCATGAGTCGTGTGCCGAGCTCGATGCGCCGACGACCTCCAGGAGTTCTCACGGCTGGACCCACGACGCCCCCGCGGCCCCCGCGGCCCCCGCGGCCCCCGTGGCCCCCGCGGCCCCCGCCCGCGGCCCCCGCGGCCCCCGCGGCCCCCGCGGCCCCCGCGGCCCCCGTGGCCCCAGCGGCCCCCGTGGCCCCAGCGGCCCCTGTTCTGTCACGCCACACGCCTCACTGTGCAACGACACGACGGCGCGGGCTCGGCGGGAAACCGTTTTATACGAAATGGCCGGTTAGCCTGGTCTCGTATCTCCTCGCGCTGTCCTAGCCTACAGCCTCCGGCCCCGCCCCGCCCCGAGGAAGGCCGACAGAAATGCAATAAGGAGCCGGCAAAGCGTTTGTTATTGTTCGCGCCGTTCGTATCGACAGAATCTAGAGTTCCCTTTTCGGGCCACAAAATAAAACGAAATCAAACCCGTGACGTTTTTTTTTTTTTAAATTCATCGTCACTCTTTAGCAACACTTGTGTGAAACTGCAATTCGAAGAATTTTTCGGAATCTTTGAAGTTTTTTTTTCTGCGCTCTTGTCATGGATGGTACCTGCATGCGGTGTGCACAATGCAAATTGAAACCCCTCCGTACGCTGCTCACACACGCACGCGATCTTTTAGCGGCGGTCGGGGGTTCGCTTCCCGCCCGCTCTTTAATTTTATACATCTGTGCTGGAAAGAAGGCCTCCGATGCAATCACCCCCAAGTCCGCCTGCCCCTCGCCCTGCTTCTTGCCCTGCCCGCGGTACCAATTTCTGAGCACAGTCGCCTACATTCGAGGAGATCATCGCTTATCCGCGCCTCTCAATTTTCTTTTCTTTCCTGGTTGCCAATTGTAATGGATATCTTGCCACACGCACAGGCCTATCGATGTATCGATTCCGCGAGCGTTAATATCGAAAACTTTTTTCTCGAACTTTGGTCGAATTTGGTATTCACTTATTGTTTTGTAAAGGATGCATGGTGCTTTGACCCGGCTCTGCTTGTCTGCTGCTTTCTTTCCCCTCATCTAAGAAGTTTATGCAACACCGCGAGTGGGCGTAACCGTAACAACGTTTATTCGCAGGAAGCGGTGCGAACAGACGGAGCATCTCAGGCGCGGTTATCCGCAGCAGTGGCCTGCAAATAACGCCTCTCGCGCGGAAATGCAGCGGCCGCCTCTTAGCAGACGACACTCTGCGTAGCGTTCGGCTCGGGTCTGCCGGCCGGCTGGGTGTGATTTGTGCACGAGAAACTGTGTCCATCCGGATTATGACACTCATTGTTTTCTTGTGTCGCTTGCCCCCTGGCCGGCCGGTCCGGGACCGCGTTGCGCAACGCGGAGCTCGGCTTTGGGCCCGATTCAGCGCTCGATAGCCCAGGTCGCCGCCGAGCCCCGCTGGAGCCCCGCTGGAGCCCCGCTGGAGCCCCGCTGGAGCCCCGCTGGAGGAGATATCGGCACCCAAATTCCAGAGCTCCACAGTCCCGTTTTCATTGTCCCGCTCTGACATTTCCCCGCCCGGCTGCATGTGCCCGCTCCACCCACGCACCGTCATTAGTGAAATTAGCGGAAAGGTCAATCCAAAACGCGTGGACTCGGTTATATTGTACGCGTCCCGCCGTCCGAATAATCCCTATTTTTCGACTGCCACTCGGGGGGTTTTCGACCCCAGGCTTCCCGCTGATTGGTCGGTCGAACGCTGCTGCGATGACGCTGCAATCAGTGCCATTACAGGAAAGGGCAGAGAGAGATGGAGAGAGAGGAAGGGTGGCGATTGACGCCCATCTCTCTCTCTCTCTCTCTCTCTCTCTCTCTCTCTCTCTCTCTCTCTCTCTCCCCCCCCGTGCTCTCTGTTCGCGGGCACGAGCTTCAGAAAGGAAGCGACGGACTGCCGAGCCGAACAGTGATGTCTCTCTCTCCCGGCGCGGAAGTTGGCTACTCATTACGATGTTAATTACGTCTTCTTCTCGATGAGGAGGAAATTTAGGGGGAGAAGGGATTCGACCACGGAGAGGGGGAGATCAAAGTTGAATAATCCGATCGGACAGTGCGGTGACTTGAACGCGGGAGCGGGGCGGGAGTGTCCCCTTGGTGACCAGTCACCAACCGCTGCACTTTTTGACGATTTTCCTTCTTTTCCGAGTGTGACGTCTGCGTGGTGATGCAACAACTCTTCCAAATACTGGGGTCGTACTGAGAAGTGGTTCGCGCAGCGGAAGCGAATGATTCGGCAGCACTCCGGGCTCGCATTTAATTTCGTTTCCTCTTTGGGGGCCCGACAACAAAATGGAAAGGAAAAATGCCGTCGAAGACACACTGTAAAAATATTTACCGTCACGCTAAATATTGAAAATGATGTGTCGTAGGCGAAAGAAAAAATGAACAGTGCAGCCTTTCCACCGCTCGGCATGTGCGGCGTCCATCAGTGTGCAGAGGAAAAGTGTAATTTTCATACCCGTTGTCTCCTTTTCTTTTCGTTCACCCACATTCCCTGGGCGTGCTCGTCTTGCATATACATCAGGGAGACTGCCGCTTTTGGTTCCCAGTGCGAATCCCACGGGGAGACCTGGGGATCCCACATATGCCACACATGTGGGTCAGCCGGCCCCGGCATAGGCCATGGCAGGCCCGCGTCATGCGACCAGCACCGGTAGCACCGGTACTCGTATCTGTGTCCATTAGTCCATGACACACGTGCAGGTACGCTTCCGATAGTATGGCGGACCGACGGCCTTCATTTAAATGCGGCTGTGTACTCGTGTGTCATCTGGGCGGTGCGTTTCTCCCGTCTCTCGGAACTTTGACGCACCACGCGGCCTCAGGGTGTCACCGCGTCCCTGTCTGTGTTGTCATTGCTGCAGGTGTCGCCCATCAATATGGGGCGTGGCGCTGGGAAAGCGAGTTCCCAGAACTGTCCGGGTCTGGTTACCGGGTGGAGGGTCATCAGTCATTCAGTCAGGATGTTTTGTCCTTTCCAGCTTAACTGTAAAAAATATTTGTTGAAAATTTCCAACTATATTTTGTATAGGGTTGACGCATAGAAATCACCGCGAAGATGTGATAATTTGGTAGTTAAAGATTTACATTTTCCGGGAAATATAAAATTTGACTGAAAAATGTAGTGAATTTTTTCAACTCTTCTTGGTTTCTTTCCCGCAGAGCCAGTCAAAACAGAAATCCTGGGAAAATTTTTCTGTAAAAAATTTCTTCATTCACATCATCTATAGTGATAGTACTTGTACCTTCCATACTGCCAGGAAAATCTTTTCGGCAGCGCTATGGACAGTTTTGGAGGGAATTTTCAAAAGCGAAATTAGCGAATTGTTCGTTTTGGCCTTTCGCTCCGAAATGTGTACACGCATCGCTCCACTTCCACGCCTTTTTTTTTTCAGCGTCTAGCTTATGGCTGGCCGTCTTCCTCAATCCGGGATGTGAACTGACCATCTCCGTAGAACTAACGGTCGGCTAACGGGCTGACGGACTCTAGGCGTGGACACAAGTTCAATACTATTGGGTCAGTAGACTCCTCTGACAATGGGCATTGCAGGGTGACCTTTCATTGTCGGTGCATGGCCAGGGCAGGGGATCCGTAGGGCTGAGGGCCCGGCCCCGCCCGGGGCCCCCGTGGCCCCCCGTGGGCCCTCAGGCCTCAATGGGCCACACTGCGCGCGTTCGCTTCTCGTGCCATTCCGTTTTACTTCCTCTGGAAGTGTGTGGTCGGAAATGGTCCATTTTAAGTAAATAATAAAACACAAAAATAAAAACTATACTAAGATAATTTGCTGCACCATCCGTCGGCACGCTCACTGACCTTCCCTCGCCCCGACCGCCTTCCGACGGCACTGCGGCCACCCGTCCGCTGCGTCGTGAGAACCTTTTTCTTGTTTTCTTTTTTCCCCCTTCAATTCTCCCCGGAGCCGAGCCCTTACGTGGCATGACAGGGTACTCACGCCCACGCAACAGGACCCCTTACGGTCACGACTTCGATATGACGCTTGGTCACGGGGTCTCAGTGCCACTGGGCTCAGACCAACACGCCAGCCATTGTCCGCCGGTTTGACCAAGTTTACCGCCGAATGACCCATCTCCGCGCAGCCCTCGTTGTGAGCCGTGCGCTGCCGACAGACTCCGTCGAGAAACAACATTCTCATGTCAAGTCTCTCCTGGGATGTCGCGGCTGCTGTGCGGCGGTCCCGAAAAATCCGAACGTTCTCTCATCCTACAACCGGAGCATCTCGTCCTACAACGCTTGTGTTTTTCACCGCAGAGATTTAACCGGTTTCAATCAAGCAGCGCCCGGCAACTGTTTTAGTTTATCGCGAATAGCTTACCGGAGTATGCCTGCCGCCGCCTTGTAGCAGGTGGGCTAGTGGGCCCGGCTGGGCTCGGCCGGGCTGTGGCACGCGGCGGAGCCAGCGGAGCCAGCGGAGCCAGCGGAGCCAGCGGAGCCAGCGGAGCCAGCGGAGCCAGCGGAGCCAGCGGAGCCAGCGGAGCGCCGGTATTTAAAGTGCCTCGGTTTTGCCGCCACGCCACGCCCCCCTCCGCGCCACGCCAGCTGTCTGCTCGAGGTGTTCCGTTTGGCTCTTTGCGGTACTCCCGGCAGCAGCAACAGCAGCAACAGCAGCAGCGGTGGCGGCAGGAGCGGCGCCCGCTTTAAACGAGTAGTAAAGCGTCCCTGATGCGCATGCGCACCGCGCGTGGGCGTAGAGCAGCGCAGAGCGGCAAAGAGCGGCGTAGAGCGGCGAAGAGCGGCGTAGAGCGGCGTAGAGCGGCACAGAGCGGCAAAGAGCCGCGTAGAGCGGCACAGAGCGGCAAAGAGCGGTAAAGAGCGGCGTAGAGCAGCGCAGAGCGGCAAAGAGCGGCGTAGAGCGGCACAGAGCGGCAAAGAGCGGCGTAGAGCGGCAAAGAGCGGCGTAGAGCGGCACAGAGCGGCAAAGAGCGGCGTAGAGCGGCACAGAGCGGCAAAGAGCGGCGTAGAGCGGCACAGAGCGGCGTAGAGCGGCGCAGAGCGGCAAAGAGCGGCGTAGAGCGGCACAGAGCGGCAAAGAGCGGCGTAGAGCGGCACAGAGCGGCGTAGAGCGGCACAGAGCGGCAAAGAGCGGCGTAGAGCGGCACAGAGCGGCAAAGAGCGGCGTAGAGCGGCACAGAGCGGCAAAGAGCGGCGTAGAGCGGCACAGAGCGGCAAAGAGCGGCGTAGAGCGGCACAGAGCGGCAAAGAGCGGCGTAGAGCGGCACAGAGCGGCGTAAAGCAGCGTAGAGCAGCACAGAGCGGCGCAGAACGGCACAGAACTCATCGCTGACGTCGGGTTTCCTTGTTCAGATTTTTCCTATTGCAGTTTTTCCCATGCAGGCTGACGCCATTTGGTTCCCCACTACAAAGCGACGTTTTAATCCTATTTTGCCACACTTTGCATCGCTGCTGCTGCTGCTGCGGCGGCGGCGGTGGCGGCGGCGGCCGGGACGGGTTTCGCTTTTCGGTCGGCGCGCACCGCAACGCCAGCGGGGACTCATCGCTCGCGGAGGCGCCTAGTTTAATTGGTGACGGGTGCTGCGCGTACCACAACTGCCAACGCCGCGGCAAACCACGACAGAGCGAGTCGGAGCTCATGCACTGGTGCATCCGTTACTTCACGCGTGCAAAGCGCCTTCCAAACAGCTCACCTTTTTTCTTTTTTTTTTATTAAAAAAAGGCTTTAAAGCGTACCTTTATTAATTATTTTTTTACCTCTGGACAGTTGGATTTATAGTTGATTACCTCATCACACTGAACGTGGAGCGTCAACATCCGTTAATCGGTTATTTTTGATATCGATTTTGGTGCGTCGATAGTGATTCGGAACGCTCCGCATTCCATTGTGTTTACGGAGATGTAATGATTATCTCGAGTGAGACCTCATACACGCCTCAAACGGGGGCCACTAAAAGTTGTGTTTATAGCGGGCGGCGGGGGCCTACCTGCACCGCTAGGCCTGTCCAGAAATTTGTGATCTTTTTTTTAAAAACTGAGTCACATCTTCGTTGACATCACTGGGAAAAATCCTCCCCATTGTTAGCGTTTTTTTCGTGTATTTTTTTATGTGTATTTTTTTCGGGGGGGGGGGGGGGGGAATCCATGAGTGATTAGGACCCTGCAGGACCCCAACTGTTTTTCTCAGACCGCCCTATTTTTTAAAATTGCTCAAATCGTTATGAAAGGGCTCGGGAAGGGCGACGCTCTGGATGTGTGTCGAACGCTGACAGCCCTAGCGCCGCACCGAGTCACCTGTTATGTGGAGGAGCGGTCGGAGCGCCTCTGCTGGGTCAGGTGGAGCGCGCCGGTGAGGAATCTAACGGGATAATACCCCCCCCCCTCCCCTCCTGGGGCCGCGCGCTCTGTGGACGTCCATCCCCCCCCCCCCCCCCCACTTCTCCTTTCCCTCTCTCCTGAGCAGCGCTGTGCCCTTAAAACACAACACACACACACACACACACACACACACACACACACACGTGCCCGCGCGCGCGTAGGTTTCGGCGAACGCGCGCACACGCACAGGCGCGCGATCCGAAAACGGGAAATGCACGCCTGTTCGATGCTTCACACACACTCGTCTTATAAACACTTGCAGCTTGAAAAGTACGATTAGCACCATAGAGCGGACCTCTGAAGCTGCGTTCTGTCAACATTTTCCCTTCTGGAACAATTTTCCCCCCAATTTTTATTTTTTTAAAATATTTACACAAAATAACAACACTTTGAAGATGGCAGTCAGCACAAAAAAAAAAAAGATTCAGAGTCTTCGTTATTTACGAGACTTTTAGAACGAACCGGTGAGATACCCGACCGCGCCGCTGGTATGCGAAATTGTCGTTCGCCCCTGGCTACTGCTGCTACTACTACTACTACTACTACTACTACTACCACTACTGCGGCGGCGGCTTAGTGGTTATGGCTGCATTCCCCGTCGCGCTCGGCCGCGCCCGCGCCGCCGCCGCTCTGGTCGCGGGTTCGAATCCGATTAGCGGCGTGCGGTTTTTCGGCTCCATTGAGCGCCGCCCTATGAATTTGTGTAATACTTAAACTCGCTCCGCTGCCCCAGTGCCGCGGCCGCATCTCTATTCGCACCCGCTCTCCTGCCGATAACGCCGGCGTTATTTGCACTCACCGCGTTCCCAGACCGCGCGCAGCGCCTGCGGGCTGTGTGGCAGGGTGAATGAAAGTTTGTGGGGCCGCAGTGTTCTCATTTCGCTTTAATTTCGATATGTTTCAGGTAAGGAACGGACGTGCCGGGCCGTGCCAGGCCGTGCCGGGTGGAGTTTGGTGAGTGAGTGACTGGGCCCGGCCAAGCCGGGCCGGGCCGTGCCGGGCCGCCATCACAACCACCTGGTGCACTCTTTTACAAGTTCCTTCGAGTGGACGAAAAAAACCGCGTTATTTTCAGGGAGATGGAAAACTTATTATCAGAAAAGTGAACCAAATTGACTACGAATAGTGATATAACTAGAATCGCAAGTTGATTCAACCAAAACAATCAGTCTCCTTTTTTTTTTTTTTTTTTTTTTTTTTTTGGAGAGGTGTATCTAACAAGAATGTATATTTGTTTTTAATCGTGCGAGGAAACAGTAGGGAATAGACAAAGAACAACGGCAGCTGAACAAACCGGTGACACGTCCCATCGCCACAGCCGCCGGCGTCCTTCGCGCCTTGCAATGAGGTTTGCACTGCCAAATACGGGGCGCCGCTCATCCGCCGCCTTCCTAAATAAGCCCGTTTCGTCCAGGACGTTTCGAGGGCCGCGGGTCCGCGCCGCCGTGTCTTCTTGCGGTGCTAGCAGAAACGTAACCCGATTACGGCCAACCGGGCCAACCCGGCAAGGACGTCCCTCCCACATCCTCATTTTTTTCAGCAAAAATCGTATTATTAAAGTTGTTTTTTTTTTTAACAGTAAGGGGCAGATTTCTTCTCCTATCTCTTTGTGTTTTCTCATTTCACTGCTTTTGTGCCGATTAGCCTGATGCGGGTGGTGCCCCTATGTGCGTGACACTTGTGTGTCGCGGTGCTTTCTCCAGCATGTGAACCTCTTCATTTGCTATACCGCGATCCTTGTCGTACACCTGACAGTGCGGCCAACAAAAAGCGTCCCTCTCCCTCTCTTTCTCTCTCTCTCTCTCTCTCTCTCTCTCTCTCTCTCTCTCTCTCTCTCTCTCTCTCTCTCTCTCTCTCTCTCTCTCTCTCTTCCTCTCTCTCTCTCTTACCGGGATGTGCGATAGGAAGGAAGTCGTCGATTCGTCAGTACCTGCAACAAACGAGAGTGGGATTTATATGAGGAACTTAATTCTCGCGGCGGCGGGGTGGACTGACTGCCGGAGAATTGATTACTCAGGGGACGTAATAACTGTGTGAGCGACGTGCCGTCTTCGCCACCGCGTTTTGTCAAACAAGAAACAAAATAACAAATCGTGTCGCAGCTTGACGGCGAGGAAACGGTTTCATTTTCTCCGAGGGAAAAAAAAGAGCGAGGAAAAACGAACAACCCTCCCTTTTTCTCGCAGTGGAGTTGTCGAAATTTTGATATGACTCGGACGAGTCATCGCTTCTGTGCGGGCGATCCAATGCCAACGTGATTTATTATTTCACTTTTGCTGTGCGTCGCACTTCCCTTTTTCTTCTTGAGTTATTTCTTCCTAGCAGAGATGCTTGTCTTTTTTTTATGACAGGTAAAAAAAAAAAGTGTGGGTGCACAAAAAGTGCCGGGGGAAACAAATCGGACAAAAGCTTCCAAATAATGATTCGCTCATCTATACACGCTGACGGGCCTGGCATCGCCTGGCATCTGGCATCGCCTGGCATTGATTCTCTTTTGACGAGGTGCCCGTCAGACTCCCGTCTGCTACCTACACCTCGCAGGGTGGTTCACTCTTGCGAAGCTGTCTTTTTCTTTTCTCCTCGCGCTGCCCAAACAATTTCATGTCGCCGCGGGCAGCGGCCTGGTATTACCGCCGAAACGACCATGGGAGAGAGAGACAGCACTAATGTACGTGCGTGGATTAGTCGTGCTGCTTGGTCATCTGTTCTTTTCGTTGTTGTTGTTGTTGTTGTTAAGTTGGCAGCGGCGTGCCAATGACTGCGTGCGTGAGACGGGAACTGGGCCAGGTCCCATCCTATACCGGAGGGAACAACTGTAGTACACCCGCACCGTACCCACTGGGTGAGGCGTAGCGTAGCGTGGCGGAGCGTGGCGGAGCTTGTCTGCTCGTAAGAAAAAAAATTACGGTGTGTGAGCAGTGGCAGCAGCGGAGGCAGGGGGCGGGGGCGGGGGCGGGGGCGGCCGGCGAGGGGCGGGAGGTCCATTCAGGAAAGCCCAACACAGCGGCTGTTTGAACGGACAGGAAATGAGCCAAATTGAGCGGTTCGTGCGGCAATCTGAAGTGGGAGCAATTTTGTGTAGCAAAAAAATAAATAAAAATAGAAACGAATTTGCTTGTCCGTTTTGCTGTCCGGGGCTGCGTATCGCGGCGTTCGCATCGGCAGCGCCGTGTGCATTAATTGGCATTGCCAACTTCCTGGGGGTGGTGGCGGCGGCGGCGGCGGCGGCGGCAACGTACAAAGCATTTTCTCACGGTGGGTCGGTGGGCGGCAGCAGTCCCCTCAAATACTTACTGTGTTGTGCCAGTCTGTGTGTGTGTGTGTATGTGTGTGTGTATGTGTGTGTGTATGTGTGTGTGTGTGTGTGTCCCACACATCCCAGAGAGATGCTAATGTGCACCACTGCCCCATCCGTCTGCCACAAAGAAATGTTTGTCGTTGCGACACTGCCGCACCTTGGCACCTTCGGTGTTGCGGTTGGATACCGTATGCAGTCTGCTGTACGCTCTACACGGTGAGGGGACCTGCCAACTCCCTTTAGTACCGACCGATGCGCTGTTTTGCGAGGGCGGTTCAGTTAGGTAAGTGTGCGCGTCTAGCGGCGGAGCGGCGGGCCTCATCCAGTTACCAGGCGTGAGGCGCGTTGAGCAACGACGCGTCGCGCGGGGGTTTTTAAAACAGTTTGCGGTTTGGACCCGCGCGGCGTTTACGCGCGCCTGCAAGCGACAGGAGCGCGATGTCAGACAGAGATGGAGCGATTGGGAGCAGGAGAGATAGAGAAAGAGGAGACTGTGCGGCATTCCCTGCCGTCTCGCGTCGTCCTTCTGATGAGGTCCTCTGTGCTATTACGGGCGGGTGCCCCGCGGGCGCCTGCGAGCGTCAGGGTAGGCCAGCCCGCACGACACGCGTGCGTGCAGACGTCGGGATGGCCTACCCAGCAGGCGCCTGACTGCTGGTCGGACTGCAACGCTGTGCCGCTGCCGCTACCGCTGCCGCTACCGCTGCCCCTGCCGCTGCCCCTGCCGCTGCCCCTGCCGCTGCCCCTGCCGCCCTCTCGGCGGGGGGTCGCGTCACGAAGCGTTGTTGCCCCAACGCCCGTAGCAAGCGGGTCAGGGTGGGTCGGGGCGGGGCGACCGCCGGTCGGGTCAATCATGAGGCCAGCGAGTGGCCGGGCAGTGCCACCGTGCACGCATTAGCGGCGCAACGCGTTTGGAAATGGCATAGCATAGTCCGCCCGCACCCATCCGGAGGGTGTACCTGGGTGTACCTGGGTGTACCTGGGTGTACCTGGGTGTACCTGGGTGTACCTGGGTGTACCTGGGTGTACCTGGGTGTACCTGGGTGCACCTGGGTGCACCGCGCCACAACACGGCAAGTGCAGGTAAAAATAATCGCGCTGAGAAGGTGGGAAAAATATTCAGACCCTTATTAAAAGTAAGCATTTTACAAAAAATAAATCACTAAGTTGCAATTTTTTTTGGAAGGTGTTTTTTTAACCCCTTGCGATATTTTTTTCCATTTTTTTTTATAATTTAGTGATTTTTCTTTTCATCCTGATTTTTTTATATCGCGATTTTTCGTTTCATCGTGAATTCTTTCCGTTGTGATTTTTTAACCTGCACTTACCCCACCGAACAGCGGAGTCGGTTCGGTCAGACAGAGTGGCACCAACGTCCCCACGTGACAACACGGCCCGTGGCAACATGGGGTCGTTAGCGACACAACAGCGCCTACAAACACGCCGGCCGACAAATTTCAAATTATGTAACCTCCCCGCGTCACATACTTTTTCTCTCCCTCCCGCGCGGGACGGATAGGTGTGAATCCAATTAGGGCAGCAAACAGTTCGATACCTCGACTCGATACCTCTCTCGACCTCGATAGTCCGTCGCGACGAACCGAAGCCGGTATAAGTGAGTGTCGTTCAGTTAGTGGGAATGAGAGATAAAGAGCGAGCGCATTCCGAGGTCCCGTAAACGGGGCGGCGCGCGCTCTCCGCTCCGGGCAGAGAGACGTTCAGTCCGGCGCTAACGGGTTGTCGGGCAGAGACGCTGGCTCCGGCTCAAACGTTCGCCTCGTTGGCTCGCATTTTGCTCGCTGTCTGGAAGGGACGCCGTGTGCCACCGTGCGGCTTATTGCGATTCCACTAGTTGTCACCGCCGCTGAGAGGGGGGGGGAGAGGGAGAGGGGGACCTGGGCGGGGAAGTGAGAAGGGAAGCGGCGCGCACAGCAAGGTCTAGGCCGCCAGATGTCGCTGTGGCTGCAGGAGTTATATTGAGGGGCTCCGATTATGACATTCACTTCCATTTTCACCTCTCACGCGCGCGCGCGCGCGCGTGTGTGTGTGTGTGTGTGTGTGTGTGTGTGTGTGTGCTCCTCTCACCGTCGGAGTGCCTCGTGAAAGGTCCACGTAAAGCCGCGTCTGTCTCACTCGCTCGGCCAGCGCCGACAATCTCTTTTCTCAGTCTGCTGTCGTATAGTAGAGCGCATGCACGAATCGCTATTTGAGTGGCTTTTGTGACTTTGGCGCGGCCGCGTGAAAGTTATCTGGAGCGGGTGAGCACACGGCGGGACGTTAGTTGTTGGGCCGCGCTGACAGCCGCTGCTGCTACCGCTGCGGCCTCTGCTGCTGCTACCGCTGCTGCCACTGCTGCTGCTACCGCTGCGGCCTCTGCTGCTGCTACCGCTGCTGCCACTGCTACCGCTGCTGCTACTACCGCCGCCGCACTGTCTGCGGTGACAATGGCACGACTGCCATTGCCCCCATTTACCGCGCGCTGCAAATTGTCCCAAATGGCCGAGCAGAGAGGTCCAATGCCTGCTTTGGCTTTCGCTTTCATCACGATTGACACCCGTATGGCCCTTTTGCGTAGAGCGCAAAGTTGCCTCGAAAATTGTGCATTTCCCCCCTCCTAGCTTAAGTTTGATATGCAATTTTTTTTTTAATTTTTGCTGGAACCTTGTTGGGGGTGCCTGATTAGCATCAGATGGCTCAGCGCTGGCAGCGTGCCGGTGGGAGGTGTCCGGAGGTGTCCGGAGGTATCCGGAGGTGTCTCGCCTCTCACCAACGACTTAATTTGGCTATCTGTCTGTCTCTCTCCGATGTTGGCCCCCCATAGTCTCTCTCCCTCTCATGCGATGCCTATCGCGTCCCCGAATGGCTGCCAGGGGAGTCACGACTCTCGGTAGCCCGATTTTGATGCGAGGAGAAGGTGTTGTTGATGTGATAGCCCCCCGCGACGTGAGCGGCCAGGGGCCGACGGGTTGTGTTGTGTGGTTCGGTGCGGTGGGGAAACGCCGTGCGCTGTCAGCTAACTGAACCTCATCAGCAGCCGTCGTGTGGGGTGAGGCCTCGGAACGTTTTGCTCTAGTTTTGATAGTGCTGACTGCAGCGGGAAATCGACAAATTTTTTTTTTTTTTTTTGCTCGCAAAGCTCGAAGCTGGGCACACTGTGAAACTGAAATAGACTGTTGTCAATGAAGACCGTCGCGCATCCCCCCTTCATTCTTCGCTGACATTCATTCGCGTGCACATCGGCATTCCGTGTTGTTCGCTTTGAGGACTTTGCATGCGCGCTGGGACCTTACCGGCATGTGTGTCAGGACGAAAGTAGGTCCTTGTGGGCCGGGCGGGCGGCGTAGCCTGGCGCGGCGTGCGTGCGTCTGGTGCGGCGCTTCTAGGCTGAGTCACCCAGGGCGAAAGAGAGAGAGAGAGAGAGAGAGAGAGAGAGAGAGAGAGAGAGAGAGAGAGAGAGAGAGAGAGAGAGAGAGAGAGAGAGAGAGAGAGAGAGAGAGAGAGAGAGAGACAGAGAGACAGAGAGACAGAGAGAGAGAGACAGAGAGAGAGAGAGAGAGAGAGAGAGAGAGAGAGACAGAGAGAGAGGGGGGGAGGGAGAGAGAGACATAGCGTGAATTAATGGACATTGTCTAATCCACGGGCACGATTTTCAGCCGCGTTGGCCGGGACTGTACAAGTCTCGGGACTGCGGCTATCAAGGGGGTTGATCAAAGACATATATTATTATTGGTTAAAACACCAGCGGTCGCCGCGGCTGTGTTTTCCGAGCGGTTACAAGCGCATATGTTTACTGTATTCGTATTGGAATCGAAGCTCTACGCTGCCGCCGCCCGCGGTGCCTGTCCGGTCAGCAACGCACCGCCCTCCTGTGCACGAACTGCCTCTGGTGCACGCGACGTGCTGTCGGCGGGGGCGGTGCGTGGCGTGCAGGCGGGCCCTTCGGTACAGTCACTACAAAAACAACAACACGTGGCCCACACGTGGCCCACACGTGGCCACAACGAGGTGGTCGTGCGCGCCCATACAGGAGGGCGCCACCGACATCGCATCACCGCCTAGCGCCGCCTAGCGGACGATCGTGACTGCCTCGTGGTGGTACAGCCCAACTCAAAACAACAAGGATTATCTTCATTGCCGCGAGAAATGAAAGCGTGATCGAACGGTCGTTCCGGATCGGAGTGTACTCTAGAGGGTCTCTGTGAATGGAGCGCTCCACAAGGGCTTATCGATAATGACTGCCACGTGGCACGTTCGCACATTAAGGGCTCCCTCTCTCTGTTTCTCTCTCTCTCTCTCTCTCTCTCTCTCTCTCTCTCTCTCTCTCTCTCTCTCTCTCTCTCTCTCTCTCTCTCTCTCTCTCTCTCTCTCTCTCTCTCTCTCTTATTCAAGTAACTAAACAAGTATACAGCTCGGTATCTTGAATAAAAGAATAAGAAAAAACAGTGTCGAGACATTGGTGGCGGTTTTCGAACCCACGTCCTCCCATACTGCTGCTAGTGTGACTTGGGTGGTCGGTCGGTCGGGGAGCCCCCGCATGGCCTATGCCTCGGCCTTCTGGTTAAATGCCGTCGCGCTGGACACTCATTGGCTCCATGTGTGTGTGTGTGTGTGTGTGTGTGTGTGGACAAGTGTGGAGCGCCGTGAGCCGTGTCCGTATGACAATGGAGTGGAGCGCGCCGCCACCACCACCACCCCCGGCCAGACGTCATTATGCAAGAACGCCGCCCCCTTCTGTGTCGCCGCCGCCTCCCCCGCCGCCGCCGCAGTTTGGCACAGAACGGTCACTATTTATTTGATTTAGATCCGTATCGCGGCTTGTCGCCGGGGCACGTAGACCCCCCCCCCCCGCCTGATATAGGGACCGTGCCGTGCAGCGCTGGCGCCGCGCTCCAGTCCACTGCTGGAAGAGGGAGTGTTCGACACTGATATGGTCACCACTGATAAACGACTGCGAGTGCACAGCAAAGATTTCTAAGATATTCTTACAATTCCAAATAGTAAAAAAAAATGATAGAAAATTCTAAAAATTTGAAAAATTGTACACATTATGAAAATTAAAAAAAAAACGACTTTTAGAAACAAAAACAAACAAAAACTGTGGTGACTTAACTTACAGCCACTCACTCAGCCACACCTAAATGCATCGGCCCTTATTTACACAGTTCGCGCCCGCTATCTGACGTCACGACGAACCAATCGGATCGCGGCCCCCCCTGCGCGGCGGCTGCAGGCCGCGACCCCCCGGGGAGCCTCATATGCAACGCGGCTGTCATTCCTCTGAACGCGTTGTGCGGGCCGGGGTGGGGGCTCTCTCTCTCGCACTCCCATATGGCACGGCTGTCCTCACCCAGCCACTGGAGACTTGAATGCACTGGAAAGAAATTGACGTGCACCTTTTGAGAGAGATATATATATAATGCCACTTTTTTTTAGGTGTGTCTTAAGCGATTGGGGCCAGGACCAAAGTGAGGACGGCCTGACCGAGCCCAGATAGCCAACCGCAGCCGGTGCAGACAGGCGTTGTCTGCCCCCCCCCCCCCAGGCTCCAGCCGCAGCTATCGGTTCACCCCGACGCCGCCAAATTGAAACTATTGACCGCCTAATTGGCATCGGCTCGGGTTTTTGGAGCGACTCCAGCAGCGGATGGCGGGATCCGTGGGTTCGCGGTGCGCTCCCACGGCCTCGGGCTGCACTACTCTGCCTTGCCAATTTTTCATACTCAGGCAGTGGTGCTTTCTGGGCTCATCCGCCGCCGCATATGCGGAAATGCAACGGTGAATTTTTCATGTCTACGGTATCGATGACGACTCGCTCTGATTAGCCGCGGAATACACGGAGCGGGCAGAGCCAAGGCAGAGCTAAGGCAGACCGCGGCGCGGGAAAGCCTTAATGAAGCTGCTCCCGCTAGCCGCGCCAGGCCGCGCCACGCCGCGCCACGCCGTGCCACGCCGTGCCACGCCACGCCCAGGCCTGTCCGTCAACCCGGTGAGGCCCGCCTGGCAGACGGGAGGGAAACCCAGGCCCGTATCACACCACCCCGGTACCCTCCAGGGTGACTCTGGCCAAACTAACCTCACTCGTGATGCAAGCGTGCCATCATTTCAGAACTCCATTTTTTCCCGTTTGGTTTTGTGACATTTCTGTGTTTTTTTTTCGTTTTTTCCCCAAATTTTTACTGAAATTTTTTGATTTGGTTTTGCTTTTTTTTATGATTTTTCTTCTCAGTTCTTTGAGGGTGGACATTTTTTTTTAAAAAAAATTTTTAGTAGTGAGGGACCCTTGGACTTGTGCGGCGATCAGCCGCCAGAGGCTGAACGAGCTCTCAGCCCAGCGGAGCCCAGCGGAGCCGAACAGTGTTCCTGCTTCCATGGCGCCCCGGCTGCCCGCCCCGGCTGCCCGCCCGGCTGCCCGGCCCGGCCGGAGCGGACGCGATGTGGCGCGCGCGTGGAAGAAAGTTGCGATCCCTGTTGCAATTTAAAATGAACCACCGTTGATTTATATTGCGTGGGGTCCGCGGCGGCGGTCTCCGCGGGGCTGCGTGCGCGGAAGCAGCGCTGTCACAGCCCTCCCTCCTTGTCTGACGCCCGCGCCCGCCGGCCCCGAGCGAGGGAGAAGGGTACAGTCATATATGTGCGCGCATTCCATCAGCAGCAGGGAGGGGCGTGTACCCTGCCGCAGCAGTGCCATGCCAAACCGCAGCTGCGCATGCACCGCTTTTTCTTTTCTGTTTTTTTTTTCTCTTTTGCCGATATTTTATTGTTCGTCTGGAATTTCACCTCTGCAGAGCATATTCCAGTCACACGCTGCACGCCTGCAATGTCACAGCCCGCGCCTTGTCACGTCCGTGTCACGTCCGTGTCACACGTCCGTGTCACGCTCGTGACGACACGCTGGGACGTGACGCGGCTCCGCAATTGGCCAGCGTGGGTGCGCGCTGCAGTTGGTACAACTGGGCGACAGATTTGATCTTGTTACCGGCCACGCCGCCGTGCCGTGCCGAACCTGCGCGCCACCGGAAGAACGCCTGGCGTTGTCTCTCCCTCCCTCCCTCCCTCCCTCTCTCTCCCTCCCTCTCTCCCTTTCCCTCCCCTCTCTCTCCCTCCCTTCTCCCCTCTGCGTGCTTCGTGTGCAGTGGCCACCAACATTTTCATACCTCACTCCTCTATCTCCTTCTATCTCCAGCAGCCTCCAGAGAGAGGTTATCTCTGGCCGTCGCCTTTTTTTTTTTTTTGTTACCTTTTTTTACTCTCGTTGCTGTCCTCATTGTTGCCATTCCACTTCATCCCATTTTCACTCTCGATTCCCACTGTTGCTGCCTTTGGCTTGGGTAGCGAAATGGAAAGGGGTAAGAGGAGAGATAATTTCATGCTGGAAACGAGACGATTTCCTATAACTTGCCTCGTCTCGGTTTCGTCAGTGCAGTGACGTGCAGTCATCGTACTTTGTCAACTGCAAACCCGTAAGATATCCAGGAAGCGGATGTGCGCCGAGATCAGCTGAAAGCCAATAAGCTTCCATGCCAGCTCTTTTTACCCGCCTTGGATTGAGAGGGGCGCTTTGTTTAGCTCGCTTTTCATTTGCACTTTACCCTGTCATGTTCCCGAGAAGAGGGAGAAAAAGGACGATGGGCGGGGAGAAAGGAAACAGCAGAGAAGCAGAGCTGAGCTGATTTCCACCACGACGAGGCGACCCGTCGAATGATGATGCCCCGGGGAGGCAAAGTACTGCTGAAGACCGGCCCGGCTGCCTCCGGACAGACACGTCACCTCCTTGTCGCACCCCCGTCCCCTGCAGCCCTGGCGCTGTGAGCGCGAGAGAGACAGGGGCAGACGGTGCGGGTGGCGGCGGTGCGGTTTTTTTTTCCTCGCAGCCGTCCGCTGCTGCCGCTCACAAAGAGACTGTCGCTTGATGAATCTGCTGCTTTTTCTGACCGGAGGGGTCTTCTTCAGGCCGCGGCTAAAGTCGCTTGCGGCTGAAGCGGCTGAAGGGGCTCACGACGCAGACAGACACATTCGATCAGATGGACGAGAACGAAAGCGGCACCGCGATCCATTTTCCGGAAGTCGAAATGCGGCGACAACCTCATTTTCGATTCACTTGTACAAGCGTCCGACTTTTTTACCTTTTTTTTTCTTCGACTTTTTATGCTAAATTTTTCTGATTTATTTCTCGCTTCTTTTTAGTTTTCCTGATTTATTATATATGTATTTTTTTTTGTCATCGTGGGGGGGGGGGCGTTTTCTGAGTGAGGGACCCCTCGAGTGAATCGTTTGAAAGTCCCGCGTCGCGCGAAATTGACCAGAAAACGGCGACTGTAACTCGCACAAAGTGCATGAGTGTCCGGTCGGTCCCCCGTGGTCCCCCGGGCGCGCTGGGCATGGTCTGGGCTGGGCTGGGCTGGGCTGGGCTGGGCTGGGCTGGGCTGGGCTGGGCTGGGCCCTTGCATAACAACGACTCGTGGACAAGCCGTGCGCGCCGCGCCGCACCGCGCCGCCTGCGGTGTGCCGGACAGAGATGGAGATAGGCAGGAACTGGGTTACCCTAGCCTGTGCCTTAAATTGAGCTTTCCGTGTTGGGGCGTACAGTGTGCTGGTCAGCTGTTTGCTGTCAGACGGCAGGGCGGGGCGGCGGGGCGCCCAGCACGCACCCGGGGCCGTGTCAGAGTGTCGTGAGCTTGGTGCTTGTGGGGAGCTTGGGCTTGTGGGGCGCGCTGCTGACGTCTCACAGACGGCACAGGCAAAACGCTGCCAACGCCGATAGTGCAGTTATTTTGTGACGAGATTCGCCTGGCGGCGTGCGGTGACAGAGGCCGCCCGACCACGGAAGGAGGACAGGGCAGTGGCGTGGCCGAGACGTCAGGATCAAGCCCGCGCTGCAAGCCAGCCTCGCCAAAATTGATTTCAACCGAGGGGCAACACACTGAAAAAAATTGAATATCGCTGAAGTTTTTTTTTAACAAAAAAGTCGGAATTTTTAAAAAATAACAATTGAGAAAATTAGAAAAAAAAAACGAAGTTCAGAAAAAATATCAGAAAACTACCAAGGAAAAAAAATCACGAGTGAGTGACCCTCGATTTTA
Source organism: Odontothrips loti (assembly GCA_038380765.1). NCBI lineage: Eukaryota > Metazoa > Arthropoda > Insecta > Thysanoptera > Thripidae > Odontothrips > Odontothrips loti. The sequence goes on from CM076255.1 coordinate 8,239,090, forward strand.
ACGGAAGACCCCTATGAGAATGTTTCCTCCTGAATATTTCGATTTCACGGTTCGCGTTACAGGTTTCCCCGAATGCCTGATTTCCTCGTGCACGAGTCCGCACCGCCTGCCGGGCCGAGGGCAGCAGAGCGGCGCTGGCTGGCGGTGGCCAAGCGGACAAACAAAACCCCGCCGGGAAGAGCGGCCGCCGTGGCCCGCCTGCCTGCCTGCCTGCCTGCCTGCCTGCCTGCCTGCCTGCCTGCCTGCCTGCCTGCTGCGGGTTCGTTATTAAAAGATAATGGAGAGGAGAAGATTTGAGCCCCTTTGCAACCGGCGTGGTGTTGGTGGCTTTGCGGCTTTGTCGGCCGGCCCCGTCGTGGCGGTGGTGTCCCCGGCGGTGTCCCCGCACCGCGGGGATGGGGGAGGGTGCCGACCAGGAGGTTGAGGACGGCGATAGCTCCAATTTCATTTCAATAATTTTTTTTCTTTTTTTTTCTTTGAAGTCGTCGTGGTGTCGTGTGAAGGCCGTGGTTCATGACGGGTGCTCTAAATGCGGGAGCTAAACGCCCCCGCCACAACCACCAGCTCGGAGAGCTCCTAGCTTTCCCTCTGTGTTGACATTGCTGTCGCCCAGCTTTTGCCCCGAGATGGGCGCCGCCGCCGCCGCCGCCGCCGCCGCCGCCGCCCGGAACTTGTCGTCGTTGCGAAATGACGGACTTGCACACGTCGCATATATGGCCATGCAGAAATATGGGCCTGGATATGGAGCGTGTCATCTGGAGGTGCACTCCGCCGGTGTCCGCCCGTGACGACGACAACTGCGCGGACATGGCTAATTGGAAGGCGGAGAGGGCCGCATTATGGCGTCCCGAGCCGGGATTCGAACCCGCGCCGCTGCCAGAAGCTGCTCTATCCGCAGGCACGCGGCTGGACGCAAACACGGTCCGTCTCTCTCGCACCGCGGACGAAACAAAGCAGCGGGTGCGAGAGAGAGAGAGAGAGAGAGAGAGAGAGAGAGAGAGAGAGAGAGAGAGAGAGAGAGAGAGAGAGAGAGAGACAGAGAGACAGACAGAGAGAGAGAGAGACGGCAGGAGGCGTTGCGGGGCGGGAAGGGCCTGCTCAAAAGGGAGAAAGTGACAAAAGGGTCCAGGCGGCCCTCTCAGATCGGATCAGGCCGACACCCAGCACCACCGACACCCACCCACGGCAGCAGCAGCAGCAGCAGCAGCAGCAGCACATACCGGGGGATTCCCTTTCACCCCGCAGCGCTGCCTCTGCTGCTGCTGCTGCTGCTGCTGCTGCTGCATACGGATCACCGACCGGACCCGCGCCCGCCGCTCATCCTAGCGCCTGCGCACCGCAGGGTAGGCAGGCCCGCAATGCACGACCGTCGTGCAGCGTTGCCTACCCTGCGTGTCGCAGGCGCTAAAACAGCAGACCATGTCGCAAAACCGTAGAAAAAAAAATTGGACCGCACTAAATGGAACTTGGTGTACGTACAGGCGTTATAGTTTCATTTTCGCAAACCGTTTTTATCGCATGGAAAATCGGCGCGGAAAGGGAAAGCCTTGATTCTTTGCTTTGGGCTTTTGTATTGCCCGCGCATGCCTATGCGTACGTGTGCACCGGGCACAGGGCACATATGCATGTTGTGGGAAAGGCTGCCCCCCCCCCCCCTCTCTCTCTCTCTCTCTCTCTCTCTCTCTCTCTCTCTCTCTCTCTCTCTCTCTCTCTCTCTCTCTCTCTCTCTCTCTTTCCCTCCCCCTCCCCGTACAACGCTGTCTCGAGGCCGGCCTCGGGGACACTGGTATGGTTGGCCTACCTTAGTCTCCGTTGTCGCTGCCAAATGATCCTCAAAATCGCATCGGCCATCATCTCTTCAGCTCCGGAGCCACCTAGATCCCTTCAAGCATTCCATTCCGTGGGGGCGGCGGGGCGTGAAGGAGCTGGCGGCCACCCTCTGGAGGGGCGTGTCCAGGAGGAGGAAGAGCTCGGGGGGGGGGGGCATGTTATTTGACTTGAGTCGAGCAAGGACGGATCGCTTTTGGTGCCACCCGATCTATCGCTCTATCGCTGTCTCTTTTCTATCTCTCTCCCTCTGCCGCAGCGTTGGCAACGCTATGTACCGTACGCCGTTCCCCGCTGTGGAATGGTCCACGCATTCACTCGGCGATTGAATTCCACTCGGCAGATGGAAGAGCGCAGGGGACGGAGACGAATAGCTTGTCGGGCTCGTGGATCCGGAATTTCTGGCCGCAAAGTGGTGCCGCCGCTACTGCCGCCTTGGCCGCCTTGGCTGCCTTTGCCGCTCACTGATCGCTCTGGTTTTCCTCGCTCACTCACGGCTTGGAAAATCCCAAAGAATTGGTGCTCGCTAATTAATCATCACTAATCAGAGTTGGTTTCGGGCACGGATTTGTGACAGGGTGGCAGCGCTGGTGTCGTGTAGCAGCGATAAGGCGTCCCGATGGCATCGTGAGCGGAAGGCCAGAGTAGCGAGCGGAGGGGCGCGGGTTCGAATCCCAGCAGCGGCTTCCGTCTGGATTACCCCTTTTTTCCCCTGTCCACTATCTGTCTCCTCTTCCTTTGGCGGGAAGTCGGAAGTCCGACAAAGAAAAATTGATATCACTCCCGAAGTGACGCAACCCGCCAAACGTCTCCTTCCGTCATCCCCGCACGCAGCGAGCGGTGCCAGCCCCAGTCGGGGAGCACCGTCCCAGAAAAAAAAAGAAGGAAAAAAGGTCGAAAGACGCGGAACATTAATGGAATTGTTCTCGTAGCACAGATAGAGATCCGTTTAGCAGATTTCAGAGCGTAGTTAACTCCAGAATTAATATCCGGTTTCTTTTCGGGCTGTTTTTGACGGTGCCTTCCCCATCCCTTCTGCTGCAGAGATAAGCAAATACCGTCTCCTCTTTCCTTTTTTTTTTTTTTTTTTGCTAGAACACTTGACGCTTGGCGCTCTTCTGCCTGCTCCAAATGGCTGCGGTAAAAATTTCCGGTCGAATAAACTTGTGCGGTGCGCTTCAAAAGGCAAAAAAGAAGAAAAAAGGAGGAAAAAAAAAACAACTCATGAATAGGAAGTGAGTGAGTGACAGCTTCAGCAGCAGCCTCCCTGTCGGCTGGTTGCGTTCGTAAACCCAGACATTCCCTCCGCGGCCATTCTGACTCATCCGTCTCTCTCGGTCCGCATTGGCCACTACAGCGGGTGGAAGTGAGATGCAACGTTTTTGTGAGCGCCGCACGTGTCGCTCGGCGCCGCGCTTAGGAGACTGCAACGCGGGGCCGGACGAGAGCTCCTCAGCGTGTTTTTCTAATTTTCAAGACTGCAATTTTCTTCAGAAATATCTCATATTTTTTATACTTTCCAATCTTAAAGTAGTTTTTAAAATCTGAGATTTTAATTTTTTTTTTTTTTGTAAACTTTATCTTTCCCTTGGCGTTTTCTGCAATCGCGGGAAGAAAAACTGCATTGAATCGGTATGGCGGTGTGCACCGCCCGGGGAACCTCTGGGATTGCAAATAATCGTCCGGCGTCACGAACCGAAAATGTTTCAGGGCACGCAGCCCTGGCGGAATCGAGACTGGGGCGACCTCGCTCCCACTGCCGATTGCCTCTGCACCGCTGGCTCCGCTGGCCAGGGACCACCGCCAGGGTCTCCGGAGGTCTATCCCTGTTTGTTAGTTAATTTAGTAACAGCTTTTGCACGGCGCACGCCGCTAGGGAGTCGCCACCAGGAGCACGCGGTTAGGGGGCTCCTTTTCGCGTTCCTTGGAGTTTATCTGGCTCGCTGCGAAAACAGATGGTCGTCCGGTAAGGAAGTGTTTAAACAGACTTGCACGGGGTCGGGGCGTGGCGGGCGGGGAGGGCCCTTCAGACGTACGTGTGGCGCAATAGATCGCACGCTCCTGCCGTGTCTAGGCGTGCCTAGGCGTGCCTAGGCGTGTCTAGGCGTGCCGCGAGCAGCGCGCGGCCTTGCAGCGGAAGTGTGCAGCCTTCGATCGGAACAAGAGCTCCGCCGGAGGGCTCCCGGAGGGCTCTCGGAGGGCTCCCGGAGGGCTCCCGGAGGGCTCCCGGAGGGCTCCCGGAGGGCTCCCGGAGGGCTCCCGGAGGGCTCCCGGAGGGCTCCCGGAGGGCTCCCGGAGGGCTCCCGGAGGGCTCCCGAAGGGCTCCCGGAGGGCTCCCGGAGGGCGATGGGATGCACTGTATTTATGGCCCCTCATACGAGCATTTCGCTAAAATTCCATAAAAATTAAATTTGCGAAAATTGTAAAACTGTATAAAAAATTGTATTTTTTTTTACTCGTCTATCTATTAGACTAAGTAACCCTACACTGTCAAAAAAAAATTAAGCAAGTTTTTTGAAAGTGTGCGGATCAAGGATGTTGTTTATTTGACTGCTTCCCTCCTTCATTGTGAAAAGGAAAAGAAGGAAAATAGCAGCGTTCCAAACCGCAGAGCCGCTTCGTGACCCAGAGACTTGCACCCCCGCACAGCGGCACTACCAACCTAACGCGCGCACCCACGTAATTGGTTTCGTTTAATTGCTCGCAGCGCTGCCAACTGCTTGCGCCTTGTAAACCAAACAACTACACCTGGGAGGCGTTTTGGGGGGGGGGGGGGAGGGGTCATTAACGCATGGTTATAGACACGCGACCCGGCTGTTTTGATAATGAAACCACAACAACGTAAGTCCCTGCTGCCTTTGCTCGGGTATCATTTCGCCCAACCCTCACGGTTTTGCGTCTCGTTCCAAAACTGACAGTACGACATGGCAGCGGACGCGTCCGTTTGATGTTGATTCATGAGAGCATAGCAGGGCGCGGCACGGCACGGGCACGAGCCCGGCCACCCGCCTCGCCACTTCTACATGCTGGGCCACCCTTTTTTTCGGCTTCAAGCTCGCTGTGGAGAAAGGTAAAATGGAAAGAGACTGATGAGGAGAGTGGCGGCAGTGAGAGAAGGACAGGGCTAGCGGTCCTTTCACTCACTCACTCACTCCTGAAGCCGCACACGCATTCGCGGGTGGAGGGTCCATGTTGTTTACCGTGTCGTTGTAGGCCGCCGGCAGCAGCGCTCGCAGCGCTCCCTGGCGGCGAAAGTTTTGGCGCCCTCGCCGTGTCGCGGTATGACTTTCCTCTCACTGCCCTCTCCTTTACCTGCAAAACAAAGGGAAAACGAATCTCCAATTAGGGCTGATTATGAATCTGAATCGCAATGTGACGGGGCGCGCGGCCTGTCCGGCACGGGTCCGGCACGGGTCCGGCACGGGTCCGGCACGGGTCCGGCACGGGTCCGGCACGGGTCCGGCACGGCAGCGCGCCGCCGCCATGGTAACGCTCCGCTGCCACAGATACATCTCCGTTTCCGCCATGCTTTAATACGTTGTTATTTACTTTCTAGCCGCTGATATGACAAGGCGGTTGTCTCGTATAATGTGATTTTCGCAGAGCAGCAACACGGAAAGTCGCAAAAAATGAAAAAATAAAGAGACTTGGATCTGCCAATACCAAGTGCAGCACGAAAGTGATCGTTGAATAGTTTTTCTGTCATCGTGGCAGCGACTCATTCACAGAGGACATCCTCAAGGGCACGCCGGCGTTGACAGTCCCGTGTGTGAGCGACCAGCACGGGGGCGCCCAACCCTGGGAACCGGAGCCTTGCCCAACAAACAATAATACGAAACAACAGCAGCAGCGGCAGCGGCAGCGGCGGCGGCGGCGGCAGCGGCAGCGGCAGCGGGCGGCGGCAGCGGCAGCGGACTGAACGTTGGCGCACACCGAACCCACGTGACCAGAACCATATGGTGCGGCAGGGGCATGTCTGCAGCAGACGATTAGCGGGGATCTTTTGAGTCTCTATTCCGGACACAGTTGGCGATGACCGTTGGAAAGCCGAGTGGATGTAAAGCAAATCGCTTTGGCACAAGCTCTGCACCATGACCACCAGCTGCGGCCGAAGCCTATCGCCCTCTCTTAGTAACTGCGGAGACCACAGCGAGACTAGACAAGGACAGGCGACGTTGACAAGGCCCGTAAAACGTGGAGCAGTTTTATTTTATTAGTCAGATCGGTTCCCACACTCTATCCGTCGTGGCGCTGTCTCGGTACGAACCGGCGCAGGACCGACTTTGCCTCTCTCTCTCTCTCTCTCTCTCTCTCTCTCTCCCTCCCCCCTCTGGGGAGTCCCCTGCGGGGGGGCCACCAAATCGGTCACGATGAAAGGAGAGAAAGAAACACTAGCGGCCAAATAACCCGAGCGTTTTCAATCCGAATACAAAGTTGTCACGATTGCGAGGCGCTAGATCCCGCTCTGAGAATGGTCCAAATTATTCTCCAGCTTTAAAAGCTGCGTTTTCCCACTTTCTCGCGCAAACTGTTCTAGCGGGGTAGTTTCGTGGCCCTTACAGTTTTTCACTATTTTTTTTTTTTTTTGTGTGTGTCTCACAGAAAGAAAGTGCGACAGATGACGCTCCGTGTCTCGGTGCGGTTTTGCACGGCGTTTTCTGCTGTCATACGATCGACCACTGACGTGTCAATCGTGAATGATTTGTCGCGGGCAGCGCTGCGCGTCGTGGCGTGCGCGTGGCGTGCGCGTGGCGTGCGCGTGGCGTGCGCGTGGCGTGCGCGTGGCGTGCGCGTGGCGTGCGCGTGGCGTGCGCGTGGCGTGCGCGTGGCGTGCGCGTGGCGAGGGGCCGTGGTCTGCCACTGCCACCACAGCCTGCAGAGGCGCACGGTAAAGCTTTGTGAAATGGAGACATTAGTCACAAAGACCGCATGCGTCCTTGCCGCCCATCACCGTTGTGGCCGAGGCGGCAGGGCGGTGTCCTTCGGACCGGCAGGTCGCTGGTTCAAGACCATGCGGTGGGTGGGACACACCGTTCCGCGACGCGCAGTGTTTTTCGGGCGGTTTGGGATAAAGTCGTATGTGGGTGTTCACCTTGGGTTAGACCGGAACAGCTCCGGAATGCTGCCGTGATAGCGGGTGCCAGCCGCCCCCGCCGCCCCCGCCGCCCCCGCACTGTGTCCTGTGTCAGCTGTGTCAGCTGTGGCAGCGCCCTAATCCCCCGCGGCCTTGCCAGACCCGACCAACTCGGTGCCCAACCGGTTGTCCCCGCGGCGGGGCGGGGCGGGGCGGGGCGGGGCGGGGCTCTGGCAGGTCAGCGGACCGGCGGAGCAGGCAAAACCATCCTGCTGCTTCTGCTGCTTTTTCTGGCTGCGGGACCCCGAATACTGCGCGGTCAGTGACCGAACGACAACTGTAAAAAACATTTTTATCATCGTCACTTCACGACTGTATTCCGCTATTTCTGCTTTTCTCATTAAAAACTAAATAAATATGAGAAATTTTTGCAGTGCGGGCAGTATTATAACAGACATACAAAAGCAGTAATGCTGGAAAACTTTTAACATGAGTACTCTATAGTGCAGACTGTGCTCGGAGGGCGTAACGCGGCGTGTGGTACCACTCGGGGCGAGGCCAGCATCCGACCCGAACTGACCTTATGGCCGGGGCGTTGTCACTGCTGCCAGCAGATTTATACCCGTTTTGTTCCAGAATGACTGGTTATTATTTTTCAGCATGTGAGCGACGACTGCTGTGACCGGCGAAACAAGGCAGTCTAAATAGGCAGCTGCCTCCGGGCTATTGACTGGCCAGCCCTGCTGTATTTATTTATTTATTTTCCAATGTAAAGGTTTTAATTGTTTTCTCTATCTCGGTCATCTCTGCGAAAAAATTGGACGACGCGGGGGTCAGGGTTTGTTACTCTGCCTGCGGGGCCACGGAGCCGTTTATTCGATCAGGAGATTTCACGCCTATTGGGCTGGACCGGTATCGTGCGTGTGTGTGTGTGTGTGTGTGTGTGTGTGTGTGTGTGTGTGTGTGTGTGTGTGTGTGTGTGTGTGTGTGTGCCGCCTCTGATTGGTTGCCTCCGCGCGCCTCCTTGTGAGGTCCGGTCACCGCCTTCTTCGGACCCGCCCGGCGCTGTCGACACCTAAAACAGGGGATGCATTCGTCAAGAAACCCCGGCGCCGCTTAACAAGACAGGGTCACCGCCGCCTAGATCGCATTCTGTTGTCGGCCTGCTCGCAGCGCCGCCCCGCGGAGGACGCTGCCAATTGAACGAGTCGTGACTCTGTTCCGGGCGGCCGAACGCCGCGCCCGCTCGGAATGCTGACCCGCGCACCTTGAACCGTCGTCGCACCGCACGGCTGCCGCAGCAGCAGCAGCAGCAGCGCGCAGAACGTCCTAACTGGACCGGGCTCAGACGCCCTCACGTTGGCGGGCTGCGTTAATGGGACCGCCCCCGGACACGCCCTGCACTGCCCGGCCCGCGGCCTCGTGGCGCATATACGTCTACGATAGGAGAGGAGAACATTCGGGCGTTACAAATGACCCGAGGCCGGTGCTGTTCCCAAATCAATCGCTCCTCGTCTTAATAATGGTGCTCTGTCTCATTTGATTTTCCAAACCCTATTCAATTGAACGTCTGTGCGTGTGTACGCGTGAGTCTGTGTGAGTGTGTTTGTGTACGGACCTTCCGCTTGGAGAACTTCATTAAGTATAAGAGAAAGGGGGGAGGGAAAGGGATGAGAGAGAGAGAGAGGGGGGGGGGAGGCGGGCTCGGCTCCTCCTCTGCCTTGACCACCTCAGCGTGGGTATCGATACCGATTTCCGATACCGATAACCAATTATTTCTACCCCCACCGGGTTATACGTGGTGTCGATTAAACTGTAATGGGCTCCTTGGGCAGCCCCGTAATGGACTTTACCCCAGAGATACGTGGTATGGTCTCACAAAGCCGCTCTGTCCGGTCTGTGTGTGTGCGTGTGTGTCTATGCGTGTGTGTGTGTGTGTGTGTGTGTGTGTGTGTGACCTCCAGAACGTCCAACGCGCAAAGCGCTTGAACAATGCACTTGTGGGCTGCGGTAGCGCCCAAGTGACACACACACGCACACACATATGTCTGAACATAAGGGGAGGTCAAGGATTACAGACATTTCTCTCCCACCGGATTTCGTCTGCCAGTCGATCAAGCTGTGCCGACAGTCGGAGCACACTTGCAGACCGCAGCGAATGCGAGTTAACGGAAGCGAAATAAATTGGAATCGGGTAAAAATAGTTGTGATCGTGTACTGCGCCGGCGAGGCAAGGCACACAACGTAGCGGACCGGAGGGTTTGCTGACAGGTGATGCGATGACGGTACATGTCATGTGATAGCATCACTGCAGTATAACGGGTTGTCGAACTGACGAGGGAGAGGAAGAGAGAGAGAGAGAGAGAGAGAGAGAGAGAGAGAGAGAGAGAGAGAGAGAGAGAGAGAGAGAGAGAGAGAGAGAGAGAGAGAGAGAGAGAGAGACAGAGAGAGAGAGAGAGAGAGAGAGAGAGAGAGAGAGAGAGAGAGAGAGAGAGAGAGAGAGAGAGAGAGAGAGAGAGAGAGAGAGAGATCTTTCCAGTCTGACAATGGCCACCGCGCCACCAGCTTGCAGGTGATGTGTGTTTGGCAGCACGACGCACTTCCCGCGTGGGTTCCTGTCGCCACATATGGCCAGCACAAGTGGATCGCCGACCAGGAGAATTGTCAATTTGAAACGGAGAGAGGAGCAAGCTTCTCGTAACACCTGAGTCACATTCAGATACGCCATCTATTCTACCCTCAATACTGAGGCGTTTCGTCTCATGGGAAAGTGTCTTTTTAAGAGTGACAGTCATTCATCAATGGCAGTTTCGAATTCAGAGTGAATCTGAATCTGGGGAAAGTGCCCTCGGATATCGATTGCGATTCGCGGTTGCAAGTCGACGAATATTCCGGCATTGAGAGAGCGCGGCCGGGGCTGTCAGTTCCCGCCAAATGTCACACCTCGTATTTCATCCTTTTGTCCGCTGCCATGGGCGCTGCCATGGGCTCTGGCAGGTTCCATCAGGGCGCCATTACAAAGTGGGCGATGGCCCGCGGAATGTAACCGCATCTCTGCCGGGGCTTCCGCGCCACTTGCGTGGGTTCTCCCCGCGCCGCCGTAATGTCTCCGTGTTTTCACTTCCAACGCCCTGCGAAAGGGTCGTCAACAGCAGAAGAAGAGTCCCGCGCACTCCAATCGGAATCGATTTCCGTCGGCAAATTGCGGCGGACGAACTTGACAATGATGCTCCGACAAGGCCGGGCTGGGCCGTGGTCCGTGCGTACCCACCAAGGCATCGCCATTCTGTCATGCTTTAGCTCTCCAGGACTGTTGTTACCGTCGTGTTTTTTTAAAAGGCAGTCACTATGACTGGCTTTTTACAGGCGTTGGCTGTAGAGGCTAGGTTAAATGATTTAAAAGCTGAAATTTGCAGACTGCCTTTCGTAGTTACCTGAGGTGGGTTTTTTTTTTTCGATTAAAAATAATTTGTGTGATCCCTGGCTGAACACCGGAACCGGCTAGGGGTCACACAGCAGCACCATTACTCTCGGCAGTGCGTCTCTCTCTCTCTCTCTCTCTCTCTCTCTCTCTCTCTCTCTCTCTCTCTCTCTCTCTCTCTCTCTCTCTCTCTCTCCCCCTCCCTCCCTTCATCCCTCTTCTTCCCTGTCTCTCTCTCACACACACACGTCTCAGGAAGAAGCCCTAACAATGGACAACAGTGGCTGTTGTGTGCGACAGAGTGTCCCCGTGTCGCTGTGATGTCGTTATTAGGCGGAAACTCGGATCGACCGACCGTGAACGCCTTTTTCCCCTTGTTCTTCCCTCTTCTCGTTGTGCATGTTATGTCTGAAAATGAGGGGGAGGGGGGGAGGAGAAAAAGTGAGAGGGATGATGATGATATTGGCTTTCGTTTTCTCCGCGGTGCTCGCATTGTTTGTGACGAGATGAGATGAATAAGCAGGAAGTCCGCGCGTGACATCTCAAAGGCATGTTGCTGCATATACGTCTCGCTGCCACCCTGACAAAAAAAAAAAAAATCTTACTAAACCGATTGTCCCTTCTCATTTCCCGATTTCCCCCCCCCCCCCCCCCCCCCCCCCCGGTTTTTTTTCCAGAGTAGCAGGGTTAATAAAAATTACCCCCTAGTAGTTTAACTTTCACTTCTTAAACTTGATTTGCCCTAACTGGATTGGGGTATCATTTGCAGGCTTATGTTTTGTGATAAAAAGTCGTTGGAGCCCGTAATTTCTCATCCCCCTGATTTTATTACCAGTTTCGCAAGCAGCTATGCAGTCGCTGTCTGGGCATGATGACGGGGTGCAGAGGGCGAGATCCCAAATGCCTCGCGGGCCCGCGGGCTGGATCGGACGCAACGAAGACGGATTCTTCCCGGGACGTCGCTTCGCGCGGCGCTCCGGGAACCTCACGAGATGACATCTGCTGTGCGCATTCCGTTCGGTTACGCGGCTCTGTCTGTGTGTGCGCGCGCCCAGTCCCAGTTTTTCCTTTCCTTTTTCTATGGAGATGCATTGCTCTGCGCGAATAAGATGATCAAGCCAAGGTCTGCAGGGCGATGGCCCGGAGAGGCGCGCACTTGCAGCAGTCCCCGCCGGCCCCGCCGGCCCCGCCGGCCCCGCCCCGCACTGGTCCCCGTATATCTACCGGCCATCTCTGTATCGAGAATGCAGCGCAAGGCCGAGCAGCTGCCCAGGCACACCAACTTTGTTTCGAAAAAAAAAACATTCGTGACTCGTTTTCTCTGTGTAAATGTCGGTTTTAAAGCTTTCGGCCTGCAGTATGTGGCCATCGCGGTCCCTTACAAGGTCGTCCCTCCCTCTTAGCCTCTGTGTGTGTGTGTGTGTGTGTGTGTGTGTGTGTGTGTGTGTGTGTGTTGACTTGATTGGAGGCACTGCCCGCGCAGGGGCGTGACTGCCCGGCGGTGCAGAACCCAGCCTCCTGGAGGCAGCGCCATAAGACAGAGCGCAGAGAACCGACTTAACGCTTCAGGGGGGGGGGGGGGATGTTGGCTGCACTGAAAAGTCCTGCCAGCGCAAATACTGCACCAGTCTGAACTGTATCGAACGTGCAGATGAGAACGTGAACAGCGATGCTGAGCGCCTGCGAGTGCCGGGGTAGGCAGCCCACACGACACGCGTGCACTGCACATTCGGAGATTGCCTACCTAACCAGAGGCGCTTCAGCAACAAGAGAGCCGCGAATTTTGATCACGAAAGTGAAGAGGCGGTTTTGTTTTTTCAGAGTCGTGTTTAGTCATGGACGACCTATCCAATTTGGATGGCCAAACTTTAAGCAGCTCGGTGTGGTTATTTCACGGCACCCGCAAGACCGAGTTACCAAACGCTGCTCGGAGGCTGCACCGAGCCCAGCGCGGGCCACTCTCTTCATTGATCGGCACATGTTATACACGGCCGCTCCCTAGTAAAATAAGTACGGCCGGTGTTGAATAGCTCGGTTCGCTTCGTTGTGCAACCCTTTGATGCCACACACACACACACTCGCCTGCATACTTTGTGCAGCAAGGCCTTAGCGGCCCCCTCTCGGCGCGTGTGTATAGCGAGTGCGACGCGAGGCTGAACGCTGGTATTCATCTTCCGTGAAAAGGGGGGAGGAAAGGGAAAAAAAGCTGGTTTCATTTAAGAAGAAAAAGAAGAAAAAAACTCCTTACCCCTGACCGTCGGGGGAAACAAATCGTGACTCAATCATTATCGGCCGGGTGGGTCGAGCCAAGGACGAAACATATCGCACCTGCTGCTGCTGCTGCTATTCGATTATCGATCGATTATCAATCGATTATCGAACTGCTTGCCTATCTGATCGCGTGCCGAACACACGTCTGCTTCCGAGGATGTTGAAACAGCTGGCAGAGGCCGCGGCCTTCGGTCGTTAGAAAGACGGGTACACGGACATGTTTGATTACTCACACCGCATACAGCTCGCTAAAATGTGAGTAATGCGCGCAGAGTGGGATGAGAATCGCGAGCGTGTCCGAATGCCCACCCTCCGCCTCAGTTTGCCTCTCTGTCTGTCCTCCCCTTTTCACGCTGCTCCTCGTTGTCTAAAAGACGTCATTTCGTCAGTTAGGGGTCGTTCCGCGGCGGCCGTCGTGAAGAACGCAGGCAAATGTTCCCGCCGGGAGACACCGGCTGAAAGCTTCCTCCTGTTTTTTTTTTCTTTTTTCTTTTTTTTTTAGGTCAGCTTGCTCCGACCGTGAAGATGTAAACAAAGCCGTGGGCAGCTCGGTATTTGAACCCGCGTACCTGTCTGTTCGCAGACCTCGCTGCCGCATGCAGCCTCAGCTCGGCGGCGGCAGTAAAGAGTAGTGTTCCGCCTGTGCTGTACGGTGCTCTGAACACACCTGGCTCATCCACATTTTCACTTTAAATGCCTCCCCCTAAGATATGCACGGAAGAGGTGTGCGCGTGTGTGTGTGTGTGTGTGTGTGTGTGTGTGTGTGTGTGTGCCCCAGGCACTGTGTGTTAATGTGCTCTGCACGGACGAAAATTTCACAATTAAAGGCAGAGAATAGTGCTCTCGAGCAGCCCTGCGAACGGAGCTACGAGCCAGCAGCCGCACGGCTCCGAGCCGAGCCGAGCCGGGCCGAGTCGAGCCGGGCCGAGCCGGGCCGAGCCGGGCCGAGCCGAGCCGAGCCGAGCCGGGCCGAGCCGAGCCGAGCCGAGGCACCGCGCTGATGCACATCCACGCAACTCGGGGACCGCAGCGTACGGTGACGCCGCCGCGTCTACACCTGTTGCAGAAAGGGAGTCTAGTCTTGGTGACGGGCAGCACGCCGCACGGACAAGTCTCAGTCTGAGAGTGAAATACGCGGATGGCCTAGCCCATGAAAGCGAAGCAAGGAGATTTCGAGCCGCGATACGCCACGCCACGCCGCGTCTACACCTGTTGCAGAAAGGGAGTCTAGTCTTGGTGACGGGCAGCACGCCGCTCGGACAAGTCTCAGTCTGAGAGTGAAATACGCGGATGGCAATCTCTGTCTCTCTCTCTCCCCCTGCTCTCCATAGCTCGCTCTAGCTCGCTCTAGCTCGCTCTAGCTCGCTCTAGCTCTGACATAACCTAGCAGTTAGTGAGGCTCATGTCTGCGCCCAAACCGACTCGAAAAGGAGGGGAATGGGGGTCGGTTCACAATCAGCAACACAGAACAAAGCCGCCCGCCTGGGTTTTTTTTCCGCATGGTTTTGCGGTTCGTCACTGTGCGCGGGTTCGAATACCGCGTCTGGCGCCGCTTCCCGAGCGCGCCCCGTCGATTTTAACTGCCTTTTCTTCTCTTTTCTCGCCCGTTTGATAATAATTGTGTTTACGACACGCGTCACACTAGGGGCGGTTCCCACGTGCTGGCCTATTTGCTCACAGGCCGATCAGATAGACTGGCTGACTGTCCCTCGTGAGAGCGGCGCCGTCAGGTGCCACATGCTTCCTTTTGTTTCGTTTGCCTTTTTTTTTTTGTTTCTCTCTAAAGTTCAGTCTGTAACTCGAGTAATTTTATGCAAAGAGTTTGGTAATTACTGTCGTTCACGCCATTTTGGATAATGGTCTAACAAATGTAGTTTTCAGTTCAAAGGGGGTGGTGAGGTGCCTTGTCAAGTCTGTGAGGCTGACGCTCAAGTTCGCACGAGGGAGAGAAAGGGAGAGAAATGGTGAAAGGGGGAGGGAGGACCGCGCGGCCCGGCCGGTGCGTATCCTGGTCAGTGCTCATGGAGTTCAAGGTCCGAGTGCGTGCGCGCGAGAACCAGATCCACACACGCTCACACACGCACACGCGCACTGGAGTTCGGTGCAACCCCATGTGTGATGGTGGAGTCCCACTTCTGGCACGCGCCGTAGTAACCTTGTGTGTTCTCTTCGAGGGGTTCCTCACTCAAAATCAAAACAATCAATGTAAGTAAAAGAAGTAAGTAAAAAAAAAATTAAAAAAAGTCAGAAAAATAACCAAAAAATTCAGTAAAAATTAGAAAAGTCAGAAAAAACAAGTACAAGTCAGAAATACACCAGGGGGAAAAAACAGTGGGGGAGGGGGGGGGGAATCCTGAAATCAATTTTTTCTTTTACTTGCATCGCGAGTGAGGGACCCTTCGCTTCAGACCCGGCCGGTGATGTGCCTCGAGGCACTCGAGGCCGGTGTCCCTGCTCGCCGACAGGCGGGGCTGGCGGGGCCGGCGGGGCTGTCAGCGCATTGTCCGAGTGGTTTTGTCCACCCCACGGCCATGCGCCGCGGAGACGTCCCGTCCAGAGCGCGCAAAACATATCCTGTGCTCAGCTATCATTTTCGTATGATGCCAAGGGATGTGCGCTCCGCCCACCGCCTGCTGGCCCCGCGGTGAAATAGCAGACGACACGGCAGTGAGCGAGTTTGTGTGTGTGTGTGTGTGTGTGTGTGTGTGTGTGTGTGTGTGTGCCATTCAGTGTGCATGGTCTTTCTTTATTCGTCGTCGACCGCTTTATTCCACTCGACGGCTGACTGACCTTCGTCGTTTTCTATCATACAGCTGGAATATAGCCGCCCTCCGACCAGTGCTATCAAAGATTGTTGTCCAGAACTTTTTCTAGCAAATCATCGCGTGATTTATTTTATTTTTTAAATATTTTTTAAAAGAAATGTTAGTGCAAGGGGAAGAAAACGATGGGGAGAAGAATACAAAAAGTAAAAACAAAACAAAGAAAACAGCAATTTTGCAAGTTTTAGGTAGAATGCCTACTTTTAAGATAGGTGTGATTTATTTATTTTTTATTTTTTTCCCCACCTGAGTGGTGTTTTTACTTGCCCTTACCCTGGGCTACAAATCGCCGTCGGTCGGTGCGGCTGGTGCGGCCGTCCGCCGTCCCGTTTCCTCCACCAAAAGCGGCCCGTGTCTACGTGTAACTTTATTGGTATGGCAGCGCCGGGCGTCCACCACATAACAACAGAAAGAAACGTCTGTTTTATCAGAGTCTTCCAATTCCCTTCCTCGCCTCCCAGTTGCGTCACGAGGCGGTGCGCCCTGTAAGGCGCCTGTAAGGCCCACGTCTACCCATATTGTCGGCAGTCAACTCTCGTTGTTGTTTCCCTCTGTCGTCGGCCCTAATCCATTCCATCCCATGGCTCCGCATGGAGCCACCGCTGCGTGGGTGCGACCACCCGGCGGGGCAAGATCGTCTGCTAAACAAATGAAGTCCGTCTGCTGCATTGTGTTCTGCTGCACTACTGCTGCTGGGCCTCCTGCGGGTGGCCTCCTAGCGCGGTCTCTCTCTCTCTCTCTCTCTCTCTCTCTCTCTCTCTCTCTCTCTCTCTCTCTCTCTCTCTCTCTCTCTCTCTCTCTCCCTCTCTCTCTCCTCATCCAATCATCATCACTATGGCGTGCGTCCATTGTCCTTCCGCCACGATTATTCGAGCTCCATCTATCTATCTATCTGTGGCCTGGCGCGCGCGCGAATAGTGCGTGAGTCTTGAGCAGCGGATTTCTGCCAGGAGACTATCGTACCGGGAGGCATGCAAATGTATTTAAATCTCGACGGTTTTACCGAAGAGATGCAAATTCTTAACACACTAAAAAAAAAAAAGCACAACACACTACTTTTGATTTCGCAAAGTGGGGGTATTTTTTGGCCTCAGGTATTTTGCAGGGTAAGGCCCTATCTCTCTCTCTCTCTCACACACACACACACGCATTTGCGTGGGTGAAAGTGTCATCTCCACGCCCCGGCTCGCAGCGCTCCGGACGCCGCCCTGCGTTGAGGTCACCCGGGGCTGTGGGTGAATAATGTGTTGCCATCCTTGTCCGACACGCGTATCACTGGGTAGGAGAGAGAGAGAGCGCGCTGTCTGCTTGCGGCTCCCCGGGCGCGCTAAAAGCAAGACGACGACGCTCTCCGCAGTGTCCGCTGCCGCAGTGCTGCCCTCTGGTCCGCCCGCAGGGGAAAATGCTTCCCGACCCCCCGCGACATTTGACACCTTCAAGTGTGTGCGTGTGCGTGCGTGTGTGTGTGTGTGTGTGTGTGTGTGTGTGTGTGTGTGTGTGTGTGTGTGTGTGTGTGTGTGTGTGTGTGTGTGTACGGGCCCGCAGACAGATGGTGTTCTCCACAATTTTGAGCAGAGATACTAGCAAAAGGATCCTGCGCCCGTTTTTTTTTTTTTTTTTTTTTTTAAGTGCGCGTAGAATTGATCTGAATTTTTTTGGGTGTCCGTGCAATTGCGTTATGCGTGGCCGGTAAGCATCTCTCTCTCTCTATATATATCTCTCTCTCTCTCTCTCTCTCTCTCTCTCTCTCTCTCTCTCTCTCTCTCTCTCTCTCTCTCTCTCTCTATCTCTCTCGCTCTCCTCTGCCCTAAGGAACCCTACGGCCCGGCCCCGGCAGATGGAGTGGGCGATGCGTGTTGCACAATCGTCAGCACACCCCCCCCCCCCCCCTGCCCCCCCTGGCCCCCCTGGCCCCCCCCCCCCCTTCCCCCCCTGCCCCCCTTGGCCCCCGGCCTGTATGGCCCTCGAGATGATGGGTGCCCGCGTCATCAGCAGCCGGCGCCTCGCCATCCGGTCGCGGAAGCCGACACAGTGTGGCAGTCCGGCAGCGCGCAATGGCGCCCTAAAGTGTATTATTATGACGGCGTGTCTCGCGGGGGCTGGCCGAGTTTTCAAAATGAAACGACGAAAGGAAAAAAATACACACACACATATACACGCACAGCCGGTGTTTGAACCCGTGACGGAAGACGACGGCCAGGTATCGCTGTGCCGATATGGTCGTCAATTCGTTCCTCGTATCACGCACACTGACGCGGTGCCGCGCCGGGCAGCCGGCGGCTGGCAGGCCAGCACACGGCGCCACGCCGGGCTGCCCGCGGGACCCAGTGCCACCGCCTTCTCTCGGGAACAGGGAAAGCAGCGGGGATGTCGAGCACATCGGCATTGTCAGATGGCGGTGTCGCTGCGGTGTCACTGCGGGCTGTGCGTTTGGGGCAGGAGACGAGAAGACAGGGTTCACCTGGAGAATTCCGTACATTATCAGGTAATTTTGAAAATCTCGTGAGAAATTTTTAAATTTTTGCCTGGAATTCATGGAAAATTCATAAAAATGCTTGGAAGACTCTCCGTAAGGTTACTGTGTGTACCACCAATTTTCTCACGTACTCTCCAATTTTTTTATTTTTTTGTTCTTTTCATTTTCTATGTCTGATGAATTTCCTCCGATGTGCTGGTCAGGTCGGTGTGGCGTCGTGATTAATTCGTTTACGTGATCCCTTATCACCTTATCACGTTTATTTCGCGCTCCGCTGGGACGTGGCCGCGGGGCTGCGGGGCGCCGTATTCCGGGTCCAGTCCGGCCTGTCGGGCTCTGCTGTGCTGCCGCTGACTGCAGACGCGTCCACGTCCCGGACTTTCTATCTGGCGACTGATAACAGCTGATAAGCGCGGGGGTGCGTGCTATGGGGGCGTGGCGCCCGGGGGAACTCCGCCCCGCCCCGCCACGCCCCGCCACGCCACGCCACGCCACGCCCCACCATGCTGCCCTGCTTCTGCGCCTTGCAGACCTCTGGCTTGTCATTCGACGTGTGTAGATCCTACCCGAGCCAACCATGAGTGATATGGCTTGTGGGCCGGGTGTACCATATGCCTTGACGCCTGTTGCTGAAGACGCCTCTCTCTCTCTCTCTCTCTCTCTCTCTCTCTCTCTCTCTCTCTCTCTCTCTCTCTCTCTCTCTCTCTCTCTCTCTCTCTCTCTCTCTCTCTCTCTCTCTCTCTCTCACTCTCTCTCTTAAGAATATTCGTTGGGGATGAAAATGAAGGATGTTTGAAAAAATAAAAAGGAGAGATACAGATTGATTTGCACGTCTGTTGTTGTTGTCCACTCGCGGTCGTTACCGAAGTGAAAGCCCTCTCCAGTCGAGTCCGGCAGAAATTACTCCGTCGCAAAGAGCAAATAACGATCAAGTGGAAAAAAGGTCGCATCCTGGCGGCGCGAGGCGCACCCCTGGTGCAGGTCCACGACTCGCGTCCATTTTCTTCGCAAATAAATCGCCATTGTTTCGATTTCTCTTCCTCGATTGACGCGGCGCTGACGTGGCGAGGCGCCGCCGGCCGCCATGTTTTGGCGCGGACTGGCGCGGATGATGGCAGCGGCTCCTAGAGTGTCTCCGTGACTTATATGCTTCGGCGCGATCCTTCAAACCTTTTCAGCTGATTTTTTTGGAGGGGCGCAGGTGATCCCCTCCCCCCTAAGCGAACTTTTCGTCGCGTGTAAGCAAAACACGGCATGGTCTCCAGCCGGTACTCGAACCCACGTCTGTCAGCCAGTTGGTCGGCGTGTCGTGTGCGGGCTGCGGGCACGTGGGACAGCCGAGTCGGCCGAGCCCGCGGCAGACGAGTCGGCTAGCCAAACTGTGCGCACCGTTAGTCCAGCCGAGGGGACAGAGGGGCCAGGAGGGGGGCCAGCGGGGGCCAGCGGGGCGGGGGCCAGCGGGGCGGGGGCCAGTGGGGCAGGAAGGGCTGGACAGCGCTGGACAGCCACGCAAGCCCAGAATTTGGCTGCTGAACTGCCTGCCTGCCTTTATGGTTTGTGCGATTCCATCAACTAATTTCTATTTTTTTTTAAATTATTTTTTAAAATTGTGTGCTGTCATTACTCTAGTTTAAAAATTGTTGGATCATTGTTTCCGGAGATTCGCGAATTGCGGACTTTGGAGGAGGAATTTTTTCTGGACATATCGCCCCCTCCATCCCTTCCGTACGGTTGTTGCAGTGCTCTAGTCCAGCCCTGCACTGCCCTTCCCTATATGACCGTTGTGCCGGCAGCATAATGTGGCCCGCAGTACCGGTGTCGGCGGCCACCTGACATGGCTGCTGCCGCCGCTGCTGCCGCCGCTGCTGCCGCCGCTGCTGCCGCTGCTGCCGCCGCTCGTACGTGATGGCATACCGTCGGCACGTGTGACTAGTGATCAGAGATCGGATGCTCCGCCACGCGCCGCCACGTCATGCCACGCAAGAAGCGTTTAGACGGTATTTGAACCCGCGCGCGTGTGCCGCACAGCGCCTGCGGTGGTGAGGGTAGGCAACGCGGCCACGCGGCCGTGCTCGGCGGGACTGCCTACCTACCGGCGCTCTACTCGCGCCGAACCCTGTCGAGTTTTTTTTTTTTCGGCAACAAGATAAAAGATCCCAGTCAAGGGCTTTTAAATTAAGGTGACCCGCTGAACTTTTTGCCTGTAAGTAGGCAAAAAGTTGTACATTGCCCCCCCCCCCCCCCCCCACAAGTGGCTCCTGGATCCGCGCCTGTCCCAGTCGGATTGGCAGGGTTCGATGATCGGCGCTTATCTCTCGCTGCCGCTGCTGCCGCTGCTGCCGCCGCTGTTGCCGCTGCCGCTGCCGCCTGGGAAGGAGGAGCTCACCGCTGGTGTGGTGACCCAGATGGTGCGGGCCCCCAGCGGAGGGGAGGGGGGCTCCGGAACTTGTCAGAGACTGACGATGCCGCCGTACGGCGTGCCAGTGGAATGTGGAAGTCGATCAAACGCAAGCGGTTTTTTTTTTTTTTTAACTGTTTCTATGTCAAAATACGGGAATTTCATTTTTAAGTGCGATTTTTCTCATTTGATTGGCTCTTTTCGTGGAGAAAATGAGGGCTAAGTCGTGTTTTCGACATTTTATCGCAATGGTGGAGGTGTTGGACTCTATATGAAAAATCATGTCAGATTTTATACTTTTTTTGTCCCTAGATGTGGATTTGAATAGCCGTTTTTTATAGTTTCCGCTGGTCTGTTTCGCTATTCCGAGTTCGATCAGCACAGTCACTGTGCACACACACACACACACACACACACACACACACACACACTCACACACTGACTGAGTTGCTGTGCTGTAAGACACGCTGTGTGGTGTTGCTCGGTCGGCACCACGAACCGGCCCCTGCTAACGGCACTCACTCTTTTCCGTCTCTCTCTTTCTGCTTCGCTCGGTCGCTCCATTCCTCTCTTTCTGGTGGCGACGGCCCCTCTGGCATTGGCAGTGAACGAGTATGGAGGACCTCCGCATCCTTCTGCCTGCATCTTCACCGCAGAGCGTGTCCCGTTTCCGAGGGAAGGAAGGGGAGAAAAAGGGGGCAGGAGATGAAGTCATTTCGAATTGGCGATTTTCTTTTAATATATGTTCTTTGTAGTTTGCGTTTGTACAGAGTTTTGTTTTAGAAATATTTCTATTCGTTTAGGTACTTTTAATATCCGTTGCCCCGTTTCCTTGCTTCATTCCCCCAATCTCTTTCTCTAGCAAACCTCATCAACTCGGTATTGTGCCAATGAGATAAAACCGCGCTTTTCCGCCC
Organism: Odontothrips loti; assembly: GCA_038380765.1. NCBI lineage: Eukaryota > Metazoa > Arthropoda > Insecta > Thysanoptera > Thripidae > Odontothrips > Odontothrips loti. Next base: position 8,260,296 of record CM076255.1, read on the forward strand.
CACGGAGCGACGAGACGTAATCCGACCGTTTAAACGGCGCTGTGCCTTTCTCAATGCTTTTCGCCACCTCTCGCTTCATTGAGCCCTTCTTCAATGTCTTTTGCTCCAGATCCGACACAAAACGCTTACTTGCCTCACTTTCGGTCAAGACCCACAATTTCCCTCAAAAAAACAACAACAAAACAACATTTTACTGAAGGTTGTTTTTGGCAGTTGTCATCGCATTTGCGGTCGACGCGGACGCAACGAAGTGCGTTCAGCCTGTCTCGTGCTCATTTTTTCTCCGCGTTCTAATCGTGTGAACGGCAGGTTTCTTCATTTCACGTGTCTCCCTGATGACCCTTTCCCATACCCAGCGTTTTGAAATTTTCACCGCTTGTTTAAAGAAACGTTTAAGGAAACGTCGATGAGACGAAATGGAGAAGTGTGGCGAAGAGAATCTGAGACGAGGAGGAGAAGCAGGAGGAGGAGAATTGGGAGGAAAACGTAAATGCTTGGCCTTCCTGTTGCGGTGCCTCCCGGACCCGTTTGCGACAACTGAGGCTGCGCTGCACTCTGCACTTGCGACCACAAGCCGCTCGCTTAGTGCGCGCAGCTCCTTCTTGCCCCCCCCCCCCCCCCCCCCCCCTCTCCCCCCGGGGCTACCCGCAGGGGTCAGCGACAGGGAAGTCCGACGGGCGGATAACGAACAAGTGTCGCTTTCAGACGGCTGGGGCCGGGTGTTACGCTCTGGGCTACGAGAGAGAGAGAGAGAGAGAGAGAGAGAGAGAGAGAGGGGGGCGGGGCGGAGAGAACGATAGGAAGAAGATGACGACAAGATCAGTTCCCGGTGATAGCAGACACTTTTCCTGCGGGCTGCTCCCATTAGATACCGAGCGAGGCACGCGCCGCCACGCGCCGCCACGCGCCGCGCCCCGAGCGAAAAGGCGTTGGCGGCAGCCGCGGCTCGTGGCGCGCACGCGTGCCGTGCGGGCTGGCCTACCCTCACAGGCGCCTCCTGGGTTTGGGCACGAGTGACGCCGGCGGTAGTCATGCACACGGGTCGGCCGAGGCCGGGGCCGGGGCCGGGGCCGGGGCCGGCACCACAAGGGAGCGGTCTGTGTGTGGCCGGGCTGTGAGCCGCGGCCGGCTACGTCCAGCCGAGCGGAAAATGTCCGGTAAATCTGTGCAGCAGCAGCAGCAGCAGCAGCAGCAGCAGCCGCTGGAGCCGCCGCAGCCGCCGCAGCCGCACGTACGGCCCGCTCCAGCTCCTGTCCGGCTGCCTCCAGGCCTCCAGCGCCCCCGGGCGGCATCGTGCACGATTATGCCAACGCGATCGGGAATCAAGTGACTGGAAGTCGGGCCCACCGATTTGTTACGCGAACTTACCGTCCCTGCTGTGGGCATTTCTAACGTTGGCCGGCGGACCCTCAAAGGTGAAATCGTTGTAAATTTTTTATTGTATTTTTAAAGGAAATTGAATTAATTATCCCTCGCACGGATTGGAATTGAAATCGGCCCGAGGAGTGTGTGTGGGTGTGGCTGCAGGTGTGGTTCGCCGACCGCGCCGTGCCGTGGGCCAGGCCATATACCGCACGGTCCCGCTACACACACCCACGTGTGTGTGTGTGTGTGTGTGTGTGTGTGTGTGTGTGTGCTGCACACAGTTACACCGCGTGCCAAGTAACATGCAGTGATGTCTGAATAATGCGGCGCGATGAAAAACGTGTGCGAAATATTGCTCGAAGGTATCGTTAAAAATAAAAAATAAAACAAAAAATCCCTCCTTTGCTCACAGCAACAGTCTTGGAGAGGTTTCACAAAAAGAGAGAAAAGCCCGGAGTAGACAACATGAAGTGAATAGCTCCTGCGCCGGCCGTCATCATGGTTTCGGCGGTCCGTTCGTGGTGGTGGCGCCCCCCGGGCCCCCGCGGCCCCCCCGCGGCCCCCCGCGGCCCCCGCGGCCCCCCCGCGGGTCCCTTGGCTATGCCATGGCTATGGCCCTGGCGAGTCTTTGCGGGCGCCAAGAACACGGTGAGCGGTGAAAGTACCACCGCTGCCGGTGTACCGGCTCAATGGAAGCACACGCCGCCGGCCCGGGCGCCCGGCGTTTGTCTTGCTTTGGGACGCCCAGCAGACGACGCTAGCAGCCGACGCGAGCAGACGACGCTGGCCCCCCCGCGGACCGGGTTGCTGGCCGCGCGGCCTTGAACTTGACTCGGCCTCCCCCGGCCGCGCGCCCGGCGGGTAGGCAACCCGAAGCTCTGCACGCATGCGTGTCGTGCGGGCTGGCCTACCCTCGCGGTCACAGGCGCCCATCGTCAGCGTGCGCTGTCTGAACAAGGATAAAAAAAATAAAAAAATAATTCGGACGTACTTTATGGATGACGCCTTGGCATTTTCGCGTTTGGTTTTCCGTTTGGTGCCGCGGTCGCTTCCCTGTCGTTTTCCGAAATCGGCCTAAAATCGAGGCGGCTATTTGGCCGCTCTGTGCGAACGCTTTCCCAGAACCTTGGAGTTTAATGCAAGTGGGTCGGTGTCCCTTTTTCTTTGCCGCCGTAAAAAAAAAACACGACGACACATTGTCCGACAGAGCTGTGCTGGTCCCAGCGGGGCACCGGGGGCACCCCGGGCAGCAGGGAGCCGTCAGGAGCAGGGCGCTGGGCGCAGGGCGCAGGGCGCAGGGCGCAGGGCGCAGGGCGCAGGGCGTTGGGCGCAGGGCACAGGGCGCTGCAACGCCTTCAAACACCCTTCCCTTTTCCGGGGCCCTCCGAGCCTCGTTGACATGTGGTCCGGCCGGCACCGTCCTCCGGTAGTGGGCTGACGTGACGGTGTCCGCAGGAGTCCTTCTCTTTTTTTAGGTGCGCGCGGTGGCGTGGCGTGGCGTGGCGCGGCGTGGCGCGGCGTGTCGCGGGCGCCCACAGGTACCCGGGCAGCAGGTAGCGGGACCGACAGGCCTGGCCAGGCGCCGCACCTGTAACGGGCACCACCAGCCGGGCGCGGTGAGGCCTTTGGCTGGGCCCACCCTGGTCCCGCCCTGGGCCCGCCCTGGGCCCGCCCCAGCCAAAGGCCCGCCCGAGTACACCTAGGGCAAGCGGACGGGACGGGCCGGGACGGACGGGCCGCGCTACCGAGCTTAGCAGCGATCGCAACGCCACGTATCTTGGGCATGGCCCGGACTGCCGTGTCGGGCCGCCGCGCCGCCCACTATGTCCTGCATTTCATTTTCCGAAAATCGACTGTAAATTAATTGCAGACCTTTAATTTATTCCAGGAAATTCCTCGAATTCTATGTCGGCTTTGAAAAGAAAAAAAATTGAAATCTTGCTGTCCTTTTGCCCAAACTTTTCTTGTAAAATCGAAGGTGGTGAACAAAAAATCTGATACAGTTACAGTGTGAGATTTAACAGTGGTTGAAACCGTTTCCTGAAAGTATTCCCAGTGTGTGCTGGGCTGGCGCTCGCGTGGCGTGCCTACGGCCGACGTGCCCACGGCCCAGAACGCGCACGCGAAAGCCGCGCCAAAAGCACGCAAAGGTACCGTTTAACTCGTGTTAGCGCTTTAATTATTTATATCTGGGTTTGTGGGCTTTTCCCTCTCTTGCCTTTTGACGAATTTTTTTTTTTCAATTTTCGGGTGAGATGGTGGACCTTGAAATTGGATTCCCCCCCCCCCCCCCCGAAGATTATATGGGGAAGCAAAATTGTCGTTTATGATGCACGTTCTCGTGCCGAATGCATCCGTGCGGAATTAAACGTTTCCAGCAGCCTCGTGCGGCCTCGTCTGCCCCTCCTGCCGAGAGCGTATAATGACTGGTCCCTTCCCTCCCGCCGTCTGCATTGATGTGTAGCAGTGCAGTGCACTCGTGGCACGCGCCTGCCACACGCACGACACGACGACACGCGCAGGACACGCGCAAGGCACCCATGGCTCCGCAGTACTCACCTGATTGCGGTGATGTATTCACTGACGCACGAATCAACTTCCTCTGCGTCTCCTTCCGATGACAGATCACGAGGGTTCAAATCCCACTCACTCCTTCACTTTTGCTGAGCACACACACACACACACGCACACACACACACACAATCACTTTTTTTTCCGTTTCCACTTAAACTCCGTCGAGCAGCAGCGCACTTATTTCACACAGCAATACAATCCCCGTGAGAGTAATCCTCGTGCTGTGTCACCCGCAGCACTGTCACCGGCGTTAACGAATCTGAATCTGAATGCGAGTGTCGCGGCTGCAGCCGACGCAGGCTGGGCGCAGCAGGCGCAGCAGCAGGGCAGACGACGGAGCAGACGACGTTAGCGGCTTGGCGGCGCGAGCCGGACTGGAGTAGTAGGCAAGGCTCGGCGTCTGCACTGGCCCCGGAGAGGGAGAAGGAGGAGGAGGGGAGGGGGGCCCAGGTCATCGTACCGCTTCCCGCCGAGCCCCCCTCGAACGCGTCCGCCGCGCCCCCCATGCCGTTGACTGCCGCTGACCGTCGAAGTCGCGACAGACGCGGCGACGTCACACTGCTGGAAAATTAGGCCAGTGTTTTGTCTATCGAAAAAAAATAAATGATGAGAGTAAGGAAAATGTGGAGCACTACCACGGCACATTTTTTTTTCGTGTGGTGATAAATTTACAAAATAAAATTAAAATCAGAGATTGTTGAGCGTTTTTTTTTTTTTTTTTAAAGAAAGAAAAACTCCAAATTTTGATTTGATTAATTGATGGATGATACAAGACGCTTTTAACCGCATGGTCTCTCTCTCTCTCTCTCTCTCTCTCTCTCTCTCTCTCTCTCTCTCTCTCTCTCTCTCTCTCTCTCTCTCTCTCTCTCTCTCTCTCTCTCTCTCCCCCCAGCCCAGCCCGACTGACCTGGCCAGCTCTACTTGATGCTTGACGCCGTCCCTGCGCGTCTTTCCACTACTTTGGAGGCGATTAAAATTCTGTGCATCGCGGAGGATGTCGTCGTCGTCGTCGTGTCCGGAGGCGCTGCAGCAGGTCCTGACCCTGGTCCTGCAGGCCCTGTCGCTGGCCTTGACCGTCGTCTGGGGCGCGGTGCATCCTTGCCTACTTCCTGCCGAGGGAGTCCTGGAGAAGGAGAGAGAGGGGGCGGATGGCGCCGCGGAGGGAGAGAGCCGTTCTTATTTCCTTCCACGCCGCTGCCCTGTGCGCGGCCTCTAACTAGCGTTTCGTAATTAATTAGAAATGTAAACAGGAATGCTGCGCTGCTGGCCGCATCGGCATTTATTTATTTAGATGCAGTGTGCGTTGTTTTTCCAGCAAGGACAGCCCGCCCGCGGCCGGCCGTGTGAGCGCACAGCATGTCGGTCCGGCTGGGTTCAAAGCTGGCGGCATCTTTTCACATTAGACGCGATGGCCTCTGGATCCTCTGGGGGGGGGGGGGGGGGGGGGGCGGGGCCCTTCCTGGGCCCCGGGGGCCCTAGCTGGGCCCCTCACCGCATGGCGTGCCGTCATCAGGGTTCGAGAGTGCTTCGTGACAGAGCGGGCGGTGGGCCGGTGGGCCCCTCTGTGGGCCCCTCTGTGGGACCGTGCTCTCTTAAATACCACGGGCTGCCGTTGACATGCACCGGCACCGGCACCACCATGCGCCCACCTTGGCCTACCTCTCTGGACGGACAGAGGACAGCGCCGACAGCGCTCTCTGCAAAGTTCAGATAAAGTAGTGACCTTTTTCGCGGGTTGTTTGCAGGGAGAGGTGCACCGCTCCGTGCCTGTGTCAGTTTTCAGAAGGGGAAAAAAGGCACGAAAAATTTGCCCCGTTTTACCCCAGTCCCAAAAAGCCATGGCCCCCATGGGAACCCCATGAAACCAATACCATGGTAACGTCCCTGTTCGCCATGGGAAAGACTAATGCCCATGGGTACGCGTTATGCCATGGGTGTCTACCATGGGAATGGATTCACCATGGGACGATCCCATGGTGTTCCCATGGGAATGGGTGATGTCCCATAATAAATACAAGTACACTGTCCAGCGCATGGTATATACAAGTGGCACGATAGCCGAGTTAGTAGGAAGTCGGAAACGTAATTGATAGGTTGGTGGTTCGAATCCTACTTCTGAAAGAAAAAAACCAGCTCTCCTATGGGAACACCATGGGGCAAGTACCATGGGATGCTTGATCCCATGGTTCCGTTTTCCCATGGTAAATTATTTCCCATGAGAAAAGCGGCAAAAAATGCATGGCGTGCAGCACCCCATGGGAGACTCTATACCATGGTGTCCCATGGACCATGGGATGCTCCATGGTTATTTGGGACTGGGTACATGTGATCCCCGCACCAATCCCCAGGTGCCCCGCCTCCCTCCTCCCTCCTCCCTCCTCCCTCCTCCCTCCTCCCTCCTCCCTCCTCCCTCCTCCCTCCTCCGACTCATTCAGGCGGCCGTTGTCACCTCGTGTTCCCGCTGTTTGTACCGATTTCCGGAATCGGGAACGCGCGAATTGCCGGGGAGCGCTTGCGGCGCTGCGAATAGCCAAGCACGCAGCCTCGCAGTGCGAATGAGGGGGCGTGAGTTGCGACTGCAGCTGCTTGCGGATGCGCCACTGCTTCTGGCCCGGCCTTCGAGGCCCTCCCCCGGACCCGTGAGTGCGAAAGAGAGACAGAGTTTGAGAAAGACAGAGACTGCGTGTGTCTCATCGACCGCAGCAGCAGCACTTGGTGTACGCCCGAAATGACGCCAAGGTTGTTGGAGCCAGCGGGGGAGTCGAGTTCGGCGGGGCGCCGCTGGGCGTGGCGTGCGCGTGGCGTGCGCGTGGCGTGCGCGTGGCTTGCGCGTGGCGCGCGGCATGACCTCCGCGCCCCGGGCGGCAGTGCAGCGCCCACGCCAGCTGCGCCAGCTGCGCCAGCTGCATAGCAGCAGTGTTGCCACCACAAGGGCTCCGCTCGGCAGCTGTTAAGCGCGCTGCAGGTGGAAAAGCCGGACCACCTGATCGCGCCATTGAACCTTGACCCTTTCGCCGCTCTGTGTTCTAGTCCTCTCAGTTTTTGTTTATTTTTTTATTTTGCTGGCATGTGATTTTTTTTCCTCCCAGCGCTGATTTAGTTACCCGCACTTGCCTTGCGTTCTTGTTGTTTTTTTCCCGTTCCCCGAAGGATGCCTATCGTAGGGCATAGATGGCTAGGAGCCGGTGGAGGAGCTGCCGGGAGTGCGTAGCGTAGGGCACGGAGCTCTTAGCGCAGCGGTCGGCTTCCGCGAAGCTGACATAAACATGAAGGTGCTGGACTCAGCAGGCCGTGGACTCCAGCGGGCCGCGGACTCCAGCGGGCCGTGGACCCCAGCGGGCTGTGGACTCCAGCGGGCCGCGGACTCCAGCGGGCCGTGGACTCCAGCGGGCCGCGGACTCCAGCGGGCCGCGGACTCCAGCGGGCCGTGGACTCCAGCGGGCCGTGGACCCCAGCGGGCCGCGGACTCCAGCGGGCCCGTGGACTCCAGCGGGCTGGACTCGAGCTCTTGGCCGGGGCCTCGGCCGGGGCTGGCTGGGCACGGGGGCTTCATGGCTGCAAAGTGCAGTGCGGCGCGGTGCAGTGCAGCTGCACACGGTGCTCGGCAGAAGGAACAAGAGGACGGATAAATTGCAGGGCACGCCGGCAAGTGCGGAGCGGCCTGGATGTTATGGAGAAGTACATCGGCTTGTGCGCTCCCCTTCTAATATAACAGTGCTGTCATCAGATAGTCAAAGGGGAGCGCAATAGCACCTCCGTGCAATAACTGAAATAATTGTGAAACGTGAGTTTCAGTGCGAGCGAGTGCATGGCGCCTGGCGGGTAGGCAATCCCGACCTCCTGCACGCCCACGTGTCGTGCGGGCTGGCCTACCCTGGCGCCCACAGGCGCGCGGTGTAAGACGGATGTACAATCATGTTTGTTGTTCGCAATGCTGCGCTGCGCTTCTCTCGCGGTAATTAAGAGGCAGCGATGCATCCCTTCCTGCACCCTCCCATGACTGCATGGGCAGTGCACTGCCCGCTGTGCAGCCGGGGGCGATGGACGGTCCGGTACAGGCCGGTACGGTCCGGTACGGTCCGGTCCGGTCCGGTCCGGTACGGTCCGGTACGGTCCGGTGCGGTCCGGTCCGGTCCGGTACGGTCCGGTGCGGTCCGGTGCGGTCCGGTACGGTCCGGTACGGCCGGTGCCCGCTGGTCTGCCAGGCACTCGTAGGCTCGGTACGGACGGACCCTACCGCTGCTGCCTGCCTGCTTACGTAAATCGGACGAAATGAGACGTGATTTCTCTCTCTCTCTCTCTCTCTCTCTCTCTCTCTCTCTCTCTCTCTCTCTCTCTCTCTCTCTCTCTCTCTCTCTCTCTCTCTCTCTCTCTCTCTCTCTCTCTCTCTCTCTCTCTTTCTCTCTCTTCGCGCGTGCGATCATGAGCGCGTAGAGAATAGAGATGGTCTTGTCATTGCCCCCGCGCGTAACTGTGATGCGATATCGCGGTCCTGTGTTCGTGCGCGCCATCCTTTGGTTCTTTGATTATTTTATTTTTTACCATAGACCAACGCAAATATTAATGAAAGTTTTTTTTTGTTTTTTTTTTAGAGTGAAGCCAGGCTTCGCGGACCACAAGACGTGCCTGCTGCACCAGAAGCTGCAGGTGAGGGGTCGGAAGAGTGTCATGTCCAGGACGTCGCCGCCGGGGCCGCCGGGGCCGCAGATCGGCTTGAGCACCTCTTTGTTGGTTGCAGATGCTGAACGTGTGCATCGAGAGGAAGAAGGAGCGGCGAGCGAAGACCGTGGAGGTCCTGTCGGCGTCCTCGGCCCCGGTGCCACAGCCGTCCCGCGCCAGCGCCAGCCCCCGAGGGGCGTCGTCGGGTAAGTGTGTCCGGGCCGGAGTAATTAGCGATTCGTTTTGTGCAGGCTGAGGGGGCCCGGGTAATGAGGGCCAGGATGTCACTCTGAGGGGACAGGGCCGACAGGGCCCCCGCAGCCCCGCACCCACCGGGCCAGCGGGACGGGGGCTCCACCGGCACCGCATACAGTGAACGGGGCCGCGCGTGCATGGCGTGTGCCGGGATTGGTGGAGCGGCGCGTGCGGGGCGCGTGCGGGGCGCGTGACAGAATGCCCCGTGGCCGTCCGCTTTCGCACCGCCGCCGACGGCAGACGTTTCTCGCCCTCCGTTTTTGGGTTCATGAAGCCCACAAGGCCGGGCTGCCGCCTTGGCTGCCGCCTTGGCTGCCGCCCTGTCTGGTCCGGCACGCGCTACCGCTCTCACTCGGAGGAAAATAACTTTGAATTTTTGGTGCACACCCTTGTGTCTGAATTCAATTATTTTAATCTTCCGTTGTTCATGTTTTCAAATTTCGTTTGTGAATTATTGATTTTGTGGCGAAAAATTGTTGTGTAATTTTCATGAACTTTTGAATTTTTTTTAGTAGTGTATGTAGTTCTCACCAACACAGCCTCTATGTTTGCTCCAGATTCGGAGGGCGACGATGAGTTCCTGGACGCCCAGTCGGACGACGACTTCGCCGACGTGGGCATGGACGTGGACGCCGCCGCCGAACCTGCCGCCGACACCTCCGAAGTGGAGCACTCGTTGTGGAACTTGCCCGAGGGCCGCAAGTGCAAGCACAAGACGCTGCGGCTGCTGCAGACGGGCGAGCCCCTCTACCTGCCCGTGACGCAGGTGAGTCGGGTGCTCCGTAGGCGTGCAGGCGTGACCAGCGGGGAGCTATGCGGAGCTATGCAGCCCATCCGGCACAGCGCCTCGCGGACCTCGCTGTGTGCGCCAGCCCTAGGCAGGCGGCCGCTGACAGGGCAGAGCCTGTTCTGTTCCTGTTGCAGGAGCTGGTGCCCAAGACCGAGGACGAGCTGGAGGGTCCGGACGACGGCAGAGACCCCACCAGCCCCGCGGCCGCCGGCTCCGAGTCGCACCTGGCGCAAGCGCACAAGTACTCGTGCTCGGTCACGCTGTCCGACATGGAGTCGTTCAAGGCGGCCAACCCGAGCGGCATCCTCGAGGACTTCGTGCGCTGGTACTCGCCCCGCGACTGGCTCGAGCTCCCCGACGGCTCGCTGGACCGGTGGGGGCAGCGCGCGGGCCGGCTGAGTGCGCGGATGCTGTTGGAGGAGAACACCTGGGTGAAGCTGTGGAAGGTGGCGCAGCCCGTGCCGGCCCGCCGCCAGTGGAGGCTGTTCGACGAGACGGGCTCCGCCGAGAGCGTGCTGTCCTGGCTGGAGGGGCTGTCGGCGCGCACACTCGCCCTGGCACTGCTTCCCGCACTCGCGGACGCGTGCACCGCGCGCGTGCTCCGCGAGGTCCAGCACGGCGTGCTTGAGGGCAGCTGGGCTCGCGGCGTCGCCGGGAACGTGCAGCGCAGGGTCCCGGGCGGCGCGCTGCTGCAGCGCCTGCCCACACCGGCCTCGGCGCAGCGGCTCATCCGCCAGGCGGTCAACGCCACCAGGGAGCCGGTGCAGTCCGTCATGACGTACCAGGTAAGACGCCGCCGTCGAGGCCGTCGAGGCCGCCGTCGTTGCCAACGTTACGCTTCACCCGTCTCTCCGTCCCCCCAGTGCCTGGCGGCGGAGGTCGCGGACTTGGAGCACCAGATCTGCGCGGCGCGCTCCCTCAGCTCCAAGCTGTGCCCGGACCTGGCGGCAGCCGACTGCCAGGCGCCGCCCACCGCCGAGGACAAGGAGATGGTAGACTTCCTGGACGCGCTGCTCGGCCTCGGGGAGGTCCCTGTGCCCGGCGGACCGCGTGGCCGCATCGGCAAGAACATCCACAGCATGTTCTCCGACGTGCAGATGGTAAGCTACAAGCACGTCGTCGACGTGGTATTGTCGCTTCGCGCTCCGCAGCCCCACCCCGAACTGACACGGCTCTTTTCTCTCTCTCTCTCTCTGCTGCAGATGGCCTACAGTCACACGCAGATGGCCGGGGTGGCGGGGGTCTCCGGCACGGCTGCGGAGCAGAGGAGCGGCTCGCCGGACGCGGTGGCCTTCCCGCCCGCCGACGTCAAGGAGGTGGTGATGCGGGTCGTGGCCCCGCGGCCCGGCCCGGCCTCCAAGCCCTGCCCCCAGCGCATGTACGCCATGCACCGCAAGGACGAGTTCCGGCTGGCGGGCTGCTTCACTAGAGACGTGACCTTCTACTGAGCCTTCGCTATCGACTGCGTTACTGTGACTGTATCTATCGTGCCCGTGACAGCCCATGTCTGCCAAAGACCATGTTCTCTCTGTGATGTCCCCTTGTGCGCTCGGCTCATGCAAGAGGTGTTCTTATAGTTATGAAAATATGTCGCGACACATTCCTGTCTATTATGTGTGCATTCGGTCATACTTGTCTCAAAAGAGAATCAATTCTGTGCGTCCTTTTATTTACGAATGCATTTGTCGTGTAACAGTTTTATTTTGTATCTTATGGTGGTTCGGGGTCGCGTTTAATTAAATATAACTAACTCATAAAATTTTTATGTTTCTTCAATAACAAAACTTGTATATCTTGTAAGGCTGGTGCTAGACGTGAGTAAAATAAAAACTCTATTTTGTATAAAAGTCTTTGACATTTGGAACTCCCTGGAATCCTGTGCCTTGTTGTGGGCGACCTGGAAAAGAGAAAGCAACAAAATAACACAAAGATGGTAAAGCTGGGGGGGAAAAAAACACACATTATCATCTACCAGAGATTTAAAGTAAGAGTAACAATAAGATATCACTCACATATTTCAAACTCCCGTCGCGGAGGGCAGACAACTGGATCAGGCGCCCAGGGCTGCATCGCTGCTTCAGGCGACGTCGGCTTCGGCGTACAGGGCGGGGACGGTACGGGAGAACAAACCCTGCGAGGCAAAAAAAAAAAAAAAAAAATGACACCGATGGCAGCGGCAGGGAGTCGAACACGCGACCTCGCGTGGCTGCTCTCACTTGGCGCGCTCCTCCTCGGACAGCGGCGGCAGCGAGGGCCGCCCCTTGGCCGCGATGATGACGGGCCCCTCGGGCTGCTCCCCGGTGAAGGACAACCGGGCCACCGTGGTGCCGTCGAAGGGCGCCCGCGACGGGTTGTAGCAGCGTGCGGGGGCGTACGACTGCTGCCGCTCGAAGCGGGACATGTCCGGCTCCAAGAAGGACATGGCGGCCGTGGATTTGCCTGGAAAATCCGGAAAACGATTCAAACATTGAAAGAAAAAATAAAAAGGTCGGGTTCCGGGTTAGGGTTCAAGAACCGGCAGCGCAGGAAAATATGCTTTGTTCTCGACACACGTGCTATTCCTGCCGTCGGTATAACACCACACATGTTTGTTTGGCCACTGTTCACAGCTGCACGACCTAAGCCAGCTAAACTAACAAAAAGTAAGCAGATTGAGATTTTTCTAAAAAATAAACTTTTTTTTTTGTATATTCAGCAAATAACGACACAGAAACGCCATGCTTGCGACACGCCTTTATTGGGTTCTCCACGTACAGTAGCAAGCCTTGCCGAGTCCCCTGTCGAGGACCGGGGTTACCTTCAAGCGGCCTGCAGGAGATCTTGATCTCGCCCTCGGGGATGATGATGGGGGGCTTGTCCGCTCCCTTAGCAGTGTAGTCGTGCCGGGTGGTGGTCACCCTGGACATGGGCCCCCGCATGGGCTGCATGCTGGGCGCGGGCGCGCTGGCCGTGGCCCGCGGCACGGACCAGCCGGGGTAGCTCATCTGTCAGCGGTTCGAATCCCGGTCAGTGCGGGCTCCTCCCGGCTCCTCCACTACGCCCCACCGCCTGCGGCGCCGCCCACCTTGTTGACGGTGTCCTTGGCCACGTCCCCGACGCCCGTGCGCAGGTTGTCGTCGGGCTTGCTGGGGTCGGGTCGGCGGATGTGAACGTGTCCCTCGGTGGGCTCGTAGCTGGTGCCGTAGCAGGACAGGCCGTCGTTGGTGGCACCCATGCTGATGAGGTCGCCGTGGTCCGGCCGCTTGTACGCGCACCGCCGCCCGTCCTCGCAGTTGTTCAGGAAGCTGCCGCGTCACGGGTTCGAATACCAGTGATTTGTTCGCTTTCATAAAACGTATTTTTGCTCTCGTGTTCCTGGTCCGCGATGTGAACTGCGGGATTGCTCACCTCTGGTTGTAGACCGTCTGGCCGTCCATGGTCGTGTCCGGGGGCGCGTACTTCTTCTTGGTGGCCCAGGGGTACTCCTCCTTGGGCGCCAGGGGCACGGGCTTGTAGGACAGCCGACACACAGTGTCCCCCGTGGTACTGCCCTCGACCCGACGATACTCCTGCTTGGGCCGGTACGACTGCGACGGCTCGAACCTGGTGTAGTCGGGCTCCTTGAAGGACAGCTGCGCCGTGGTGTGTCCTGCAGGAGATATGGCGGGGTCGATGAGCTCCTGGGGGGTGTGGGAGGACGCGGGGAGAGACAGTACTTGCCTTGTGGGAGACGCAGACTTCAGACATCTTCACAAAATTAACGATGGTGGCACGAATGCAAGAGCCTGCGTAGGCCGCTACTCAAACTTACTTCGGGTACCGCGTGCTTCGGGGTGTAACGCGAAACGTACAAACACATTTTCTGAAAGTTCACTTCCTTTGATACCACGGAGGATTCTCAGCAGATTATATTTTTTTCCGATTGCTAGATTGTCTCGATGTTTTCGGCCGACAAAAAAAAAAAAAAAAAAAAAAAAAAAAACTGTGGAAAACTCACGGGGCCGAAGGTGGAGGGTTGCCTCACCTTCAAGCGGCCTGCAGGAGATCTTGATCTCGCCCTCGGGGATGATGATGGGGGGCTTGTCCGCTCCCTTAGCAGTGTAGTCGTGCCGGGTGGTGGTCACCCTGGACATGGGCCCCCGCATGGGCTGCATGCTGGGCGCGGGCGCGCTGGCCGTGGCCCGCGGCACGGACCAGCCGGGGTAGCTCATCTGTCAGCGGTTCGAATCCCGGTCAGTGCGGGCTCCTCCCGGCTCCTCCACTACGCCCCACCGCCTGCGGCGCCGCCCACCTTGTTGACGGTGTCCTTGGCCACGTCCCCGACGCCCGTGCGCAGGTTGTCGTCGGGCTTGCTGGGGTCGGGTCGGCGGATGTGAACGTGTCCCTCGGTGGGCTCGTAGCTGGTGCCGTAGCAGGACAGGCCGTCGTTGGTGGCACCCATGCTGATGAGGTCGCCGTGGTCCGGCCGCTTGTACGCGCACCGCCGCCCGTCCTCGCAGTTGTTCAGGAAGCTGCCGCGTCACGGGTTCGAATACCAGCGGCTTGTTCACATTTTTTTTTATTTGAAGAAAAATAAAAAGTGACGGCGATATGGAGCATTTGAACCCGCTACTCGCTGACCTGGTGTTGTAGACGGTGGTGCCGTTCATGGCGAGGCAGGGCCGCATGTAGCGCTTCCTCCGCGCCCACGGCCATTCCAACGGCAGTTGCGTCGACGCCATCCTGGCCCGTCAGAGGCGCCCAGCGGACCGCGTGGGAGGCCGCGAGGAGGCTGTCCGGCCCAGAGGAAGCCGCGACCACCCGCGACAGCCAACAGAAGCGGGCCCAGCCCAGCCCAGCCTAGCCCCGCCCAGCCGCGGCCGGGGTGGGGTTGGCAGGCGCTGGTCGACAATCGCACTAGGGCTGAAATTATGACTGCAGGGTGCTGCAGGGATGGGTGCTCCTGTACTTCACACTGCACTTGCTGTACTTCCTGTACTCACATGCACGCACGCTCGCAGATACGCCCGTCCCTAACTTAAAAGACCACCGCTGACGCTCGCGGATGCGCACAAGACACTGCTGCACGAGAGCCACCGCCACTGACGGCTACCGGACGGTCCCACAGGTCCCACCGGGGCACCGGCACCGGGGCCACTGGGGTGGCCGCGGGCTCATCACCACCCCGTCGGGGGCCGACGGGGGCCTCCAGCGTCCTTCCCTTCCCCGTCCCCTCTGCGCGATCGAACACGGCCGCCAATCCGAAAAGCACCACGGCGAACCCCCTAGGCGACGACCCAGATAGACCCCCCCCCCCCCCCCCTGCCTTTTATGACAGGAAGCATGCCATGCCGCGAAAGCAAGCTCCGCTGGTCTTTTGTGTTTCGGCGCGGAGGGGTTCTGTGAATTCAGGGACGCGCGTATCTGCGAGCGTTTTAAAAAAAAAAATGATGGACCCGACAAAACCTATGTCGTCCCGGCTTCCGCCACGACCCCTGCCTTCAACTTCGGTGATCTTACGGGAACCGGTGCTTTACGGCTGCTCGTTGGCCCCGGGACACAGCACTAGAACCATGAGACCATAGCTGAAATGGACTGGCATCTGGTGACGGCCGGGATGCCGCACGGCCGCCTGTCCAGCCAATTTACGCGGTCGATATTTCGTCTATCGGGTTGGTTGTGGTCGCAATCGACGCAGGAAGGACCAAGGATTCGACTGATATGGTCTCATGCTAGAACCCGCTACCCGGCTTGCGCAGGACGGATCTCTCGGAAACCCCTAGCCCGCGCCACTGCGCGAGGCCCCCTCCGCTAACCACGGCCTCTGGTACTCCATAATACTGTAGTGCCCTTCAACCGCAGTCTGGTTTGGCCCCATCCATCATGGGAGTCCGCCCCTGCGAAGATTTTTGAGGGACGCAGGTCGTTTACGGTCGCTGTACACTACTCGCTACGCACCGAGTAGTGGCATGTCCACACCTGCCAGACTCGGAGGGAGGAAAACAGAAGCTCCGAAACCTAGAAGCTTCCGTACATCTCTCGAGTGTTCCCCCGGGATTTCTCCCGAGGCACAGACCTAACTCTACAGACAGACCCAGTGAGCTGGAGAAGACTGGGAGCTACACGCTACACGTAGTCATGAGCATCATGAGACACCATTTTCATGATAAGACGGTCTGTAGGGTTTGGTCCAAACATTTTACCCTTAAAAACAAAAACACATTTTATTTTTTGTCAAAATTCGAAAAATTTGTCCTGAAATAAATTTGTGTTCCAAATTTCACTTAAATTGATATAGCCCGAAAGGGGAGGTCCAAAAATTACAGGAGCAGCCTGAAATGCTCAGCAGTTTGGGGTGCTTAGAGCTAAAAACCTTAATAATTGTGTACCCCTAAATAAGTCATTGTACTAAATTTTCAGGACTGGTGTGCCCCTTGGCGGAACGTCGGCGATGTCTTAGAACCAGTCGCAAACACCGCTTGTGTTTGTTCAAGTGTCGGGTCATGGCAAAACTAGCCCTATCACCTATGCGTAGACCCTTCCCCCGTTTGCATCGGGCGTATAAATTGGCCGAAGTTTCGTCTCCCAGGCCGCGTCAGTTAAGGCTCTCTAGTGTCAGTAGTGCCATGAGCAGCCATGGCTCGTCTTGAGTGTCTCCTCGTTTGGGCAGTTTTCTGCGTATTCCTGGTACTCCTATTGTGTTGTCATAGTCGGGACGTGACAAGTGAGCATTTTTTTAAAATTGTTTTTGTTTTGCACAGAGCTCCGCATCCCCCGCGGCGATCCACGGCTGGCTGGGCTAGGTGGACACCCTGCTTGGCTGCAAGAGCGCCAACACTGACCTGGCCGGGGCCGGCTTCTGGGACTGCCTTGTGGCTGCAGGCGCAGTGCCAGCAGTGCCCAGCGGGAAGTAAGAGAAAGGCATCATCGTCGCCCTCATACTCCAAGTCCAAGCTCTCTTCCGTTGTACAGAAACAAATATATAATGCAAGAAATTAAGTTTTGATTGACCGGAATTGTGCAGAAAAAGAATAAATGAATGTGAAACTGTGAACAGTTTGATGTAGTTATAATTTATTTCCATTAAAATGAAAGCTTGAAACATTACAAAAACATGCCAGTTTGTTTTCATGTGAACAGGAGGCACTATTTTTACAGTTCATAACTAGTCTAACTAGTCTAACAATCATTCTTGTGGAACGGCTGCATCCCATTCACTGTCTCCATTGCTTTCGCAATCTGAGTCCATTTCAGTTTTAACATTAATTAAGGATGACTGTGATATTTCATTTGGATTCGCTTTCTGTAGTGCTACAAACTGTCTAAGCACTTGAATCTCGTTGTAAGTTTCACTGACTTTCATTTCTAAGTCACTGATATCAGCTTTCAACATTTCCTCCTTTTCCCTCGCTGTCTCTAAAAGTTTTAAGTAATCATGATACTTTGTACAAGGGTGAACCTCTTTCTTCATTTCATCACGATGGCGAATACATATTTGTATTTGCTCCTCTTCGGTCTTCTTTTGAATTGCCTCCAACTGCAATGACATAATCATTTATTGACAAGGAAAGCTAATCAAAAGTCATTCCTTAACATACCTAAAAATGGTTCAAATCTAACATTACGAGATAGAGAAAACATCAAGCTGCTACATCACCTTAGAAGGAATGCCCCCAAAAAACTGTGTCAAGCGAGGTTTTAAGCTGTTGAAAGAAACTGATTCCAATCCCCTTTCAAGCCAGGCCGGCAGGGATTTTACTACTTTATAATTGTGGTCATCCCTGGGGGGAACTAAGTACTTCCTGTCAGCAAACAAGACCACCCCATAATCTCCCTGGTGACGAATAATCCTGCCCAGGGCTTGGTTCACTGGTCTTATAGCCTGAGAGAGATACCACTCACCATCAGCCTGAAAATCAAAAAATAATAGTGTTTGCAGGAATAAGTAACGTTGGGATCAAACTTTCATGTATTGTTCAAATACAATACCGACATGTGAACCAATTTTCCTTCTCAAATGCTTCCTTTTGTGTATCACCCATGCATCAAAGAGTGGCGGATATGGCAGTCCAATCATGATCACAGCTCTTCCCAAATCATCTTTAAAATCTATTCCTTCTGAAACCTACAAGTAGCAAATGAAAGAAAAAAATTGTAGTGAAAACATGTGGTATATATATGATATGTCAGGCATATTAAACATGACTTACCTTCCCACTCAACACTCCAATGAGGCATGCACCATTATAATTTGGATCCTTTACTTTATTGCTGTAAGCTTCCTGGAGCTTTGGAAGTTCATTTGTAACAGATGGTTCTTCAAACACAATCTGAAGCATAACATACATATTAATAAAGTCTCAATCACACCAACACTGTTAACAAATTAAGACCTCAAAATACCTTAAGGTCATTAATGGCATCAAGCAGGTTCCTTCCTTGGCTGATGTATGTCTTCTTCCACACTTCAAAACAATAATTTTTAACTTTACTGGACGGAAAAAATATCAATAATCCCTTTGGGGCAGCTTCTGCTACCTTCCAGACAACATGGCCAAGAGCTGCATAAAAAGAATCACCATTCTGCTCCCTTGAACATTGAACACAGGGCAAAGTTATTTACAATTTACAGCCCTGTCCTATTAACAATTAGAGTAGACATGCAAGCAACAATTCAATACCTATTTCTAAAGGAAGCATCAAGAGCTACCGATTTCACAGGATGAGTGATACTATCAGCCCATCCAATAGAGAGACCTAAAACCTGGAAACAGAGTTTATGAAAAACAAGTATAGAATTTGGATTTTTTCTTTACTTCGTCAAAAAAAAAAAAAAAAAAAAAAAAAAAAAAAAAGCGAAGAACTTTTAAAAGTAGATGGCAAATATTCCTACCTGAGAGTCATCAATGACATGCTTATTTGTTAACTCAACTTGAAAAGGGATTGACAAGCTTTTTCTCAGTGGGTTGAGAGGTGACAATGTTCCACTTGTTACAATGAAAGAGTGGACACCTTTGTGCTGCAGAGAACGCATCACCACTCCAGCATCGAAGCACCAGAAAAAAATTCTAGCCTCTTTGAGGTGCGCCTCCTCTGGTTTTAGAACTTCCTTAAAAAGCACAAAGCTTTCCTCCAGTGTGTTAGTACCACTGTGATCAAAGACTGTGCTGATAACATCTTGCATTTTCTTCATTGCTTCAGTTTTCTCTTCCTTTTCACCAGAATATTGTATTAACTGTTTTAGACTGTACATTAGGAGATCCACGTCCATATCAGAGCAAGACTCAGAGAACAACTCCACACAATCTTTGCCAGTATATGAAGAACCAGCCTTAATACGTGTTTCAAGAGAATGTTGAATATTTTTCATCATGGTTTCGAGTGCTAACACATCTTTCTCTCTGAGATCTACTGGCATGTCCTGGTACAAGTCTTGGGATAAGCTGTTGAAAAATTTCAATGTCTATAGGAAAAGAAACACTTAGTTAGTGAAATTTGTTTCTCTTGCTCAAGCTAGGTTTAAAAAAATTTAAGTAGAATATTACATTATTCAGTTCATCCCGACAACTCGTAACATCAGAAACTTTCATGTCAAACGATGCATTTTCCTCACACACTTTTTCTAAATTGTGACCTTCATCAATAATAAGGATAGCATCCTACACATCAGGGAGGGAGCAAAATAGTTTCAAACATTGAAAGTTGTAACTCAATAAAAAAGGAAAATGGAAAATACCTTTAAATTTATTTGGAGTCCCCTTAAAATATGGGGGTTAAAAATATAGGTATAAGGTAGAAAAACTATGTCAGACCGTTTTTGTAAGTGGCGCGACATATAGAATGGGCACACTTTGTACTTCTTGCACTTTTCAATAAGACTCTTTTGATCAAAAGCTCCAGATTTTGCAAATGGATGGTCAGAACCACTAGCAACCATATCTTGATAATTCGCGTAGTAGGGGCATATGTGATCCTGCATGCAAGATGTGCATTTCTTGGGCAAATCTTCAATATCTGGTCCAGGTGCCTGACATATCTCACCTCTTGCATTTTTGGGTGCTTTGGTACGTAATGCCCGGCACTTATTATCCTGAAAAGATTAACCATTGAATATCGCCTACAAATTACTAGTATTTCCTTCCTTCCTTTAAAAAAATAATGATAAAAAAAAAAAAAATTGGAGTAAAAAAATTATTATAGATGAAAGCAGAATATCTGACCAAGTTTCCCTCTGCCTGCTTCGCCGCAGGATTTATACACAAATGTCTGCGGGATCCCAAGACAGTAGATCGCAAATGACTGTACCCACAGTTTTTAAATTCAGCAACAGCCTGCATAATCTGACTGTGTGTTCTTGTGCAGAAGTAAATTTTATATTTCTTCGGTCTTTTGTCATCTTCCCATTCTGTGCAAGAGAACACCGAGGGAACCATTGAGAAAAAATTGAAAGTAGAAAACCACAATTAAGTACACAATTGCAGGGCAATTTAGTGCTACCATTAAGAGAGGGTGCTTCCTTATCCTCATCAGTCACAATATCACTCTCCTCACTATTTCTCTCATCATTTTTTATGATATAATCAAATCTAGTTGGGCACATAGAATTAATTTCTTCCGTCCTTCGTTTTGAGTCAAGCCACGCCAGTGATGCACAAAGCAAACACAATGTTTTTCCTGTGCCAGTTGGAGATTCTAATAGGGCATTTTGTGCCTGAAAAAAGAAAAAAATTGGCAAATAAAACAGATAATACAAAAACATAGGTATCATAGAAAAGAAACAAAGGAAACCAATAGCCACTGGGGTAAACACATGAAGTTTCCACTGATGCTTACATTTTCCAAGCTTTCAACCATTTTCTTCATGAACTCTTCTTGTGGGGCGTAAGGAACAAAAGGAAACTGGACCCAAAGGTTCCCTATTTTGAATCTTTCCATTTTCTCACACATGATGAAAGCTTTTGAATTCTTCAGATTTCACTTCAGTGGAAACTGGCTCAGGAAGATAAACCTTTCCGGACAATGTACTGCTAGGTAAAAGAAAAACAGTTCCAGTTCTTCTCCGAGCATGTAAAGGGTTGACACGGCGTTGCGAACAAATAATTCACCACTTTGTCATCGCATTTTGACGATGCCTAGCTAGAAGTTACCCTCTAGACACCTGCCTTGTCTGCAGCCCGGCTCTCTGCAGCCCGCGAGACAAATGAGTGCCAACGTAGCTTACTAATTTCTCATAGTCTTTGTTGTGTTTGGTTTTTCGTTTGTTTGTTTTGATTTCATGGTTTGGGTTTTGGTATGTAGGTTTGTTTGAATAGGGGAGTTTGAAGACTTCCAAGTTACATCAAGCACCATCCCAGTCGATAAAAATTTTGCCGTTTCCGTTTACAACAAGAAAGAACTACCTTTTATATTCTTACAAGCAGCTGTCGCTGCTTATTTCATCTGAAAGGGAGATATGGTTAATTTGTGAGGGATGTAATGATCATTGATTTATCAGTTTTTTGCTATAAAATCACTCTCATTTCTGAAAGAATTACTTAGAATATTATCCTGGGATGACCTCTTCTCAGAGTAAAGGTATAGAACCCTCTTGTCCCCCCCCCCCCCCCAGTCTCTGAGTGGAAATCTTTTAGGAATAAATTTATCTTTTGTTTTTGTGTTCTTTCAAGGATTTTCCACTGGTTTTGAAAATCTTCGTCTCGAGGACAGTGATGTGGACCCTATTGATATAAGAGGGCAAGAAGGGAGTATGTTCGATGAGGCTATAGGTCACATTGAAGATGTGCTTATGGGTAAGTACACCCATTTTCGGATTTATTTGAATTTTCTGGTTAGCTTAATGGCTTAATATATTCATCGCCAAATATATAAATTTTTCCATGTAGATCCTCAGTTTCAAATCTTGCAAAAAGCCTTCATGGAAAAATACTGGAATGAATTTGATGATACAGAAGAGAATAAGTTAGTGTATATGGACATTTTCAAGGAATATGTAAGGAGAGAGAGCAAGCTCAATTTTTTTTTTGATCAAGATGCTGTACTGTCATAAACTTTAATAATTATTCTGACATCTGCCTTTCAGACTGATGTTGTAGAAAAATATATTGAAGATCACTTAAAGCAGAATATGAATGGATTCAATATGGATAGCTTTATAACTCAGTTGCAGTAAGTAACTCACCAAGGTTTCAGTGCTTATTTTAATTTTTTGTGATAATGAGAACATTTATTTTTCAGGGAAAGGAAAGACAATCTAGATGGGGAGGTATTTGAAATTCTTTTCACATTCACGGATTTTCTTGTATTCAAAGAAATGTTTCTTGATTATAAAGCTGTGAGTGATATTCCCCAGTTCTGATTTTCAGAGAGCAATTTTCTAAGATGTTGGCTTTTCATGAATTTGCTAAATGTGTTATTTATTTTTAGGTCAAAGAAGGAAGAGTGGAGGATCTTGGTCTGAACATTCATATTACATCTGTGGGCGAGTGATAGTGTAGGTACAACATAACTTGACATATTAAAATTTATTGGCAGAAAAGATGGATTTACAAAATCGATGTTATTACTCGTAAGAATAAAGTGTTGAAAGGCTTCCTGATAAAGGAATGTTCTGCTATAATTTTCTAGTCTTGAAAAAGTGACAAATAGAAAGAAACAATAGTTCATGACATTTGAGGATATTTTTTGAGTAAAATGTATGGAATTAAAGATGTTCCTCTGGATTTTATTTATTCCTAGTGCATAAGGATTTCCATTTGAACCAATTTAGCATTTGTATCCCCTGGCAATCTATAAGGCATGGTTCCAGCAAAACTAGTGATGGCTCTTGCCTGCTCTCGATATGATGCAAGTGGCTGCAATGAGGCAGAATCAGATATATTTTTGAAAGTGAAAGAAACTGGATGTCAAAAGGAGAACAAAAGTCAATTACCTTATCTGCCATACTGTTGTCCAACCTGGATGAACTTAAACTGACATTGGCATTACCCCTACAATACAACAGGAAATCATTAGTTTCCACAGTTTGCACAGAAAATAAACTATGTGTGGATACCCTGCACCATGTGTACCTTGCTCTGTTGTAAAGAGTATGCAGAATAGTCATGGTTGCCAACAAAATTTGAGGGAAATTATGACAAATATCATCACCAAGTTTGCGGAAATTATTCACTCTGTTCTCAACTTCTTCAGTCTTAGTGGGAATGAGTCCAGATTCCACAATCAGCTGCACAGACACAGAAGTTTTGAGAGAAGCACAAAAGTTTTGTTAATAAATTTCAAAGATTTCTACTTTAAAGAACAAGGAAGACAAAATTCATACCTCAAGAGCCTTAACATATTCTCCAAAATGATATTTATCAAAGAACTCTAACAGATGTCTTAAAGTCTTGAATGTCCGGTATGTTTCATCAGAACAACGGAATTTATTTCCATCAATACGACGAGATACATCAGCAGCTTTAGGAGCAAGGCGGAATCTCAATGAACCTGGCTGGCTGGTTAGGTGGACAACCTGACTTAGCAGACCACTCATTAAACTCATCACCTTTTCATGATTCTTTAGGGAGAAAGGGAAAATCTTAATTGAGAACACAAGTCTTTACAAAAAAAACACAGATTTAAATTATTTTCTATGATATTACTTACACCAGCCAAGTCATAGACCTCAAGGGCATCTTCAAACAGACCCTTCTTTTCCAAATTTGAAGCAACCATTTCAATAATTTCACTAGGTTCAGCCTGTAAAAAAATTCATTCCAATTTTCACATAAATAAAATTAAAGCTTTGGGAAAACACTAACTACATACACAAACACAATAAAAATTGATAAAGTGTTAATAAATCAAGTTGTGTACCTGAACTCCGTTAAATATGTCAATGATCCCTGGGGTTCTGCATCCATCAGATTCCAACCTCCCAAGGATAGTGCCAAAGTCCCTGGATTCCATTGCCAGGTTTGAAACACAACACCTGAAGAGATTTTCTCCAGAAGGTAGCCTCATTCCACTGTAGCAAAATAGATCTATAATTATTTTTTAACTACATAAGTCACAAACAGTGGAAGGAAACAAAAAGAGTACAAACCGCAAGAAATAGTAGTAATGCAGCGCCTCTTTTATGTCAGTAAGATTGAATCTTCTGACATAATACTGGATTAAACGAGCTAAATTTAAACGGCGGTGTGGTGTCTGATCAGAGAGATCCACACATACTGAATGACAATAGGATGAGTAAATACCAAAAGCACATAAGCAAAATTCAACTTCACCCACAAAAAAAAAAAAAAGAAAAAAAAAAAAAAAAAAAAAAAAAGCCCAGACTTACACAGTGGAGACTCAGGGCAGTTGGGTATTCCAAGCAAGTTGTCCTCATACAGAGCTATCGCCATGTGTACAGCATGTACTTTCAATTTGTCAATGCGCCAGAGGAACTCCAAAGCTAGCTCATACTGTCCAGTAAGGAAGAGCATTTGGAAATAGACATGGGGTTGTTCAACAGCATTATAATGTGATTCACCTAAACACAAAGAAAATTCAGCTTAGAAATTCCATACAGAAAAGTATACTAAAAATAGAAAAATGAAAGATATACCATAGTCCTGAGAAATGAGTGTTTGTAAATGCTGAAGAGTACTATTTTCTCCAGATCTGGAGTCTGTTCGTTCTCCGTCACGAATCTGACACAATTTGAACCACAGGTAGTCATCAGCTGTCTTGGCAACTTCTGAGTGTTCATCAGAAACATCACAGGCTCCAAGAATACAGTAAACAGCACTAAAATTAGAAAAAAAAACATATGACAAATATATATATATATGTTACGGGCAAGGTCCGGTCGCCGGGCCAACCTAAGATTACCCGAAAATTTTCGGGCAATGTCCGGACTGCCCGGTTAGGATCGGGCAGACCTAACATTGCCCGGGCTGGGTCGCTCTCTGGGCGGGCAGTGTCCGGTCCGTAAGACATCGCCCGACTGTGGCCGGGCAATGTGTCCGGTCCGTGAACCGGTCTTTCGCGGTGAGGGGGTCGAAGTCTTGGTCCATCATGTACGAATCACGAATCAAAGAAAACAACTCCTCGTGCAGAAACAATGGAAACCACGTTGCCCGGGTTGCCCGACTCACCCATATTGTTCAAATTACCACTTTTCTCCCGGCTGACAGCACCTTTACCAACCTTACCACTTTTACCATCCACACTTAATTAATGATTTGCGTTACACATTGCCCGGCCACAGTCGGGCAATGTCTTACGGACCGGACACTGCCCGCCCAGAGAGCGACCCAGCCCGGGCAATGTTAGGTCTGCCCGATCCTAACCGGGCAGTCCGGACATTGCCCGAAAATTTTCGGGTAATCTTAGGTTGGCCCGGCGACCGGACCTTGCCCGTAACATATACATATATACTTGAAAAACTTCTTTAGAGCAGAGCAGTGGATGTATTCTTACCGTTTAAATGGATCAGGAGATTTGCGGATGTCCCGTTTATATTGGAACCTCACAGTTGATTCCATACTGGGATCAAGAGCCCGCTCGGGGCTGCTCTTCAATGCTCCCAAAATGGCACATAAATCTGCCAACTGAGCTCTGCAGGGAACAAAAGAACCTATAATACAGGACTTGAATAAAGGTAAACAAAAGGAAATTGATGAAACTGACATACCCAGCTTGAGTCGCACATGTCAAGGCTGCATCAATATCACCACATCTTAAACAATAATAAAGTTGAGGCCAAATTGGTTTTTGGTCAACTTGCCCATCTTCAAGACCAAGCATGCCTTGCAATCCTCCAAGTACTCGAAGATCTACAAAGCTACGGACTAAGGACAAGGTTCCAGGAATACCTCCACGGCACGCCCGCGCTAAGTTGCCTTCTACTACACTTGTCATATACTTCTTGTAACTGAAAGAAAGATAAGCTCATGAGGGTAGGGAGTACTGAAATAAAAGAATTCCTCATAACTACAAGTCAACAACCAACTTACCGTTCTTCAAGGTATTTTCTTGCTTGCAATATAAGTTGAGTTTGGGTTATTGGGAAGGTCCTAGTGTGAAGAGGGTTGTCCTTGAATTGTGGAGCAATATCAGACATATATCTGACTATCTCCCAAAGCTCATTGACTTTCTGTAAGTGAACAGTCACAATGAAGTGAAACAGAGTGGTCGATGCCAATCCAGCAGTAAAACCCAAGAGGGTGGAAAACTTAAGATACCAAATTATTAAAAGCTTCTGCAGCAGTGGCAAACTTCTCGACTAGAGCCCGTCTGACAACTCCTTGAATCACTTTATTGTTGTAATCAATAACTTCCTTAGCATATGCCATTTCCATGTGATCAAGTCTACTGTGAACAGGAGCTATATCTGCAAGGGTTGAAGTCTGTGGGAGGAAACAAACATCAGTACATAGGTTGCTAATTTATCAGAGACATGTATGCAAAACTAAGTCTTACCTCAGGTAGGCCTTGTAAATCAAGTGGTCTGGAGGATCCATGAAGTGCATTAAACATTTGGCGCATTTCTTTAGACCAGTTTTGTCTAATACTGTCCCACAGACGTTGGTCTGCAGCAGCAGCTGACTACAATGTTAGAGACAAATACATCAGATTTCAATTTTTCTTTTAAACAGAGAGGTTGTTTTGTAAAGTAAAAGAAAATCATCCTCACCTTCCTATGAGTTCCCTCAATCAAAGACAGCAGCACGTTTTCCACCTCATTTTTGAGGTAGCTCGAAATATCAGCCTCTGGGACAGGTTCCAAGGGTTCAAAGGTTTTTCGTGTGCTCAATGTATCCAACTTCTGAGAGAGCTGTGTCAAATCAACTCCTTTTGATGCAAGCATCATGTGCCTGCAAAGTGGCAAGTTCCAGGTAAATATTGAAACAAACTATTAAAAAAAGCACTCCAAGTAATAAGTATACTCACGCTTGGATGTCTGGTGCTTCATGGAGAGTCACTTTACTCCACAAATCATTGGAGGCGTCCAACACCTGTCTCAGTGAGCGTTCCACACGAGGAAGTTCTCCCACTCCATCAATGTCGTTGGCCAGCTGCTCAGCCTGGCTGAGAAGCTCCGAGAAGTCATTGTCCCCCATGCTGAAGGAGCAGAACAGACCTACAAAAGAAAAGAAAGCAACACTCAACACTTCTACGATAAAGGAACATTCAACAAAGTTGCATGGTAAAAGATTGAGCATTAGGAATGCAAAAACACAGAAAAAATGACATTAATCTTCGAGAGGAATATCCACGCAGTAGATAATGTTTCAGTGATGATATCACTCCACAAAGACACAAATTAAGACAATCAATCAGAAAGACGAGAACCGGCACTACACATACACAAGATAGGTTAGATCAGATGTACTATCCACAACTTAGTGCTGTTAGTGGGCCACAGTGACAACTTCACCTGTAGGCCCCTGTAGGCACAGCGCTGTACTAGAAATTCGACAGGACAAGTACCTTTGGAAAATATTTGTTAGTAAAGACACGCTTGGCACGTTCTCACACTCTTTGTTGTCTATTCGCGGCCAATTCGCGGCGCCGGTGTTGGTTCGACGGGCTGACCGACGGGGACCGTGTCGACCAATCACAATGCTCCAAGACGAAACGAGCGCCCGAATTCAAACCGATGGAGCGCGGTTCGTGCAAAATCGGCGATTCTTTATTGAGTTTCCACTGCGGGTGAAATGCACGAGTAGTTTTTCGCCACAATGATGGTCTCTAAAAGTCAGCCGTCAAATTCGTTGGCGGACGTTTAGATATTTCGAAAATCCAGCTGCACTTGCGGCGGTAGTGCTGCTGCAGCGCCATCTGGTGGTGAAAGCTGGACCTCGGCTCGGAGGGGGGGGGGGGGGACCGGGGCGGGCGGACGAGCAGCGACGGCCGGTCGGCCATTCGCCCTCCCAGCCTCGGTGAGTAGACACATGTGTAATGTTCGGTGTTGTTTGGTTTGCGTCTGTCGTTGAAAGTAAATGTATGATTGTATGCGTCTAGTGGCATTTCGCGCACCGTGGTGCTTGCTCCATTATTAGAAAAGTTGGTTAGTTGACGTCTTTCGGATTAGGACGAATAATTGTAGAACATTCGAATCACGTCTCGTTATTGTAGGTGCAATATTTAACGACGTGGTAACTGAAATCTGTCGTAGTACATGCGCTTTCCGTCGTCCACGTTAGGTTGTTTATTCATTGAGGGGAGGTTAAAGGTTAATTGGGAGGTGCTATTCGGCATGGGCCGAGGCCGATTTTCACTCTTGTCGTGTGCCCTCAGGATGTTAGTGGCAGGTGAACTTTTCCTTTCCCCGACTCTTCTCTGATTTTTAATGAACTCGTGAAACAGTCGCTTTGTCCGGTGAATTCCCGTCCTCTATTCCTCCCCCTGCTCCCGGGTCCGTAGCCGTCGCTTCGGCAGCATGGACACGACGGCCGCCGAGCCAAATGGGGCGGCACATAGCCGAGCCGAGCCGAGCCGGGCCGGGCCGGGCCGGCGGGGATGGATGTGTGATGCTTTTGCAGCCCGGCTTCTGTTTGCTCAAGTACGAAACATAAATTATAGATTGTATGACGTTTTTACGTTGAAGTGAAACCCTGTCCCTGAAGTAAATTCTCGTTCACAGTAAAAAACAACATTTGTTAATATGTCACTCTTCGCGAAGCTCAAGCTTGTGTTTATTTCCGACAGAGGTTGTGTTCGTTCGGAACTCCCGCTCCCTGGACTTGCTTGGCGTAGTGTTCAGGAATGTGCTTTTGTAGACAATGGTTAAAAAGTTTTTCTTGTGGTGACTCTTCAATTTAGAACTTGCTTTGAACTGACCTTTGTGCCTCTTTGTTGCCATCCTTGTGCAATCACTGAATTTGTGATGCAATGGCTTCAATGTTGTTGGCTCTTGTTGCTTTCCTTCCCCATTCTTCCCCGCTCGACGTGGGCACTGCTATTTTGACCTTGTTTTCAACTCTGCTCTGTGCCTGTTTGTTGCCATCCTTGTGATTGTGTGTAATGACTGCATTTGTGACGTAATAGCATTAACAATGTCTCTCTCCTGTTTGCAGGGGCCAGGTGATTTTAAATAAAGGGCATCAACAGTGGCACCAAGCGGGACAGGCTCGAAAAACACGTACGTTACTTGTACTGAGACTTGTTATTGCTGTTTCCCTATGATCATACCACTAATCTGTTTTGTCACCTCTTTCCAGGTTTAGACAACACCAACACTACATGCACCACGACACTACACATTTCAACTAGACTTACTAACATCTGGTGGTGGGAATAACCTGGTGGTGGGAACTAACCATTAACCGCACACTTTAAAGACCAAGAGCCTGTCCCCTCCTGTCCCGAGGACGGGGGGGTGAATCGCAAACTAAATCAGATTCAAATAGTTCAAAGATTATTAAAAACAGTAGTAGACAAATTGAAGCTGCATTCTGATTGGCCCTAGGTCCTGTCAAACCTCCATTTCCTGGTTTATGGTTTCTGGACATGTGGAGAAGTTGTCTGCCATGGTTTGTGCGATGTGCTGCGATGTGCCAGTTGTGACTGGTGTTAGCCAAGCTTTCAATAATGTGAAAGAGAAGAGATTGGCCCTAGGTCCTGTCAAACCTCCATACTGGTACGTCTTCACAAATAACCTAATTAATTGTTTATTTGTCTTGCTTTTCATATAATTATCAATGTTTTTGTGTTAGGTTTTGGTGGACTATGTGTGGGGGCATTGCCAGTCTGAAGGGCTTGTATGAGCTGCATCTTTATGGTTTCTGGACATGTGGAGAAGTTGTCTGCCATAGTTTGTGCGATGTGCTGCGATGTGCCAGTTGTGACTGGTGTTAGCCAAGCTTTCAATAATGTGAAAGAGAAGAGATTGGCCCTAGGTCCTGTCAAACCTCCATACTGGTACGTCTTCACAAATAACCTAATTAATTGTTTATTTGTCTTGCTTTTTCATATAATTATCAATGTTTTTGTGTTAGGTTTTGGTGGACTATGTGTGGGGGCATTGCCAGTCTGAAGGGCTTGTATGAGCTGCATCTTTATGGTTTCTGGACATGTGGAGAAGTTGTCTGCCATGGTTTGTGCGATGTGCTGCGATGTGCCAGTTGTGACTGGTGTTAGCCAAGCTTTCAATAATGTGAAAGAGAAGAGATTGGCCCTAGGTCCTGTCAAACCTCCATACTGGTACGTCTTCACAAATAACCTAATTAATTGTTTATTTGTCTTGCTTTTTCATATAATTATCAATGTTTTTGTGTTAGGTTTTGGTGGACTATGTGTGGGGGCATTGCCAGTCTGAAGGGCTTGTATGAGCTGCATCTTTATGGTTTCTGGACATGTGGAGAAGTTGTCTGCCATGGTTTGTGCGATGTGCTGCGATGTGCCAGTTGTGACTGGTGTTAGCCAAGCTTTCACTAATGTGAAAGATAAGAGATTGGCCCTAGGTCCTGTCAAACCTCCATACTGGTACGTCTTCACAAATAACCTAATTAATTGTTTATTTGTCTTGCTTTTTCATATAATTATCAATGTTTTTGTGTTAGGTTTTGGTGGACTATGTGTGGGGGCATTGCCAGTCTGAAGGGCTTGTATGAGCTGCATCTTTATGGTTTCTGGACATGTGGAGAAGTTGTCTGCCATGGTTTGTGCGATGTGCTGCGATGTGCCAGTTGTGACTGGTGTTAGCCAAGCTTTCAATAATGTGAAAGAGAAGAGATTGGCCCTAGGTCCTGTCAAACCTCCATACTGGTACGTCTTCACAAATAACCTAATTAATTGTTTATTTGTCTTGCTTTTTCATATAATTATCAATGTTTTTGTGTTAGGTTTTGGTGGACTATGTGTGGGGGCATTGCCAGTCTGAAGGGCTTGTATGAGCTGCATCTTTATGGTTTCTGGACATGTGGAGAAGTTGTCTGCCATGGTTTGTGCGATGTGCTGCGATGTGCCAGTTGTGACTGGTGTTAGCCAAGCTTTCACTAATGTGAAAGATAAGAGATTGGCCCTAGGTCCTGTCAAACCTCCATACTGGTACGTCTTCACAAATAACCTAATTAATTGTTTATTTGTCTTGCTTTTTCATATAATTATCAATGTTTTTGTGTTAGGTTTTGGTGGACTATGTGTGGGGGCATTGCCAGTCTGAAGGGCTTGTATGAGCTGCATCTTTATGGTTTCTGGACATGTGGAGAAGTTGTCTGCCATGGTTTGTGCGATGTGCTGCGATGTGCCAGTTGTGACTGGTGTTAGCCAAGCTTTCACTAATGTGAAAGATAAGAGATTGGCCCTAGGTCCTGTCAAACCTCCATACTGGTACGTCTTCACAAATAACCTAATTAATTGTTTATTTGTCTTGCTTTTTCATATAATTATCAATGTTTTTGTGTTAGGTTTTGGTGGACTATGTGTGGGGGCATTGCCAGTCTGAAGGGCTTGTATGAGCTGCATCTTTATGGTTTCTGGACATGTGGAGAAGTTGTCTGCCATGGTTTGTGCGATGTGCTGCGATGTGCCAGTTGTGACTGGTGTTAGCCAAGCTTTCAATAATGTGAAAGAGAAGAGATTGGCCCTAGGTCCTGTCAAACCTCCATACTGGTACGTCTTCACAAATAACCTAATTAATTGTTTATTTGTCTTGCTTTTTCATATAATTATCAATGTTTTTGTGTTAGGTTTTGGTGGACTATGTGTGGGGGCATTGCCAGTCTGAAGGGCTTGTATGAGCTGCATCTTTATGGTTTCTGGACATGTGGAGAAGTTGTCTGCCATGGTTTGTGCGATGTGCTGCGATGTGCCAGTTGTGACTGGTGTTAGCCAAGCTTTCAATAATGTGAAAGATAAGAGATTGGCCCTAGGTCCTGTCAAACCTCCATACTGGTACGTCTTCACAAATAACCTAATTAATTGTTTATTTGTCTTGCTTTTTCATATAATTATCAATGTTTTTGTGTTAGGTTTTGGTGGACTATGTGTGGGGGCATTGCCAGTCTGAAGGGCTTGTATGAGCTGCATCTTTATGGTTTCTGGACATGTGGAGAAGTTGTCTGCCATGGTT
Source organism: Odontothrips loti (assembly GCA_038380765.1). NCBI lineage: Eukaryota > Metazoa > Arthropoda > Insecta > Thysanoptera > Thripidae > Odontothrips > Odontothrips loti. The sequence continues at coordinate 8,291,942 of CM076255.1, forward strand.
TGTGCGATGTGCTGCGATGTGCCAGTTGTGACTGGTGTTAGCCAAGCTTTCACTAATGTGAAAGATAAGAGATTGGCCCTAGGTCCTGTCAAACCTCCATACTGGTACGTCTTCACAAATAACCTAATTAATTGTTTATTTGTCTTGCTTTTTCATATAATTATCAATGTTTTTGTGTTAGGTTTTGGTGGACTATGTGTGGGGGCATTGCCAGTCTGAAGGGCTTGTATGAGCTGCATCTTTATGGTTTCTGGACATGTGGAGAAGTTGTCTGCCATGGTTTGTGCGATGTGCTGCGATGTGCCAGTTGTGACTGGTGTTAGCCAAGCTTTCAATAATGTGAAAGAAAAGAGATTGGCCCTAGGTCCTGTCAAACCTCCATACTGGTACGTCTTCACAAATAACCTAATTAATTGTTTATTTGTCTTGCTTTTTCATATAATTATCAATGTTTTTGTGTTAGGTTTTGGTGGACTATGTGTGGGGGCATTGCCAGTCTGAAGGGCTTGTATGAGCTGCATCTTTATGGTTTCTGGACATGTGGAGAAGTTGTCTGCCATGGTTTGTGCGATGTGCTGCGATGTGCCAGTTGTGACTGGTGTTAGCCAAGCTTTCAATAATGCCTTACAAGACCAGGAAACCGATGGGGCCTACTGGCCTTCCCGGTTGTTCTGTGGCATGGGCCGCCACGTAGCAGGCAAGGGCAGCAGGGCAACCGGGAAGGGCAGCAGGTCCCCGGCCCCTTATTTTACTTGCCCGCAGGACATGGCGCACGGGAGGAGCAGGCAGGCCCGGCCATATGCTAAACTCAGCTTACCAGCCTGAGGAAATCACCGGACAGGCCAGGAGACCAGAGCTGAGGAAATCACCATGCGCACGGGAGGAGCAGGCAGGCCCGGCCATATGGAAAACTGAAACTGTGGAAACTGTCACCATTGCACTTCTGTGAAGCTGACAAGAATGCATCTTTTGGTGCCAAAGGAGCGAAAATTTAATTTACTTCTGAAGGAGTTCAGGCTTCGTCTAGCTTATTTGAGCTGAGTGACTTCAGCACTTCTGGGCTGTGGTGTTAACCCGAGTGTTGGGATTTCCAACAAAAGCAGGGTGCCACTTGAGAATCTGGTTGGTACTGCGTCCTTTATGTCTTGTGTGTTGTGTTTGACTGTTCGTAGTCTTCATTTTGTTCTTTCAATTTGCAGGTGTCTAGTGACTGTCTTCAAAGATGTCGGAATGAAGAGGTGGAGCCAGTTATTGAGGATAACTCTTTTCTTGATGAGCTGACGACTTTCATCAAACTACTTTCTACATTCATGAAAAGTACCATCAACACTGCCTGAGCTGACCTCCCATTCTGATCAGCAAGTGTGTTGTTAATGGCAACCAGGTTTGCTTGTGTGTTTGAGGACTTGAATTGTGAAGTGTTGATGTGCTATCATGACGTGGTTGAAGACAAGGTTGTCTGTCTTATGTAATGACTTAGTTATCAATTATTACAACTTAATTCAAAAATCATTTGTTAATGGAAGAGTACTAAAATTATAATTTGAAGAATCAAAGTCAAAAAAGCCATGATCATAGAGTTAGGGATTTTTAAAGGGTAGTGCAATTCACTTTTGTTGAATGATTTCATCAGGTTTTCTCCAGCTTGTGGGGTTTTAGTATTGATGTTTAACTCTTGTTTTCGAGAATGCCAAAGCTGAATGTCAGGGGATGAATTGACGTGTTGGCAGGGGTGTAAAGTAGAGTCAAAGCTGGAGCAGATCTGCTAATGGTAACTTCTGTAAAGTATAAGTATCAGTGGTTCAAAAACCCATGTGATTGGATGCCTTACAAGGTTTTATTGAAATTTGCTTGAATAGTGAAGTTGCGCACCCTTACCTTATATATTTCGTTTGGGAATTCGGAAATTTAATTTGAACTAATAATTTGCGACCATGGTGTGTTGTTCAGGACACGATTGTGTGTCTTATGTAATAACTTGGTCATTCATAATTCCAAGTTACTTCAAATATTTGCTAATGAAAAAGTACTCAGAATGTATGTTAAATAATCAAATTAAAAAAAAAGGAAAGAAAAAAAAAGAAATCAAATTGAGAAAAAAAGAACTGAAAGAAAAAAAAGTTTGAAAAAAAAATAAGAAAAAAAAAACGTAAAAAAATAAAGAATTAATAATGCTCAAAAAATATCAGATCAAATTATAACTGAAAGTATAGTAAAGAAAAGAACCGAGTGTTTTGTGGTGACTTGTTTGGTCGTTATTCTACATTTGGCTCAAGGCCATGTTTACAAAGCGTGGTATTTGTTAAAGGGTAGTGCAATTCACTTTTGTTGAATGATTTGATCAGGTTTTCTCCAGCTTGTGGGGTTTTAGTATTGATGTTTAACTCTTGTTTTCGAGAATGCCAAAGCTGAATGTCAGGGGATGAATTGACGTGTTGGCAGGGGTGTAAAGTAGAGTCAAAGCTGGAGCAGATCTGCTAGTGTTAACTTCTGTAAAGTATAAGCATCAGTGGTTCAAAAACCCATGTGATTGGATGCCTTACAAGGTTTTATTGAAATTTGCTTGAATAGTGAAGTTGCGCACCCTTACCTTATATATTTCGTTTGGGAATTCGGAAATTTAATTTGAACTTATAATTTGCGACCATGGTGTGTTCAGGACACGATTGTGTGTCTTATGTAATAACTCGGTCATTCATAATTCCAAGTTACTTCAAATATTATTTGCTAATGAAAAAGTACTCAGAATGTATGTTAACTAATCAAATTTAAAAAAAGGAAAGAAAAAAAAAAAAGAAATCAAATTGAGAAAAAAGAGAACTTAAAGAAAAAAGAAGTTAAAAAAAAAGTTCAAAAAAAAATAAAAAAAAAATAGTTTGAAAAAAAAAATTAGAAAAAAAAATTTGAAAAAAAAACGTAAAAAAATAAAGAATCAATAATGCTCAAAAAATATCAGATCAAATTATAACTGAAAGTATAGTAAAGAAAAGAACCGAGTGTTTTGTGGTGACTTGTTTGGTCGTTATTCTACATTTGGCTCAAGGCCATGTTTACAAAGCTTGGTATTTGTTAAAGGGTAGTGCAATTCACTTTTGTTGAATGATTTGATCAGGTTTTCTCCAGCTTGTGGGGTTTTAGTATTGATGTTTAACTCTTGTTTTTGAGAATGCCAAAGCTGAATGTCAGGGGATGAATTGACGTGTTGGCAGGGGTGTAAAGTAGAGTCAAAGCTGGAGCAGATCTGCTAATGTTAACTTCTGTAAAGTATAAGTATCAGTGGTTCAAAAACCCATGTGATTGGATGCCTTACAAGGTTTTATTGAAATTTGCTTGAATAGTGAAGTTGCGCACCCTTACCTTGCTTCTTTCTTTAGGGAGTTATTTATTAGATTTCAACCAAGAAAATGGCCAAAAAGGTGTGTGGATTGATGGTATGAACCTCATCACAGCTTCTTTACAAGTGCTTATTGCAATGATGGATTCTTGATATGATTAAGCACAATTTATCAGTTGATTTGAGTTGTTGATTTGCTGTTGTGATGGAAATGCAATCTAATAGTGGCAAGGTTTTCTTCTAAATTTCCAGGAGCATAACATGATCCCTGTTCATTGTTTGACTGTAGTGATATTTGTGCGCTTTCGGAAATTGTTGGCAAAATTACGAGAAAAGCACCTCTACCCAGCTTCTGTTGATTTCCAGTCGGTTCTCGAAATGCAATTTTTAGCTCTGATATTGAACCAGCCAGTGATTATTTTGTTCATTTGTCGAATTTGGATGTCTGGGGCAAAATTATGTGGGTGCACCTCTTTTTATGCTATTCATGCTGAACCTCAACTAAATACCAGTCTTTTAAATCCTCTGCATTAGTTTCTTAAAGGAATGTAGTAAAGATGGGTCCAGCCAGAGATCGGAACTGGGGAGCGTTTTCAGAGAGTTGTGCAAGTCTGGCTGTGTTGTCGCGTTTCTGTCAGCTTTGTCATATCTTCCTTCTGTCTGTCTGTCTGGCAGCACCCTTGTACTTATCCAATTTTTGGGTCTTTATATTTGCAGTTTATTCACATCCATGATCTGGGTGTGTCAAATTGAGTTCAGAGAATCTCCCCTTTGTCCCTAGTTCATTCATTTGAGTCTACTTGTAAAGAAAATGATTTTTACCAGCCTAAACATAGTACATCTGTCATTGCCTGCCTACTTACTTGCTCAAACATAGTCTTCCTGTGGAAGTTCTGTCACAGTGGAGCTAATCTAGATGCTATGAGGCAATTGTCATATTGCCAGACCAACAAGGTTTGCTCAAGTGGAGTTAATCTTGAAAGCCATCTTAGGCAACTGTGACGTGGCCAACCTGTGAGTTTGACAGAATTGATTTGTTGCAACTGTCAGTATATTTGACATTGAGATATTGAGTATTCTGAGGATGCCACTTTCCCTTCCCTTCCCTCTTTTGTGTTTTGGTGTTGGGCATTGTATGTTGTGTTTGTTTCCTTTCCTTTCCTTTAGCTGTGGTGCACCACCTTCCCTTTCCTATATTCGTGAATTCCTACTGAAGTGGCATTCTTAGTTTACATTCGCAGAGAAAGGCGCCTTCTCTGTGAAATATGCATAATCGAATTCAAGTTAACTGTAAGTCCATCAAGTATTCCTCAGGGCTTTATGAGCAAGATGTATTTAAGGCAAAGTAGGCAGTGTTGAAACAGACAGCTCAAAATTTTCTTTACTGCAAGTTTGACCCTTAATCTTAAAAGCATTATTTGAAAGTCTTCTGCATTGTTTGACCTTTTCTTTGTCTCTTTTCTTGACTCCAGTCTTTCTTTATCATCCATTATTTAATCTCTTGGCACAACCTGTCGACAACTGTCTTTACTTCACCAGCTCTAAACTTGGCCTACGAGCTGCAGCAAAACAAATTCTGATCTTGGCAGTTTTGCAGGGAAGATAAACCAGGCTAGTTAGTTCGAGTACTGTGCACTTGTCCAATGCTCCCATCTGAAATGCCTCGCAGGAAAGAGGACTCAACTCGGGTAGCTTCATTAGGGAATTATTGTTGGATTGAATCTAGTGGGGCACTCTGAAGAAGGGTCAAAGTATCAACTGAGGTCAGCCATGTGGTCTCCAAATTCAAGAATGCAAGGATTGAAAGTGACTGGATTTGTTGAGGTTGATTTGGTTAAGCAGTATTTTAAAATATTTGTCCATTCAGGACTCGAGTGTTAGTGAAATTGTTAATATCTGCTGGTCGATTTAATTTGGTTTTCTTAATGCAATTTTCTAAAGTCAAGTGTGAGGTTGATGTGGGGAAGCTCGAGAAAGGATGTTTGCTAGAGGCGAGACTGGTTTTCAGCAGGTGGCTTTAATGTATTTCCTTACTTCGTATTGAATGCTCCTGTTTTGATTTTGGCCCAAGCATATGCTACATTTTGATGTGAGGGGGAGACGATTAGTAAACTTCAATGTACTGATTTACCCAACGTGATCAAACTTAAGTGATATGAGCCAAATGCATTTCCATCCATCTATTTCTTAAATGTTTTGAAGTAAGAGCTGTGATTTAAGGTTCAACTATCGATTTCTTAATAAGTGAAATGGCCGAGTTTATTTTCAGGTTTTTTTTTTTAGGTTTTAATAAGCTTTTGATTTCTAGTTGCATGTACTGCTCTGTTCTTTAATAAAAAAAAATTGAACAAACTCTGTTGCTTTTAACTTTTGGTTTAAGATAATATTTCTAAACATTTTGAACCATGTGACCTGTGATAGCTTATACTTTTTCAATTTCACTACCAGATTTAATATTGTCATGTAGTTCAGATACATTTTAAAGCTCTTATGTAGCTGTTGCAGTTTTGAATGTAGTTGTCTGAGTGCTGGAATTATCGGGTAAATGTTCCAAAAGAAAGGTTTAATAATTTTTCCCGATCACTCAGGAGCATACATGCTTTTAGCTGCTTCTTCTAGTTAATCCAGTTCTCCACTGTTGCACTTTTGTTCTGCTACTCAACTGTTGTTGCACTTTTAGGATCTTGTTTAGAAATATTTTGATGGCTATTAAATCATTTACCCCTCTTGTCTCTTCCTCTCCTGACAATGGAGGAAGGCGTAACTTTTCATTACCTTGACCCTACAACTACATATTGGTCGTTGACATCTGGATTTTGGTAATTGTCTTCATGGGCAAAGCCGTGAACATTTGGTTTCTGTTGCAAGAAGGCATTTGAAGTATGTAACTTCAGGTACACTGTGACAGCATTGTGTGAGTTAGCAGGGCTTTAAAAAGAGGCAGGGTGGAACAATCTTGACAACTTATGTAGATGGGTTCCGTGGTGTTGAGCCGCTGCAAGTTGACTGAGAAACATTCCTAGCTTCACACAATATCATGAATCAACCAGGTTGGCTTTTGCTCAATGCCGTAACTTCAAGTTGAACGGCCTTAATTATGGCTGGACAATGTTTGATGTTTATCTGTGACAACAGGTAGCATCTGCATAGAACTTTCCTGCTGGAAGTAGTTAAATAAAACTAGGACAAACTTTCGAAAACAATTTGAAAAAAAAAGAATATTGGTCTCTTATGATGTGGGTTTATTTGTTCTTTTTGAACATGAAACCATTCATGGCACAAGTCACATTTAATCATGAACCTAGTGACAAACACATTCTTAAACTATGATAGCGTTAAGGAGAACTTTAATTTGTAGAGATTAAATATAAAAATACAGTACGTTGCGTAAAATAGGTTAGAACTGTAACCTATTAAAAGTTAGCCTGCAAATGCATTATACAATTCCTTCGTCTTCATTTTTACGTTCCTTGCTGAAATCAGAACAAGGCCACTTTGGTCTGCGCACTCCGTGGCGGTAATGTAGCGACGACGTGTGTACATCTGGCAACATCTCAGGAGAGTGGGGGTTTGTGTAAAGTGTAGTGGGTTCAGCAATCTCGCTCCTCTAGCACAAATGACTGGTGCACCCTTCCAACCACGGTCCAACGGCGGCAAGCAACCTGTGGTCCACGGTTTTCGGTCTCTCTCTAGCGCCGTTCCGTGTTGACACGACCAAACCAGGGAGGGGGTCCCATGGACACCCCCGCATCGAACCATGCTCTTCTTCGGCTGGTCCTGCTCCACCCACTAGGGGGACTGTCCATAGTTATGTGTACGGAATAGATGGAAAATGATACACCAGGTAAATTTAATACCATGAAACATAAAGTTTATTCATTACTTTGGGATATTACATATATCACATTGACTGCAGTTTTAAAATTGTTTCCCTTCACACAGGAACCAACTCATTTTTTGTTCCAAGTTCTAGCACTAATCCTACTTTCGGATGAAACTACCAATTGTACCGCAACACTTGACCAACGGTACACCCCACCCCACCCCACCCATCCCTCTTAGCTAATCCCCTTTATTAGGCACTATGACAGTCTTTTAAAGAGAGCGACAACTTAACGGGAGATCTTTTTTTTTTTTTTTTTTTTAAATCACGGACGTTCGTTGTATCACAGGCGAATCTTGCCGCTTTGTAGGTCCTGCAAGTCCTGGGCTGCGAAAGGTACGTATGTCCTGCCAACCCTGATGAACAGCGGGTCCTTGACTACGACCGGGTCGAATGCCTGCAGATTAGGAACACACTTTTGAGTTTGGGGAAGTCCCTCACGGCGGCATTAGGACTCGCAGCGGGGAGGACACTTACCTCTTTCTGCAGGACATACTTCTTGACCTTGTATGTGCCGGTCATCTCCAGGGCGGGAACCTTCCTGACGAAGACGGGCCGCGCGTACGCGGGCAGCATCTTGTCCACGCCCTGTGCCAGCGCGTCCAGGCTCACGGAGTCCTCGGGGTCCACGATGGCTGCCATGCCCGCCCGCCCCTCGGCTCCCGGTACCTAATTACCACAAAAAGAAACGTGTAAAAAAAAGGAAAACTGGGAGCACCGGTATTTGAAACCGGGACACTTGCCTCCACGCCGTACACGGCCACGTCCCGCAGGCCCAGGATGGCGCAGACCGCCGCCTCCACCTCGGCGGATGCCACATTCTCCCCTTTCCACCTGTTGGACAGTCGCAGACAGCAGTTGTGAACAGTCATCTGAAATTCTCATAGCAGCAGAGCTGCGCCGCTGCCTCACCTAAAGGAGTCCCCGGTCCTGTCCTTGAAGTACAAATAGCCGAGCTCGTCCATCACCAGGATGTCACCTGGAAGTGTCAAGAGGAGTAATTAGAGCGTTACCCCACCCAGCGCCCCCCGCCCCCTCCGACCGGCACGCACCCGTTAGGAAGTACTTGTCGCCCTGGACGAACACGTCCTCGATCACCTTCTTCTTGGACGCCTCCTTGTCGAGGTAGCCGTGGAACTCTCGCGTCGGGTCGCTGTTGCTGATAAGCCCGATGAACATGCCGGGTTCGTCTGCAAAGCGGAAGCCGGTCTCAGCGGGGTTATCAGACGCACTCCACAATATTTTGTGAGGATTCCCTCAAACGGGGAACGGGGGCGCCAACATACCAACTCCGCAGCGATCGCAGAGTCCGCGTTCGTTACGGAGGATCTCCCCGGTCTCCAGGTTGGTCTTGATGATGGCGACGGGGTAGATGGACTGCGGTAGGGACTGTGCCAGGAAGCCCACGGCGCCGATCGTGTTGTCCAGGTTCACGATGTTGGCGTTGCCCTCGGTGGCGCCGTACAGCTCCACCACGTTGGGGATGTTGAAGCGCTCGACGAACGTCTTCCAGATGGTGGGCCTCATGCCGTTGCCCAGCATGACGCGCACCCGGTGCTGCCGATCCTCGGGCCGCGGTGGCACCGCCAGCACGTACCGGCACATCTCGCCGATGTACTGCGCCATCTACACCAAACAAGTCGCGGTCTCAATTTTTCTTTACTTGAAAGGGAAAATAAATATTTCACATGTTTGGAATTTTTTGCAGACTTTTAAGTTTAAAAAAAATATATCAAAAAAAATCCTTGTGGATTTTTAGTTCGATCTTTTTGAATTTGGTTTGAATTTGAATCTCACGAGCGGAGTCATTTCTCCCTTACCGTGCAGCCGTACTTGGCGCAGTCCGGGAAGTAGGCGGAGGCGGAGAACTTGGGCTTGATGACGACGGTGATGCCGGCGATGAGGGCGAGGCCGATGCCCACGTTGCCCCCCGTCGTGTGGTACAGCGGCAGCGGGTTGTAGATGACGTCGCTCTGCTTGAGGCGCAGCGACTTGAGGGCGGCCAGCGTCGCGAACAGGTACCGGGAGTGCGGCAGGATGGCGGCCTTGGGCAGGCCGGTCGTGCCGGACGTGTAGATGTACATCAGCTTGTCCCGGTAGCCCGGCGGCGGGCAGTCCGGAGGGCTCGGCGATGACCGCTCCAGCAGCGGCTGAAGGACCTCGATGGTGGTGTCCGCGGCCTCCCCTTCGAGCTGGAACATCCTCGGAGGCCTGGAGAAGTCACCGCGGACCTCCAGCAGAGCTGCGGACAATTTTTGAAAAAAAATAAATAAATAATAAAAAACACTTTTCGAGGCAGTAAATTTGCTGACTTGTAATCCGTTGCTGGTTGGTTAAGTTAGGTTTGTTGTTTTGGGCCTTTTTTTCTTGAAATTTTTGTTGATTTTTCGCCATTTTTTTTGTTTATGTGCTTCCGCCATGATTCGAACCCGCGGCACTCCACACCACTCACCGTCAGCCAGGTCCTTGCTGAAGATGGCGGCCACGCAGTCCGCCACTGAGATGCTGTGGATCAGCGGCTGGCTGCGCAGGTTGTAGTTGATGCAGGCCACCACCACGCCAATCTTGGCCAGGCCCAGCCACAGGCACACGTACTGGGGGCAGTTGCCCATGAACAGCGCCACCGTGTCGCCCTTCTTGAGGCCGGCGGCGAGGAACGCGTTGGCCACGCGGTTGCTGTACTGCTCGATCTGCGGACAAGGAGGGTTTCCAGCAACTTCGATTCAAGTTTTCTGATTCGGACTCGGCTAACTTCTGGAGAGGTGTGCACCACTCACGTCCTTGTAGGTCCACTTCTCGTCGTTGAAGCGGATCAGGACGCGGTCAGGGTCGGCGCGTGCGCCCCGGCTGAAGATGACGGTGACCGAGTCGTTGTTCTTCCGGTACTGGCTCGCTGCCATCTTGATGCTCAGGTAGCGGTGGACAAACCTGCAACGACCACAGCATGTGAATAACTAGCGCCTGCTGGCGGCACCACAACTTCTTGCACTCACGCGTGCAGTGCGGGCTGGCCTACCCTCGCCCTCACAACCGCTCGCCACAGCAAAGTCTCCCCGTTTCCCTATTTGTTTCTAATAATTTTTTTTTCCGTGCCTGTTTTCAGTCTGTCTCTTTCTGTCGTGTGGGGCAGGCCGGCCCGGGCCGCCGCTGGGGGCACGACGCCACACTTCAGGGCGAGGCGAGTACCGTATCGACCCAGTCGGATGGGGTAGGTCAGGGTTCACGGGACGGCCGCTGGTGCGCGTTCTCGCGCCACGCCTACGTCTGGACACGCAATGTTCCTCGCGGAAACGAAGGGGGCTGTAAAGTTAGACGCGCGTATCTGTGAGCGAGCTGGCCGCGGAGCTGACTATTTTTTCGGTTTCAGAAATGATGGCCTAATGGTCTGCTGACCGCTGGTGACAAAACCTAAGTCGTCCCGGCTTCCGCCAGGACCCCTGCCTTTAACTTCGGTGATCTTACGGGAACCGGTGCTTTAGGGCTGCTAGTTGGCCCCGGGACACTGCTCTAAAACCCGCGCCATGCACAGAGCCGGACGGATCTCCCGGCAAACCCTAGCCCTCACCTAGCCCTAGCCCTAGCCCGCGCCACTGCGCGAAGCGCGAGGCCCCCCGAGACTCCATAATACAGAAGTAGACTTCAACCTCAGACTATTTCCATTTTTCTTTGTCATTTTGTTGATTTTTGAGCATTTTGTGTGTCGTGCATTTGACTTTTTGATTATTTTTTTCTCAACCTGACTTATTTTATATTTTTTCTCCTGATATTATTTTTTTTTTTTTGCCACTGACACGGACTTTTTGAAGTGATGCCCCCCTCGGGCAGAGCCTCTAGAAGTGCGTTAGCGATCGTCAATGTCTTGGCCACGGACGCCATGAGAATTGATTGAAATGTCTAATACACGCGGATAGAGAGCTGTAACCAGGACAACTCGGCATCACCACCAGCCCCGTGAGCCCCGTGCCGTGCAGCGGTGCACCGTGACTGCCCGCAGCGACACCTGTCGGATCGGATGGCGTCAGGGAACTCCCGAATCTTCACGCTGCTGTCTCTCTCGCTCTCCCTCCCGCCAAGGACCTCTGTTTTGTGGAGACGCCGCAGCGGACGCAGCCGTTTTCTCGCTCGTGCTGCGGCTAGGCTGTTGGGCGTGCACCGCAAACAAGGCGGGCAGGGGCGGGGCGGAGGGGTCGGGGGTCACGCCAAGGGCACCGCGCGCGCGCTCGTGTCCCCCGCCAACTCCCCGTCTCCCTCCCTCTCAGCTGGACCATGCACGCGGCCAAATGGTGTGTCTCCCTCGCACTCGCGCACGGCCCCACGGCTCCACGCAGTCTGCTAGCGGGCACGGCGGCAGCGAGGCGAGGCGCCTACTGATTAGGGCATCCGAGGGGGTTCCGGGTTGTCCGCTACCCGCTACAAAGCATAAACCGACAGAGGAATGCTGGTTGGAAAAACATGGCGACACACACACACACACACACACATTATTTGTTCATTCTTGATTGTCCTCTGATAGGCATATCTTCCCACTGCCCATGACCCCACCCACCCCAGTCGCCGTCGTGGCCGTCCTTCCCAAAGTCCACCTAGGACTCCTTTTGCTCGGCTTCCTTTCAATTGAAAGATTGACTTTGCTCTGCCGTCCGGGGCTCGCGGGGGCCCGCGGGGGCCCGAGGGGGACCGAGGGGGGCCCGAGGGGGCCCGAGGGGGGCCCACACGGCCAGGCCATGGGCTGGGCTCATGGCGCAACGTCTCCAGCAAGATCCGGATATGGGGCGTTCATCAACCATTCGTGACTCATAAGGTGTGACAGACCAGGTGAAGGCGTTCACTATCAAAGTCGGAGGGACAAATTTACTTTCTGCAGTTTCCGTCATGTTTCTTTTCGTGTACAAATATAGTTGGAGATAAGGGGAATGATAAGGGACCTTTCCGCTGTGTTGTCCTGAAGCTCGACATTAGTGTGTGTGTGTGTTAGTGCCATGCGGTGAGTCAGAGTGTGTGTGTGTGTGTGAGCGGCGGAGTCCTGAGAGCGGGGAGCACTCGACAAGAGGCAGGGGGGGGGGGGGGGCACGACTGGGTCTACCGCCGAGCCGCGCTTACCCCCACTCCTCACGGCTGATATTGCAAGACGCGCTCCACTTACTTCCTCACCAATCTTCGGTAGTATAGTGGTCAGTATCCCCGCCTGTCACGCGGGAGACCGGGGTTCGATTCCCCGCCGGAGAGATTTTTTTAACCACCTCGCTAGAAAACATTTCTTTTGAGCACTCGCAGCCGTAGTGCGGAGAAAATTCACGCACTGTTATCACAGGTCAAGTCGAAAATCAAACTGCAAGTTTCTGTTGTCTTTTTTATTGCCACCCCCGCGTACATGCGACCCTTCCCGCCACACCCGCCACTACCCCCCCCCCCTCCCCCATCGCTACATCGCGTGTTCTGGAGCTGCCCATGCGGCGGTCGACAGCGCAGTTGGGAGTCCTGCGGGCTATCTGCGTTGGCGTATCTACGGCACAAAGGCAAGCCATGAGCCATGGCGGCCAGTGTCCTGGGTTCGACTCCGCGTGTCCCGCGGTTTTTACTCTTCTTACTCACGTGAGGTCGCGGGGCAGCGTGCGGATGACGATGATCAGGCGGTGGCGGTGGCGCGTCGCCACCAGGGCCAGGACGGCGAGGGCGATCTGCGAGGACATGGGGACGAGCGCGGTCCACCCCAACAAGTACGTGGCCGTGAGGAGCGCCACCAGGCCGAACAGCAGGCGGTGCAGCGGCTCCATCGTTGCCTCGTCGCGTGGCTCTGGGAGTTGCTTTTAAATCGCGCCGGACGTACGGCCGCTGTGCATCGCGAGGGTGCCGTTGTGCCGTGCCTTACCGAACGTTGTTGGTCGGCTCCCTGTCTGTTGACAACTGGCGCGGCTCGCTGCTCCCTTCCCTTCCCTCGGCCCCCCTCACCTCACCCTCCCTTGGCCTGCTCCTGCCCTCCCCTCCCCTCCCCTCCCCGATCCCTCACCGACCCCCCGCCTAGCAGCCATACGCCGCCGACAAAGCCAAGCGCGCTCGGCGCTCAGCTGGAGGCAGCCGCGATCTGTCTCTCTCTCGCTCCCGCGCGCGGGGTGGTGGCGGCGGCGTCGGCGCTCGCTCCCCGTCCTTGTCGCACGCGGCGACGTCCTCCGTGCGTGCGAGAGAGACAGACACGGTCGGCGCGCACGCCCCGCAGCCAGGCCCCTCAGGTCGGTGGCGTGACCAACACACGCGAACTTTGTACGGCTGTCCTTATCGTGATGATGAGTCAATGTACGAAAGCGTTTGACCCCGGTCACTGCGCTGTTGGCGGGCCTGGCTAGCCTGGCCATCCGGCTTAAATCATCAGATCAGATGCGGTGCACATGCCGCCAAAACAGTCCGGCGTTGGCCTTGGCACGTTGGCAGCGGAAAGCGCCTTCGCCGTCCTGGCGCCGTCCTGTGCTCCCCCTTCCCCCCCCCCCCCCCGCCCCCCAGCTAGGTTACTTACTAGTTACGTGGGTTACATACGGAGGGGCACACGGGAGATGCAGGAATCGACGCTGCCCATGCTATCTCCCTGATGGAGCGCGGCCTCTAAAAAATCAGCTGTCAAATTCGTTGGCGGAGGTTTAGATATTTCGAAAATCCCGCTTGAACTCGCGTCGCGGCGGTAGTGCTGCTGCAGCGCCATCTGGTGGTGAAAGCTCGACCTCGGCTCGGAGGAGGGGGCGGGGCGGACAAGATGTATGAACCTGCTTCCTTAAGTCATTATATTTACTAGCCTGTGTTGTCGCGTTTCTGTCAGCTTTGTCATATCTTCCTTCTGTCTGTCTGGCAGCACCCTTGTACTTATCCAATTTTTGGGTCTTTTATATTTGCAGTTTATTCACATCCATGATCTGGGTGTGTCAAATTGAGTTCTCTGAGTTCAGAGAATTTTGCCTTTGTTCCTTAGTTCATTCATTTGAGTCTACTTGTAAAGAAAATGATTTTTACCAGCCTAAACAGAGTACATCTGTCATTGCCTGCCTACTTACTTGCTCAAACATAGTCTTCCTGTGGAATGTCTAATTTAGTTTTGTTAAAGTGGAGCTAATCTAAATGCTGCTATGAGACAATCGTCTCATTGCCAGATCAGCAAGTTTTGCTCAGTGGAGTTAATCTTGAAAGCCATCTTAGGCAACTATGACATGGCCAACCTGTGAGTTTGGCAGAATTGATTTGTTGCAACTGTCAGTATATTTGACATTCAGATATTGAGTATTCTGAGGATGCCACTTTCCCTTCCCTTCCCTCTTTCATGTTTTGGTGTTCGGTAGTGGATGTTGTATGTGTTTGTTTCCTCACCCTCAAGTCTTGTGCACCAGCTTCCCACCCCTGTATTCGTGAATTCCTGCTCAAGTGGCGTTCTTAGTTTATATTCGCAGAGAAAGGCAACTTCTCTGTGAAATATGTATAATTAAATTCAAGTTATCTAAGTGAAAGGAGATCAAGTAATTCTCAGGGCTTTACGAGCAATAGATGTAATTAAGGCAAACTAAGTGCTGGTGGCAGTGTTGAAACAGACTGCACAAAATTTTCCTTACTGCAAATTTGATGCTTTGTCCCAATAGCAATATTTAAAAGACTACTGCATTGTCTCACCTTTTCCATGTCTTTTCCTGAGACTAAATCCTTAGTCCTTTTCTTCATGATCATCCATTATTAAATCTGTTCAGGCTGTTTTGGTTAAGCAGTATATTAAATTATTTGACCATTCAGGAACTCGAGTGTTAGTGAAATTGGTAATATCTGCTGGTCGTTTTAATTTGGCTTTCTTAATGCATTTTTCTGAAGTCAAGTGTAAGGTTGATTTGGGGAAGGTCGAGAAAGGATGTTGGTCACGTGACACCACCAATATCTGGAAGCGCAGAATGTAAACAACCAACAAACGATCTGCTTCGTCTGCATCTCGAGTCTTTGCTACTGTTGTGAATATTTTTTTGTATCTAATGTTGAAAAGAAATGTGTTTTGGCCCAGCCACTGTTCTGCTATGAGGTAAACGGAATAAACAAAACATGCAGTCAATTTTTTTGTTTTTAATTTCTTGGATTTCAAAACCGGTTATCAACATTGAGATGCCATTTCCCAAGTTATTTTATTTCAAAACCTTGCATATCAGATTTGTTTGTTAAATGATTAACACAACACGCACTGTAATATCAATCTGATATCAACCACAACATAAAAATCAATAGCTTTCAACAGAAACTTGTGTTTAATATTGGGAAAATTCTCGTCTGCACAACTTTATTAGGAAGACGTTTTGATGTGGATTGGGCGTATTGTTTGCAGAACTGCTCATGATCATACAAATTGCGTGGAAACTCATTTCTGTACACAGTACAAAAATCAGGCGAAGCACATGGATATTCTCTGCTGCTCCATTTCAGTGCATTCCGACATCAAAGTCACTGTGAAAACTGCTGCTCTTCCATTTCTGTTAATCTGGCTCATTGTATTGCATACTGTATTCCATCCAAACATGTGCAGAAGTGGGAGGCAAATAAAACAATGATTATACAAGGACTTTGGCACATATTTGCACAAAAAGTTGGAAATATCTTGAAATATATGTATCTTGAAGAAACTAAGAAATTTTAAATGACATGATCTTGAGTTCTCATTGTAACATGTATCCTGTTGTATTGGCCTGTTCTCTGCACTACCTACCTAAAATTGTCTTTTACCAAGAGGGATTTCAGAGCTAAGTGTGGTTACAATTTTCAAAAGCATTATGAAATGCCATATGGGAATAATTTATCTAATAAATTTATTCCAATCAGTTTCCAGTAGAATTTACCTCTGTTAGAGCATGAAATTTCATTTAAAATGTTTCAAGTACCGTGGAAAAAATAATTCTTCAAAAAAATCTTCAATGCAATTCACTTAGATAAAGGCCATGTGTTTGGTACTGTGTACACGATACTGGTTCAAGATTCCTTTCTATTGAAGGGTGTTTCCTCAAACGTGAATAAAATTTATGAAATAAAAAATATGTAGGCAGTATTGAAATCATTTGCAACTGTCTGAATGTGAAATGGTAGACCACAATAGGGGTATGGGTCCAGGAACTGACATGCAATCTGGTCTTGTCTCCACCCTGGTGTAGATTTCTTGTTTTCCTTGGCTTGGCTCATTGTCAAAAGAATAATTCATACAGTGACATTTGTACATACATTCATTAAGGCCTGCAAACACATGACTGAAAACAAGGAGTGAACTCCACTAAAAGTAAATTCCCAAAGTCAACCGGTCCAGTCACAATAAAAATTCAATTCACTCATAGCTGGATGCTTTATATCCAGCTTAAAGCAGAAGATTTATCAACAATAGCTTTTAAAATTTCTGTCATAAAATCTTTCCATTGTGCCGATTGTTGATGGTTCATAATATTTCAGGCAGTATCTGATTTTTAATTTTTTAATCAAAGGTTCAAAGTTGGCATACTCATTTTTGCACTAATACATTTATTTCCCTTAACACTCTCCAAAAATAAAAACTAATCAATAGAATATATTTTAGAGGAATAATGTCTTAACATGAGCAAACTTGATCTGGAGAATGTTCCTTGCACTCCGTTCCGTTCGGCGTGCCGACGACCTGGACACCCGGAGGACCCGGAGACCCACGGGGGTCTTGTTCTTCCGGGTGGTCCGGTCCGGCCGGATGTCCGGAGCGTGGAACAGAGGCGCTCCAAAGCAACGGAAGGGGCGAGGGTGCCGGAGGCCCCGGTCCGGGGGGTCCCGAGGGGTCCTGAGAGGGTGCCGGGCTACACTTCCTCGTCCCCACCCCACCCAAATCACAGGCGAGCAGTGGTTGTATCACGTCTTGTGTTTCGTCGGCGGCCGGCGGAGGCAGCCGCAGCGGCGTCCTCATGTCCGGGGTCAGGCCGGCCATGCACGACTTCACACACACACACATTCACTCACACAAAGACTACACGAACACGAGCAGAGCGCCAGAGCTCTGCCAGGCGAAAATGGCTTGAAATTCAGACTGAGATCTCCTGGATGTGGACCCTCTTCTTGGTGGAGCCCGGCGTGGAGGGGCAGCCCTGCTGGGTGGAGCGCAGGATGCCGAGGCTGTTACACAGCTGGCTGGACGGCGGCTGCCCCTTGGGCGGCGGGGGCGGGTCGGGTATGCAAGTCTGAGAGCCGTGCACACTGTTCACACCACTGCCCACCCCCACCCCCAGCCCCAGCCCCAGCCCCATAGGCCCCATCCCCAAGGACCCCGCCGTCCCCAGATCCACCCCCGCCAGGCTCGAGCAGGATCCCCCGAGGCCGTGTCCGGGGCCCGGGCTGGGTGCCCTGCTTGGGCCGCGGCTGGCCCCGGACGCCATCGAGGGGATGGGCCTCTTGGAGCCGGGCGGCGGCGAGCAGTTGAACTCCTGCAGGGGCATCTCCACCATGGGGCTGGACGCCATGGCCACGCTCAGGCCGCCGTGGCCCCCGCCGTGGCCGTGGCCGGACGGCATCTCGTCGACGAGGGCCGCTAGGGCGTGCTTGGTCTCGAGGTGGTGGCCGTCGCCAGAGCTGCTGGAACAGCTGTCGGCCAGCTCCTCCTTCTTCTTGCGCTGCTTCTTCTTCTTCTTCTCGGCGCTGTTGGACCGGTCCCGCTGGTGGTAGATGCCGAAGAAGATGAGGATGTTGAGCAGCAGCAGGAAGCAGCCCACGGCGATGGTCACCGACAGCGCCGTCGTGTAGCTCTGGTAGTGGCTGTTGGCCAACTTGCGCAGGAGGTTGTTGTTGTTGGCCATGTTGTTGGGCCGCAGCGTCTCCATGCTGACGGCGCCCGGGCCGGCGCCTGCAGCCGCCGCCGCTGCTGCTGCTGCCGCCGCCGCCAGCGCCGTGCCGTTCGGGGGGCACTCGGTGGTCACGGGGGCCGCCGGCGCCGGGGTGTTGACGGGGGCGGCCGGGGCCGACGGCGCCTCTGACGGCGAGGTTGGCGTGGTGGGCGGCGGCGGCGGCGGCGGCACCTGCGGCCCGGCCGGCCGCAGCAGCGTCTGCGTCCTCACCAACCCTAGAACGAAAGCAGAGGCCCGGGGTGAGACAGGAGCAGGAGCTGTAGTTGGCGCGGGGCTGTCCTGGAAATGGTACCGCTGGCAGCACCCCGCCCCAGCACCCGGACGCAGACCAGCCAGTGCCGTGTCCTGTCGAGATACGCTGGCCATTTCCAGAGTTGAGACCAGTTGAGTCCCGGACACACTCTACTCAGAAGGACTCACTGACGCCCAACTCTCGTTGTCTGCGAGAGGACTGGCCTCGAGCACGGGGGTATCAGTATCGGCCATGAGAATTTTTGTCTTCATTTTTAAGATGGCGCTACGGAACTGATGGACGGCCCCTGAGATCCAACGTCTCCGCACGACGGCCGTCCTGGTCCTGGTCGCCGTCAGCCCTCCCCTGCACAACTGCTGCAACCATCTATTGCAAATGTGGTCCCCACCCCGCCCCCGAAGGCCCCGATCCAACCCGCGCCAGCCGAGCTTGGCTTCCCTTGTGGCGGAAATGTGCCATGTTTGGGGGCGGGCCGGGGGCGGGCTGGGGGCGGGCGGCGGCCTCACTTGTCCCCCGGCGCCGCCCCCATAGCGGAAAAGAGTGCAGCACTCTACTCCACGCGCTGCCCCGACCGGATATGGAGCGGGTGGGGGCGGGGCTCACAGGCTCACACACGGCGTTTATTAAGAAAGTAGGCGCGGACCGGCGGCAGCGGCAGCTGAGGCAGCTGAGGCAGAGGCAGAGGCATAGAGTACTGGAGGGCACCGCCGGCACCGCCGGGTAGGAGGAGAGAGGAACTGTGTTCTACTACTTCCCCGCCACCGCCACCGCCACCGCCGCCGCCTCCCGGGCTCCACGGGAAATCTCTTTCTCATGCTGCGATGCGGTGGCGGCGGTGACGGCATGGGGGCGGTCGGCGTGGCGTCGCACCATGCAAAATGCATGAAAGTTTGATAGGCGAAGATTTCCTCGGCTCTGCGCCGGGGCGCCGTACTTTCCGTTTGGCGCGCGGGGCGGGGGGCGTATGCATGCAGCCATTGGCCGCCCCCGCGCCGCCCCCGCGCCGCCCCCGCGCCGCCCCCGGGCCGGCAGCGCCCCAGGTCAGTGGCGGCAAATTCTATGTAAACACGGGGCCGCTGTTTGATTATCATTTCTGAATAAAACATGGCGGGGGGGGGGGACGACACTTATCGTGGGGTCCAGGCCGGCCGCCCATTGGCCAGCGCTACATCACGTGACCGGGGCCCCCCTTTTCCCGCCAGAAATTTGAGTCGGGGCTGCTTTACTGCGGCATGTCATGTTGGTAGGCAGGACAAGCAGGGCACCGAGGAACGAATTCCGTCAAGACTCCGCACGCGAGGGGCGCTGCAGCGTGGGGCATATCCCCCTTCTCATGCATTTGCCCAGCGCTGTTGGACCTGAGCCGCGGGCCCTCCCAGCGCGAGACCAAAAATAAAAATCATGCTGGAAATTGGGCCCAGCCCGGTAAACAAGATTATGAAGGTTTCAAAACTGGGAGTACCGTTTCATTGTAATTTTTTTTTGCAGAGTTCCTACCATCGTAGTACTGGGCGCCCTCCTCCTGGAAGTGGTGGTGCCGCATGTTGAGCTCGTCCAGCCCCGGGCGGTGCAGCTGCGGCAGCAGGTTGAGCCACAGCGACATCTTGTGCCCGCGGTAGTGGCTCTCCGTCTTGGGGGACGTGCCTGCAATGCAACGACGCAAATGAGTGGCGGTGGTGATGGTGTCGGTGGTGGTGTCGGTGGTGGTGGCGGTGGTGGTGGTGGTCGAGAGGGGACCGCGGCGCGGGGCACGTTCGCTGCAGTGGACCGGAACACCCCCTTGACGCCGCCGACGCACCGCCGGGACGCCCCCCCCCCTCCCCGCCCACCGGCGGCGGCCCGGAGGCGCAGGTGATATTAGCGCCATAAAGATCGCCCTCCCCCCTCCCGCCCTCCCCCTTCCCCCCTCCCGCCCCCGACAGGGTAGGCAGGCAGCACTGCAATGTTTCCTTTCCTCCGAAACCATTTTCGCATTTAGCGGCGTGGTGCGGCTGCGGGGGCTCCGGGGGCCTCGGCGGGGGCCGCGCTGCCGAAGCCACGGCGACGTGAGCAGGGCGATAGCGGGCCACGTCCGAAACACGGCCGCTGTCTCTGTCATCCACGCGTGTCAGTGGGTGCGTGTGAGAGGGGAGAGGGAGCGAGACAGCAGTAATAACGCGCACGGCGTCTACCGGACGTTAACGCCGCACACCTTTTAGCCCCCCCCCCCCTCCCTCCTGTCCCCCCTCCGCGGGGGGACGACGGGGTCGCTGTCTTCGAAATTGCAATACAGTCACACATTACGCCCGGGGAGTTTTCTCCAACGGCCAACGCCGCGCCGAGCGCCTGTGGGTGCCGGGGTAGGCCAGCCCGCAGGACACGGGTGCGTGCAGACGTCGGGACTGCCTACCCAGCAGACGCCCGGCCAGGCGGCGCCACTGTAAGGAGACTGCGGGGCCTACGGGTTGCGTAGCGGGTGAAAGGGTACGGGCAAGGTGTGGGAGAGCGAGCGTGTGAGTAAGGGAAGGGGTGTGCAAGGTGCGGCGTGGGGTAAGAGCGCGCGCGCGGTGCGTGTGTGTGTGTGTGCGTGTGTGTGTGTGTGCGGGTGCGGGTGTGTGTGCGTGTGCGGGTGTGTGTGTGTGTGTGCTTGTGCGCGTGTGTGTGTGTGTGTGTGTTTCGCGCGCGTGAGGGCAGCCCCGCCGCTCAGGTCCATACTGATTGCCCTCACAGCCATGCGGGGGGGGGGGCAGCGCTGCAGGGGGGCAGAGCTGTAGCAGAGCTGTAGCAGAGCTGTAGCAGAGCTGTAGCAGAGCTGTAGCAGAGCTGTAGCAGAGCTGTAGCAGAGCTGTAGCAGAGCTGTAGCAGAGCTGTAGCAGAGCTGTAGCAGAGCTGTAGCAGAGCTGTAGCAGAGCTGTAGCAGAGCTGTAGCAGAGCTGTAGCAGAGCTGGAGCAGAGCTGTAGCAGAGCTGTAGCAGAGCTGTAGCAGAGCTGTAGCAGAGCTGTAGCAGAGCTGTAGCAGAGCTGTAGCAGAGCTGTAGCAGAGCTGTAGCAGATCTGTAGCCGGCCACCACACCACACCTCCTCCTCCTCCACATAAATCTGCGCCCAAAAAGCCAGAAAGGCTTTGATTGGCTGCCGGGGGCTGCCGGGGGCTGCCGGGGGCGGTGCGTCGGGGTGGAAACGACACGAGCGAGTCTGGCCGGTACTGCTTGGTACTGAATTGGAGGATGGGGGGTGGGGGTGGGGGGGGGGGGGGGGGGTCACGGACCCTGCTGTAGTACGCTCGCGGGTGTTGTTCCAGGGGGAGGGGGGCCATGCCGCGCACGGTGCCCGACGACGAACAATACGAGGTGGGGGGGGGGGGGGTGTAAAAAGAAAATACGCAAACGTGAAATCGAGACAGTATACGGCCGGCTCGTCGCTGCTGCTGCTGCCGCCGCCTTCCCCTGGAATGGCCATCAGCCGTCAGGACAAGTAGTGAGTTGGGCTGCACAGGTGGAGGGCTAGGGGGCGGGGGCAGGCGGGAGGTGCCGGCGGAGTGGGGAAGTGGGAGCCCTTAATAAGTTGCTATGGCCGCCCCATGAGCACCCCAGGGATTAGCCTCCCCTGTCGGGATTTGATTAGGTAAGGGGAGCCTGGGGGGGGGGGATCAGAGCGTGATGCCTACCTTCCGGGAGCAGCAGGCTGGTGAGTGGGGCGCTGAGAGCCTCATTGGCTACCGCACTTGGAACAAGATATTCGTGCCCCCGAGTCTCGCATTCGTTTTTCAGGTAGGAATGTGTACTGTACAGTGTATGTACGTCTCCGTGCCGCGGATTGGGTGTGCTTGTCCCCCGAGTGCTGCAGTCTGCAGCACGTCCCCGCCGTTGTCCCGGCACTGGCCCGGCTTCGAATCCCACCGGGGGGCTAGACAGTCCCTCGATTTTCTTTCCTCTTTCTTCTGTGCGAGCTGTGCGCGTTGTGAAGCAGCTGGCCTCGTCAAACACACGGACGTTAATAAGACCCAACCCTGAGGCAGGCAGACCTCCTGTGTGTGTGCTCCCGAGTAACCAAGCAAAAGGAAATAATAAAGACGAAAAGTGAGAGAAAGGAGGCATAAGAAGATACGGCGGAGTGGAAAAGCGCGGGCGGGAAGCAGTCGGCAGGTCAGGCGAAGACCAGTGCCAAGGCACGAGTGATTAATGCTTATCAATATGCGTCAAATCCATTATCCTCTCCAACAATCTTTTTTCTCCCTTTTTTTTTTACTTAATCAAGGTGTATCCCTCCGGCCTCCGGGTACTCACCGAGCTCCAGGTAGATCTGGTTGATGGCATCGTACGTGTCCCAGAAGGGCGGCGGCTCCAGGTCCATGTCGTGTCTCAGCCCGGAGTCTTCAGGGGGGTCAGTCGGTGCCCGGGGCATGTTGTCCATGGCGCTGTTGGGGTCCCTGCGCAAAAAAATAAAATAAAGAAAACCGTCAGAAAAATTTGGTTGACATATCCATTCCACATCCAGGTCTGGCTGAGGACCTCTGGCTGCTATGGCCGTGCGCCGCCCCTGGTACCCAGGTGCGCGCTGCGCCGTGCAGAGCCCCATTGGCGGAGCCGGAGGATCCAGCGGAGCCCCCGCAGCCCCCGCGCCCAAAGAGCCGGGGCTCCGCTCGCCTAAAAGCGACCATATGTTTGCAATTGCGACGAGCAGGGAAAACTTGACGCCACCCCCGGCCTGGCTGTGCCTGGCTGTGCACGCCGTGGTACCGGCACAGCTCTTCTGCCCTGCGCCTGTCTCCTCGTGCAC
>CM076255.1:8317519-8385019 GCA_038380765.1 Odontothrips loti
TGGGGGCCAATGTTTGGCGCACGGGACAATCATATCCCCTCCCCGGAGGCGCGAGGTTTGGCAGAACGCGGCCGGACCCCTCCTCCCCGCTGGGCAGCCTCGTCCTGAAACACCGGCCCCGGGAAGTGTGTTTTGGCGAGTCCCACGGGTTCGAATACTGGCGCCGGCACCGCGTTCTGGCACATTTCAACCAACTGTTTAACGCCCACAAAACGTATAGTTTATGTTTAGGTGCGGTGTGGGTTTTGAACCTGAGTTTACACCACAGCGACTGTGGCCACGCCCGGGTACTCCGTGTACTCCGCAGAAGCGGCGCCGGCATGCAGAATGAAGCACAGCAGCACAGCACGGCTCAGCACAGCACGGCTGCTCACCTCACACCTACACAAGGCAGTCCTCGCTGTGACGCCGTACGTGGAATTTAATTTGTGTGTTTTACTCCCCCCCCCCCTCCTCCTCACACGCAGACGGGGAATGCCAAGTCTGCACTAACGCCTTCTGCAAACACAGCGGCGGCAGACACAGGTGCGTGATGGTGATGATGGTGATGGTGGTGATGATCATGTCATTTCATGACCACATTCTGTCGCTGCGAGCCGAGGCAAGACGAGGCCGGACGAGATCTCTATTTTCGTCGATTAGTCGATTTTCTCTTAATTTCATGACAGTTTTTTTTCTTGTCGCAGAGTAATTTCCTGTGAAATGAAGAAGCAACATCGCGCAACGCAATCATCTTATACCAAAAAGGCGACTCACCCGCTCCTGGCGAAGTTGGAGAGGTATCTCATGAGCATGAGCGACACCTGGGCGTCGGGGCCGCTGTAGTTGTGCGGGAAGAAGGGCCGTCCCCCAACCAGGGGCAGCCCCAGCACGTAGGGGATGTCCTCGCCCCGCACGCTGCCCGACCGCTGCCGCAGAACAAAAAAGTCACCATTTAGTTTCTTGTTCTTGTTTTGCGCCTCGTTCCATGGAAGGTGAACGGATCGACAAAATAGGGCACTGCACGATCGAGTTCGTGGGACTAAAGGCTTGCTGCTGCAACCCTGCGAAAAAAAGGAACACGTGAATCTGGAAATTGAACAAGGATAATAAAAAGGATAATTTAAAAAAAAACAACAAAGAAAAAAGAACATTGATTTTTTGCGAGTATCCCGCCATCTCACTTTAATCAGCAACATAATCAGTTGGTCATTCCGGCTGATTCAATTCACCGGCACTGTCGTTATACTGCGAACGAGTCCCGAAGAAGAAAAGAAAGAAGAAGAAGAAGAAGAAGAAAAAAACGCAGAAAGGCGAAAGAAAATAAATAGAGAGGGAAAATAGATTAGGGCGTGTGCAGACGCTCGCTGCGACCGACTTGAAACTTCCTTCATTAATTACGCCCCGGGCATCGGCTCGTTTTGTGTTCTTGACAAATGGTTTCCGATTCTCTTTGAGAAGCGCGAGCGTCCAAGGGGGCACGGTGGAGGGTGCCCCCAGGGGGGGGGGGGGGGGGGGGGGGCAGTGCACGGCGGGCTGGGAGTCAAGGCACTCATAACCTTTAACGGGCGGTGACAGTGGAGTGCTCTAGGACCGTAAACTGTAAAACCCGCGGCAGTGTTGATTGATAAGCCAACGCCTGCCTGCGAGTCTGTTCGCACGTCCGTTAACGGGTTAGTCTGTGCGCCGGTCTACACACCTAGAAACATCATCAAAAAAATTCAAAACAATCCCCTCAGAACATTTCTAGTCGATTCGACCAAAATTATATGAGTCGTTTAGTGCAAAAAATTAAATCGAACTCGACCAAACGCAAGTCGTCGGTTGGATATTTTTTTTTAACAGTGTCCAAGGTCACCCTGAGGCTGTGCCACGGTCACGGCACAGAGTTGCGCCAAAGGTAACAAACGGCTGGACCTTTTCTCTCTGCTTCTGGGAAAGGGGATCGTGGGGAGGGGTGGGGGGGGGGGGGGGCGTTAGGCCCACACCGCACTCCGACCACCTGCCACAAGTCACAGCGGCGAACTCCTTGAAACTTTGCCATCCAGAAGCCCAGCTTCGCGACGCGGCTTCTCCGGCTACCCTCGACGCCTGCCCCGGGCCGTTTGAGGGGGCCCATATCACATTCATGCACCCCCCTCCCTCCCCACACCCTTTCTGTTGTCCTCCCGTCTCCCCAATACCCCCCTCCCTCTCCTCCTCCCACCCAGAGAGTGTTTCCGTAATGGTCCGCTCTTATCTTAACGTTATGCCAGACTGTAATTTGAGGACGCATTTTCTGCCGCCGTTACCGCCCGAAGAAGAAGAGTGATTTTGTCCTGCCTGCGAGACTTTGTATCCTCTTCCTCTCTCCCTCCCTGTCCCTTCTCCCGGCTTTCTCCCTCTGAGTTTGGTCGCATAGGAGTTAAGCACACGCGGATATAAGCTGGGGGCAAAGGGGGGGGGGGGGTCACCCTTGGCCCGCACCTGGTGCTCTGAGACCCTCCGCGACGCCAAATCCGGATATATGGCGCGTGTATGAACAAACGTCAGTAATCATATCTAAGGGATATTTGTGGCCGTGCTTGATCGTAAAGGCCAGCGCCGCCTTCCCGGCACACCGCCAGTCGAGGCGCCGCCCCCGGCCGCCCCCGGCCGCCCCCGGCCCCCTGTACGTGCACATATCCGAGCCACGCATTGCCCGCCCTTTGGGTCCCGTCCGCATGCGAGTTGCGGGGCCCTGGTTCGATCCCCGCGCGAGCTGTAAAACTTTTATTCATCGACGTCGCCTCGTAAGTATCACCCGCTCCCCCTCCCCTCTCACCCCGTGCGCACAGCCTCCACGCCGTGCCTGCCTGGCCCTGTGTACACTGTTCCAGACCCCCGTTTCTATTTTTTTCTGCCTTTTTTTTTTGATGAAACGAACAAGAGTATAATGCCTGCACAGCAGAGGCGCAGACTTTTCGTTGCAGGCTGCTGCGCTTTGCGCTGCAACTTTCCGCATACGGACGTCGGCAAATCTCGGAGAGAAGCCTCGCAAATTCGCAAAAAGCCTCGCAAATTCATTTCGCAAGGATTAGTGCCTGCGATATTTTTTCTTCTGTCTGTTTGTTGTTTTCCTTTTCATCCCGAAGTAAAGCACGTTGCGCATGTCGCGAAAAGTTAAGGTTGATGGCATCAGACGTTCTACGGATACGGAAAAAGAGAGCCCGCCCTAAAATACCACAAGAGAATAAGCGTAAGGGATCCGAACGCACGTCGAAAACAATATGAGAGAAGAAAAAAAAAACACGAAAAATAATAGTGAAGAAAAGAAGGAAAAGAGAGGGGCGAGAGGCAGATTTGCCGGGCCCTGCTTGTACCGCCGAAATCGAACCCGGCTCTCAATTGGCCCCGCTCCTTGATCTGCCGGTCGGGACCCGGGGGCCCGTGGCGGGGCGGGCCGGGGTGGGGCAGGGCGCGGCAGGGCGGGGCAGGGCGCGGCAGGGCGCGGCAGGGCGGGGCGGCAGGGCGGGGCAGGGGCAGGGCGCGGGGCAGGGCGCGGCAGGGCGCGCGGGGCAGGGCGGGGCAGGGCGCGGCAGGGCGGGGGGCAGGGCGGCAGGGGGCGCGGGGCAGGGCGGGCGGGGCGGGCAGGGCGGGGGGCGCGGGCAGGGCGCGGCAGGGCGCGGCAGGGCGCGGGGCGCGGCAGGGCGGGGCAGGGCGCGGCAGGGCGCGGCAGGGCGGGGCAGGGCGCGGCAGGGCACTGGCGGTGCGTTCCGTCCCGTTCCCGTCCCTGTACTCCCCCTTGTTGCTGGCCGGACACAATCCCTGCCGTTTCCACGAGAGGGCGGACAGAAGCGGCGGGGGCGGGAAAAAGCAGAGGGGGCGGTGCGGTGCGGGGCGGCTTTGGAAAACCTAGAAAAACTGGGTGGCTCTGGTGGAGAGAGAGGATTAGAACCGGCGAATTAGTTTCGCTGTGGCCGTGGAGCCGCCGAGAGCCGTGGCGGCAGGGGGGAGGATTGAGTTAGTCATGCCACGGCCGGGGAGGGGAGGGGAGGGGCCGGAGAGGGGGGGGGGGGAGGGGAGGGGCCGGAGGAGCAGGGTAAGGCAGCCGACTCTTTTTACGCGTGTCGGATGCAGAGGAGAAGGGTTCGGTTTGGTTCTTTTCCCTCCATCGCCTTCCTTCTCTCTGTCTCTCTCTCTCTTGCTCTCTGTGCTTGTTATTTGCGGGCGAAAAAGAGGATGGCGCGCGAGATACAAGGAAGGAGGGAGAGAGAGAGGGGGTGGGGGGCAGCGCGAGGTTAGTGGGTTAGGAGGGGGCTGCTGTCGTTGGTTGTGCGTGGTGTGCTGGAAACAGCCGGAAAGGGGGGGGGGGGGGGGGAAGAGTAGGGAGGGGGAGAAAAAGTAGGGTGAGGTAGGCCGGGCAACTACCTGCAATGCGAAACCAGCGAAACCAATTTATCCTTTCGGCAACGCTCTTGCCAGCACTGTAATATTTACTGGGATCTGCTGCTGCTGCTGCTGCGGCTGCTGCTGCTGCTGCTGCGGTGGCCGTGGCTGAGAGATGTCCACAGTCGGAGTCCGCACAGCACCGCCGCAGGCAGCAGAGCGAGGCCTACCCCCTCCCCGCCCCCTCCCCTCCGGTCTCCTCCGGGCACCTTTGGGAGGAGGCCCGAGCCGAGAGAGAAAAACTTGCGCCCGGGACGAGAACGACTGCTTTGCGTTTCGGAAGGGGTGACGCATATTCTAGTGAGGCGACAGGGAGGCCGAGCTGGCAGGCAGGCAGGCGGGCCGAGCTGGCAGGCAGGCAGGCCGAGGTTCGCGTGCAGTTGGCGCTTGCCAGTGTCTGGAGCCTACAGCTGATCACTCGACACAATACCTGAGACTGGCGCCCAGAGGGAGTGGCTCAGAATAAATAAGTAACACTGCGGAAGCGCCGGCTTAAAAGCCTCCCCTCCTGGCCCTCCCACTCCCCTCTCACCTCGCCCCATCACTCACCTAGATCCAACTCTTATCCGACAGAATCAGCATCCCAATTTCTACGCGGCAAGTTAGGGAACGGGAACGAAAGTGGTGGCGCGTGCTTCTTGTGCCCCCTGTGGGGCCTGTGGGGGGCCTGTGGGTGGGCCCCCGGGGAGGTAGGCAACCCCTCAGACCTCCCGCGAGGGGGTCCGTGGGCAAGGCGCCAGCCGGAGCGAGGCGGGTACCTTTGGCCAGGGATGGAGATGCAAAACGAAAGCAGTTTTGCGTTAAAAAAAATGGTCAGAAAAAAAAATCAATGAAAAATTTTACCGCAACGGAAAATATTTTCAGTTTTTTTTTTCCTTGAAAATTTTCATCTCTATCCAGAGGGAAATCCGGTTGAAGGTCAGCGAAAAGTCAGAGAGTGAAATTGATGTGAGTGGAAACTTTGCGTGCAGCGTGCCAAGCAAGCTCTAGGGCTATGGTGGTGCTGGGCTTGGCCACCGCCCCCCTCCCTGACCATAGATAGACAGCGGGTTGCCTACCTAGGCGGCAGAGGGCGCTGCGACCGGAACCCCGTGGCTGGCCCGGCACTTCCGGCTGTAACTAGCCCTCTCCCGAGTCCCTGTCCCAGCAGGGCCAGGGCCAGCAGGGCCAGCAGGGCCAGCAGGGCCAACAGGGCCAGCAGGTACACATGGGACAGCAGGGACATGGGACAGCAGGGCCAGCAGGGCAGGTACAGATGGGACAGCAGACAGATGGGCCAGCAGGGCAGGGCCAGCAGGGCCAGCAGGTACAGAAGGGACAGCAGGGCCAGCAGGGACAGCAGGGCCAGCAGGGCCAGCAGCAGGGCCAGCAGGGCCAACAGGTACAGATGGGACAGCAGGGACAGATGGGACAGCAGGGCCAGCAGGGCCAACAGGGCCAGCAGGGCCAGCAGGTACAGAAGGGACAGCAGGGCCAACAGGGACAGCAGGGCCACACAGGGCCAGCAGGGACAGCAGGGCCAACAGGGACAGCAGGGCCAGCAGGGCCAGCAGGGACAGCAGGGCCAACAGGGCCAGCAGGGCCAACAGGACGAGCAGGGACAGCAGGGACAGCAGGGACAGCAGGGACAGCAGGGACAGCAGGGCCAGCAAGCAGGTACAGGGACAGCAGGGACAGCAGGGACAGCAGGGCCAGCAGGGCCAGCAGGGCCAGCAGGGCCAGCAGGGCAGGGCCAGCAGGGCCAGGGACAGACAAGGGACAGAAGGGAGCAGGGCCAACAGGGCAGCAGGGCCACAGGGCCAGCAGGGCCAGCAGGGACAGACAGCAGGGCCAGCAGGGCCAGCAGGGCCAGCAGGGCCAGCAGGGACAGAAGGGACAGCAGGGCCAGCAGGGCCAGCAGGGCCAGCAGGGCCAGCAGGGCCAGCAGGGACAGCAGGGACAGCAGGGCCAACAGGGCCAGCAGGGACAGAAGGGACAGAAGGGACAGAAGGGACAGCAGGGCCAACAGGGCTACCACCGCCGCCTCCCAGCGGCACTTACAACTTTACTATGTTTGCCGGGATCCCTGTGGGTCGAGTTGGCTCCATCGGCCCGGCCGCCGTGCCCTCCGCCCTCCGCCTGTCCTGTCTGTCTGTCTGTCTGTCTGTCTGTCTGTCTGTCTGTCTGTCTGTCCGCCTGTCTGCACCCCGTCCACCCGCCCGCCGTGATATCAGTGTCGGCTGTGCTGCGCTGGGCTGCCCGGGGGCGGTGGCGGCGGTGGCGGCGGTGGCGGCGGTGGCGGCCGCGGCGGCAGCAATCTCACGCATTTTTATTACCGCGTGTATTGTGCCCCGGCCACTCCCCCCGCCGCCCCACCCCTCTCCTCCCTTTTCTCTTATTTTCCCTCTTTCTGTTGCTGTCTCTCTCCCCCGCCCGCCCATTTCAGCGAGTCGCGGCATGGTGGACGGCCAGGACAGGGCTAGACAGGGCCAGGACAGGGCGACCAGCGCAAACTGAGCATCAAGTTTCCCGCGCTGCTGCTGCTGCTGCTGCTGCTGCTGCTGCTGCCGCCGCCGCTGCCAATTCCGCATCGTGTGGACAGCCTCTGCTCGGGCGGGACGGGGCCGGAGTAGAGCCGGGGACCACGGCGTCCACCGCCATCACCACCACAACCACCACCACCACCATCACCACCACAACCACCACCACACCACCACCGCGGCTGCGCTCGGGTAACGCGAGCCGCGGACAGCGACGGCGAGGCAGCGTGAGGCAAGCGGCGGATCAACACACTCCCAAACCGGAACTGATGAAAAAATCCACAGTAAAAAAAATAACATCCTGCTATTTTAATTTTTTTGACCTTAAATCATCCCCTACTATGTTTTTTTTACCTCATGTGATGTTTTTTAATTTCTTTTTTAAACATACGACGTGATGGTGCGCGGGGCCCCCGTACTCACTCACCTGCGGGAAGTCCCGCTCGCCGCTCTGGTGCTTGAAGTGCATGAAGTAGGTCCTGCCCCGGCCGCGCGCCCGGGCCGCGTGCAGGTAGCCGACGCGCAGCAGCGGCGCCGTTGTCTGCCCGTCGGACAGCACCTCCAGGGTGGCGTCCCGCACGCTCAGCGGGTTCTGCACGGGCCGCTCCCAGTCCGTGTACTCGTTCTTGAGCGTGGCGAAGATCTCGTTGAGGTGGTAGAGGTACGCGTTGCGCACGTACGTCCGCAGGATCCGGTCGCGTCGCGTCTCGTTGAAGCCGAACTCGAGGTCCTGCGCCGACAGGTCCAGGTACGACTCGGTGGTCGTCAGACCGAACAGGAGGTCCCGGGTGGGGAAGTCGGCCAGCTCGGAACCCCCGCCTGGAACAGACCAGCAACAGGGGTCACTCACTCAATCAGTGTACATCCTAAGAAAGAAAGCAAAGATTGGGACAAATATTGCAAAAAAGTGGAAATCAGAAAACAGCCAAAATAATAAAAAGAGAGCAAATATTTTCAATATTTTTTCTTGAAAAAACTAGTGAAAATAAAAAAAAAGACAGGAAAATAAAATTTTGTTTTGAAATCATGATACGTTTGCGTCACAAGCGAGGGTCCCCTAGAGCGGCGACAGCGAAATTACGGCCAGGACTCTCTTTTTGCGTAACTGTCCGCACCCTCCACTTGACAACCCCCACCCCCAACCCCCATCCTAAACCCCACCCCCAACCCCCGCAACGACACTAAATAACTCACTTTGTATTCACGGGGGCCGACGCATGTGGCCGCAAGCCAGTACACTGACATCTTGAGGCGATAAATTTACGGTGGTATCCAGCTATGAGCAGAACGACAAGAGAGGGGCCGCCCTGCGCCGCCCCGCCCCGCCCCCCTCCAGGCCCTGTCAGGCGTCCAACTTATGCTGCCATCTTCTGCCTGGTTAACATCGATATATCAACAGTCTCTCTGGACTTGGCCAGAACAGAGCGAACGGCGGCGTACGACCCAGATATATTCATCCGGGCCGTGGAGGGGCCGGAGGCCGGAGGCTCTGGCCGTGGTGATGGACCCCCTGCGGCAGCCGAGAGGCGGTGGAGCCTCCGGCAGGGCCTCCGGCTCCTCCGGGAGCACCCAAAAAGTTGTCCGGAAATTAAAGCGCAATAGTCCACCAAGATGCGACCAAAATTTGCGACCAATTAAATTGAGAAATTCCACAACATTGTTACTCCAAAATTCGACGAAATTTTATCACGATGTCGTGCGCTCCGAAACTCGCACCCCTACCATCTCATGTCCTTATCTCGTTCACGCCTTACATGGCAATTAGAGTGAGACACAGCGAGCGAGCGCGGATGTGTGTGATGGCTGTGCCCGGGGGCGGTGGTGGTGCTCAGGTAGAGCACGGCGCGGCACGGCCGCAGCACCGGCAACTGTTGAATGGCTTTCTGAGGGAAGTTTGAGCCGAGTCGAGTGCTTCTCTTCTCGGCTGCTATGCTGCCGCGCCACGCTCCTCACTAGGCCATCACAGTCACGGCAGACCCCGAGCCCAGCCCTCCCCGGTGTCGTTGGCGCACCTACACGAGCCTAGAGGAGAGGTGCTCCCGCAATTCACTGCCTCTAGCCTCGCGCAGGGCCTCGGCGGGCCCCGCAGAGGCGCATGGAGTTGTCACTCTCCGCTCGATGGGGCTCTAGACGCAAACAGGGGAGAGCGTGCAGCTCGGCTTTACAGCGGCTCTACTCATCACTGTTGGTTCTTGTCAAGTCCGTTGCCTGAATGGGTTCCTTGAACGAGAGGGAGAGGAGAGAGAGAGAGAGAGAGAGAGAGAGAGAGAGAGAGAGAGAGAGAGAGAGAGAGAGAGAGAGAGAGAGAGAGAGAGAGAGAGAGAGACGAACGGCGATGCCGTCGAGGAAAGAAGATTCGACGTGGAGAAGAAGACAAGGGGAAAAATTTATCTGCACGGACCTATAACCCGCTGCCCCCGAGCGAATTTAAAGAACGCCCCTCGCTGTTCCATTTTCCATCTCCCTCGCTCTCTCGCTCTCTGCCTCGGGGGAAGCTGTGGCAGGGCACCGTGATTGAAGAGATCACCACATTTCTAACAACGCGGAGCGGCGCTGCGTGAGTTTGCGCTGTCTTCAGCTCTGTCCCTCCCCCCCCCCCCCTCTCTCTCTCTCTCTCTCTCTCTCTCTCTCTCGCTCTTCCATCCCTCCTGCCCTGACCGGGCTGCAGGCGATGGCAGGGGCTGCAACTGGTATTGCGCTCTGTGGGTGCTCCCCCCCCCCCCCCTCCGCGGACAGAGCCAAGCCGGAGGGCTCCCAGCTGACGAATGTCAGCAGAGATTGGATTTCAAGGCGGAAGAGAGGGAAAACACGTGGTGTGTTCTCTCTGCCCGCGGCCTGGACCCGTTGTTATTTTTTTAAACAAAAAGCACACGCAATCAGGGAAAGTTTGCATACGGTTTTATGTAGAAAATCATATCCTATCCTCCCCCTCCTTTTTCAAGGGGAAACTCTTTAAAATGTGTTATCATCATGCCGAAAATTCTAAGAATTTAAAAAAAATCGTGTTAGTTTTCCGTGCGAGAGGTCACGGACTTTTTCTGAAGCGGACATGGCACTATATACTTACCCAGGTCGCCGAGGGAGGTGGAGCCGGTGCCCATGAGGACGGCTCCGTCCACGAAGGGGGCGAAGCCGGGCAGGAAGCGGGGCGGGTCGAGGCCGGCGGCGAGGAGCTGGTGCAGGGGCCGCGCGCGCAGGCACGGCGCCAGGTCGTCCTCCAGCAGGTCGCCGTGGCACTCCATGAGCTTGGCCACGCGCCGCTTGACGGACAGCGGGTCCCTCTGCAGCGCCCAGGGACTGAGCGCGCACCCGGACAGCAGCACGACCCTGTGCAGCAGCTCTGTGACAGGACAGAACAGAACATTTTAGCTTATGCACCAATTTCGATGTACTCTAGCTGAACTTTTTTTTTTGGGTGAATTTTTTCTTATTTTTTGTGTTGCCTCTTTCAAATATTTTTTATTTTTGTTGAATTTTTTTTCGAATATTGTTTTTTCAAACTTTCCGTGTTGTTTTTTTTTTAATTTTTATTTTTACCTTTTTAGGGGTTGGCTAATCTTATCAGGCCTCATTGAATATCGAATCAGAATCCCCCTCCCCCCCCCCTCCCCCACACCCTCACACGGCCCCCTCGCGCACCGAAACAAATTAAGGGGCGTCCGCTCAGAATAAACACACCGCCGTTGACTGCGCAGCTCGGCTGCAGGTCTCACAGCAGCACGCCAAAGCCGTCGTCAAAGAGAGCTAATTTCGCGGAGGATTTGAGCACCTGAAGGACCTCTGGCGGCGGCTACTGCTGCTGCTGCTGCTGCTGCTGCTGCTGCTGCTGGGTCTAGTCCCACCCCATGGTGCCAGGCTGCGTCCGTCGAAACACTCCCCCCCCCCCCCCCCCCCCCCCTCTCTCTCTCTCTCTCTCTCTCTCTCTCTCTCTCTCTCTCTCTCACACACACACACACACACTCACTGATCTGATGATGACGCAGAGAGAGAGAGAGAGAGAGAGAGAGAGAGAGAGAGAGAGAGAGAGAGAGAGAGAGAGAGAGTGACGGGGGAGGGGCACACTAGCGTCCATGGTCGTAGCAAACAGTGAGGCGCTGGGTCTGACGCTGGGGCTGACGCTGGGGCTGACGCTGGGGCTGACGCTGGGGCTGACGCTGGGGCTGACGCTGGGGCTGGCACCGGCTCACGGGACACGGCCTGGCTGGTCTGTCCCACCAGGTCAGCGTCCCCCCGGGAGCCCGGAGCCCGGAGCCCGGAGCCCGGAGCCCGGAGCCCGGAGCCCGGAGCCCGGAGCCGCCGATGCCCGGGGGAGGGCCTCCTCCACGTCTGGCTGTTTGTACTCCTCGGGTCAGCCCGGGCCGGGCCATGAGAGAGAGAGGACCATATCCCCGATCGCCCCAAGGTCACTGCCCAGGGTCACCGCCAGGGGGCGCTCGGCGCACGCCAAAGACCTCTCATGGCGCGTTCGGCAGTGTACTTTCAATATTTCAGCGCGCGAGCGGGAGAAGAAGCGGAAAGCAGCAGGGCCGGGCAGTGTTTCTTCAGCCCACAACAACACGGGCGGATGCGTCGAGATTTACTCTCCGCGAGAGTTTGTTCTCCTCGACGGCCAGTTTGTGTATTTCTTCTGCGGTAAATTTTAAATTTGGCGCGCCGCCGTGCGCGCATTCTTGTTTAGCCCTTAGCCCATGGCTTATGCATGAGGGAGCGGGGCGCACGCCGCCGGCACGCGCCGGCACGCGCACGCTGCGCTGTGATTGGCTGACCGGCACGGAGAAAAAAGATTAGTAGCCGGAAAATAATTTTTAAGTTAATTTTTCAGACGCGCAATAAATATTTGTTCAGGAACTAAATTTTAGTTGCACCAACGCAACGTCATTTGCTCCAACGCTGAAAGAGCGAAAAGCAGCAAAAAATTGTTTAGTGCCCGCAACGACCTTCTTAGCCGGAGCAGCTAACGTTTCTTTGGTGCAACTTAAATTTAGTTCGCCCAACAAAATTTTAGTTTTCCGAACAAATTACTGCTGGTCTGAAAATCAGCTTAAATATCAGTTTGCAACCACTAATCTTTTTCCTCCGTGAAGGCTAATGCTCCCGAAAGAGTTCCACCAGGATCGTTCCCAGGGGGGTCTGAAGACAGTCGTAGCACCCTATTCGGTGGGAATCCTTGCGTCTTCCTTGCGGTGGTGGCCAGGCCGGGGATCTTGGGCCTCTGCGAGGAATCGATCCCCAGACAATGTCCAGCAACAACTTTGTTGCCGGCGCTTTATATGCAGCCCGGCGGTACCCAGCGGCGCTCGGAGGCCGCCGTGTCGGTGCTAAACGGCCTGACGACGGCAGAGCGGCGAGGTGGACGACGGACATAATGAAAAGTGTCAGGGAATGGCCCGGCCTGGCCCGGCCCGGCTGACTGAGCAATGGCAACACAGATTCAATAAATAATTCAGCGCACCACTTGAGGACATAACACCGCGCTGCTTTAGATTCGGCCGCGTGTCCCCTTTACGACTGCGGGAGCTTTGTTCCCGTCTTTCTTTTCCTTTTTCTTCTTCTTCTTCTTCTTCTTGTTCTTATTCTTATTCTTCGTTTTTCTTCTAGCAGACGACATGCGTGTCACGGCGCGTGGCGCGGCTGCCAGACTGGTCCGGCCGAGCGTCTCTTTTTGTTTCCTTCAGTCCCTTTTCACCCCGAGGAGAGCAACATTACACTCGTCCTAACAAGGCTGACAGCAGAACAGCTTGTCCCAGATTAGAGGCGCGGGGATTTTAATTCAGACTAGAGAGAGGGGGGAGGGGAGGAGAGAGAGAGACAGAGACAGAGAGACAGAGAGAGAGAGAGAGAGAGACAGAGAGAGAGAGAGAGAGAGAGAGAGAGAGAGAGAGAGAGAGAGAGAGAGAGAGAGAGAGAGAGAGAGAGAGAGAGAGAGAGAGAGAGAGAGAGAAAGAGAGGAAGGGGGCCATGGTGCTGGTGGCAGAGGCCGAGCTCATGTTGTGAACACGTCATTGAAAACTTGTCTGTTGGTGTGGAAGACGAGGAAGGAGAAGGAGGAGGAGGAGGAGGAGGAGGAGGAGGAGGAGGAGGAGGAGAGGAGGAGGAGGAGGAGAAGGAGGATGAGGAGGAGGGAGGGGAGCAGCTACAAGCGCCGTGCAGCGCTGGAGCAAGCAGGGATCTCCATGGCAACGAAACAGGGGGGCTCAAGTTTCTCACTCGCCCCTCTTCAGAGGGCACAGGGATTCGGCGGGGAGAGACGGAACCGAAATATCGTCGCATTCCCACTCTGCGATTCGTGATATCTCTGCGCAGTGCACTGCGTGCGTCATATCGCCCGCGGTCCGCACCCGCGTATGAAACCTGACGACAGGGGTACAGTAAGTACAGTAATTGCTGCTTGCTTTCCCGCGAGTGGTATAAAAGGAGAGAAGGGGAGAGGCGTTTATTCCGCGCCGTTGATGCCACTTGGCGGGGTCTTTGCTGCATCCAAACAAGACTATCCAAGGTATGGGGGAGGGGTGGTGTTTGATCTTGGTATAGGCGGGGCCCTCCGGGGGGGGGGGGGGGGGGGGGGGCGGGAGCGCGGGGCTCCACTCCCAGCCCCCCCCCCCCCCCCACTCTCAGCCTCCCCACTCCCAGCCCCCCAAAAGCCAGGCCGCGCCTTTGGGATGCAGAAATCACACCACTTGGCTGTTCCCGCAAGGCGGACTCGATCCCCACAAAAACCACTAATGACGTACGGCGGTCTGGAGGCAGCGGGAGCCCGAGTCCCAGCCGACCCCCAGCGGTGCGGGGCCGTGCGGGGCTCACAGTGCTGCTTCCTGGGACTGACAGCACCCACACTACCGCTGCAGTGCGGGCACTGGTAGCACGGCTCAGGCTGGCATATTACACCCGAACGTACTTCACTGCAAAAAAATCTACTTCTGGAGAAAGATAATTTTCCTGGAGAAAAATTAATTTTCTGGAGAATTTTTTTCTCGATAAAAATAATTTTTCTGGAGGAATAGTGATTTCTCTGGATTGACGAAGTACGTCCCCTCACTCACCTTTGGCGACGGGCGATACGGCCACGATGTTGGCGAGGGCGGCGCCGGTGCCGTGTCCCACCAGCGTCACCCGCTGCGGGTCGCCGCCGAAGCCGGGCAGGTTCTCTCGCAGCCAGTGCAGCGCCGCCACCAAGTCCATCAGGCCGAAGTTGCCCTGCGCGGACCCCTTGGCGCCCGTCTTGAGGAAGCCTGCGGGACAGACAGAGAGGGGGCGAACGGTTAGAGACGTGCACAACCGCCTGCCATGCCGAGGGTAGGCAGACCCGCCGCGCACCGGTGCATCGCAGGCCCAGCTGCTGCCTACTTCCCAGGCGGCCCGTCACAGAACCGCCTGCCATGCCGAGGGTAGGCAGACCCGCCGCGCACCGGTGCAGCGCAGGCCCGGCTGCTGCCTACCTTCCAGGCGGCCCGTCACAGAACCGCCTGCCATGCCGAGGGTAGGCAGACCCGCCGCGCACCGGTGCATCGCAGGCCCGGCTGCTGCCTACCTCCCAGGCGGCCCGCCACAGAACCGCCAGTGCTAATGATACCGCGGCACTCCCGTGTGTGTGCGCGCGCGCGCGCCGCAATTAGAGAGCCACGCCTACGGCGGCCTTTCAGGCGGGCCAATCAGCGGCCGGGGCGTGCTCGGCGCGCGCCGTAATTGGTCGGCGAGCAAGTTCCTTGCGGCAGTCGCTTTGAGGCGGCGAGCATGCAGCGCGGACAGGTTGATCGCGGTTAGTCGCGGTCCCAAACTACGCCTTCCAATCAAGGGTCACACATAAGAACACAAACTTTGCATCCAGCCCTTTTCCTACCAGCGCAGTTTCTCATCTTTCGACGACAAAAACAACACACACACCCACACACACACACTCATGGAATTCAGATGCATGAAAACTCGGTAGGCGACGCAACATGGACACAAAAGCAGACGACAGCAGGGCCTGCGGCCACACGCCGATAATGTGAGGACGTGTGTGGGATTGCCTGTCATGTGAGCTCGGTGGGGGGGGAGGGGGGTCAGCCGCTGTGGCCCCCTCCCCCCACAGTAAGGAGTCGGACGTCCCTTATGGACGCCCCCTCCCCCTCCCCTCCCGGAAGTGATACGACGAGGAATAAATCACATGGTAGGGGATGAGCGGACCACAGTAATTCATTTTCGCAATGACATATAGTGACCGCGTGGTGTGCGGTACACGGAGCGCACGAGGCAACCACCAGCAGCAGCGGCCGGCGGCCATTTTCAAATTTCACGCGCGTTCCCGCGCCATCGTAATAACGATCGACAGTTTTGGTAATGCTCAGAAATAAATGTTGGCGGTGGCGGTGGCGCGTGGGGATTAATCCTGTTTTTGTACACTCGCACTTCAGCGACTTTTCGCGCACACATGTGGAGAGTTGGAATGCGTGCGACAAGAATAACAGCGCGAAAGAGGAACGGGGAAATAAAAAAAATATAAATGAAAATGGTGGTTGATGGGCAAATACAGTCGTCGATGAGTCCAACGTTACGTAGGTTACGAGTATGCGACATCCAAGCTGCCAGCAGCGGGGCGGGCGGCGACAGAGACAACATGCGCCTCGTGCTCCAGTCTCACTTGACTCTCACTCCAGTCTCACTAACGGCGAGTGGTTTTCTAAACAGTACATCCCCAAGCTCAGAGCCTCTTATCGACCAGTTATGGCATGTTCATGATTCTTTGGTCAGCCCGGGACCGCGGCCTGTACACGCCATTGCCCTTCAAGTGTGTTAATCCATTTCCAATACCCGAGGCGGCGGCGGCGGCAGCAGCAGCAGCAGCAGCAGCAGCAGCAGCAGCAGCAGCAGCAGCAGCAGCAGCAGCAGCAGCAGCAGCAGCAGCAGCAGCAGCAGCAGCAGCAGCAGCAGCAGCAGCAGCAGCGGCAGCAGCAGCGGCAGCAGCAGCAGCAGCGGCAGCAGCACAAGAACATCGTCATTCTGGCTCGGCACGGTGCGCCAACGTATATATATATATATACCGGCAGAAGGAAAGCACATTTGCTTCATCTCGGGAAGCTGAAAGGAGCCCACGCTGGAGAGAGAGAGAGAGCTCTATTTGGGGCCTGCGTGTGCCGTGGGCCCCGCCGGCTGGGCCCCACAAAGCGGCGGCGGCTTGGTCCCCAGCTCAGCCATCTGCGGGGCTCGGGGCGCAGCGGCGGCAGCGGCGGCAGCGGCGGCAGCGGCGGCAGCGGCGGCAGCGGCGGCAGCGGCGGCAGCGGCGGCAGCGGCGGCAGCGGCAGCAGCGGCGGCAGCGGCGGCAGCAGCTCCGTGAGGCCGTACGATTGCCGCTGTACCCGCTCTGTGCGGGATACCGTAAATGTGAACTGAAACGTCACCGCGCCGCCGGACGACGGGCTTACACTGAGAGACCATGACAATGACGGAGATGACAGTTCTGATGATGATGACAATGATGATCATGACAATGATGATCATGACAATGATGATGATGACTATGATGATGATGACAATGATGATGATGATGACAATGATGGTGATGACAATGGTGATGACGTCAATAATGATGACAATGGTGATGATGACGACATATATGACGAAAATGATGATGACAATGACGTTAGCAATAATGATGACAAACACTAATCACGAGTGTGACGACAGTGTGAATGGTCATGATGATGATGACGAGGGTGATGCTGACGATGATGCTGTTTGATGAATGCGATCACCCTGATGGCGGTGGCCGAGGTGGCGATAGAGGCAATTGGTGGAACGGGCCTGGGGGGTTAGGTACGGGATGGGGGCGGCGTGTCGTGCCGTGCCGTGCGCTGTGTGTGTGGTGCCCCATGGTGCGCTCCGCAAAACCGACGAAGGTTCGGGGCGGAGGGTGGCGGGCGGAGGACCGGTGGGGCCGAACGTGACGTTCAATTACTTACCCTCCCCCCCCCGCCCCCTCTGTGCAGGGTATGCGGCGGTGTACGGTTCTGCGCCACGGCGCGGGTGACCCCTGCAGCAGCGGCAGCAGCGGCAGCAGCGGTAGCAGCAGCAGCAGCGCGCCACGGCGCGGGTGACCCCTGCAGCAGCGGCAGCAGCGGTAGCAGCGGCAGCAGCGGTAGCAGCAGCAGCAGCAGCAGCGGCAGCAGCGGCAGCAGCGGCAGCAGCGGCAGCAGCGGCAGCAGCAGCAGCAGCAGCAGCAGCAGCGGCAGCAGCGGCAGCAGCGGCAGCAGCGGCGGTAGCAGCAGCGGCAGCAGCGGTAGCAGCGGCAGCAGCGGTAGCAGCGGCAGCAGCGGTAGCAGCGGCAGCAGCGGTAGCAGCGGCAGCAGCGCCAGCAGCGGCAGCAGCGGCAGCAGCGGCAGCAGCGGCAGCAGCGGCTGTTGCTCCGCAGAGCGCCCTGCCCCGCCCCGCAGTGGTGGCAGCCCAGCCTCTCGGGGTCGTCAGAATGATACCGCCATCTTTGTCTCTGTCGCAGCCCTGGGGCCCTGCGGCCCTGCGGCCCTGTGGGAGGCCGGTCCATTCCGGTCACCATCATGCTTGTAATGACCGTCCGGATTATAACACTCTTCACGTCCGCCCCGCCGGCAGCTGATGGCCACACGACCGCCACAGCCACAGCGTTCCCGTCCCGTCCCGTGGCCATACCATGGTAATCACTCGGACAAAAGCGCCGCCTCTAAGCACGCGCATCTTTTTCGCATTTTGTTTTAAAAGCACACATTTTTAAAAGCCGGATGTTTTAGACACTCGAAAAAAAAAAAATCGTCCCTTAAAGCAATGCGGCAAAAAAAAAAAACGACGGCCGCTAAATGTTTGTAATCCAATTGGTCCATCATCGACTTCAATTATTTTTTTTCTAGGAGTGTAAGTAACAAAATGACGAATCAATGGCACGCATACGATCCGTAAATACACCACCAGCCAGATCAACGCGGCTTATATTTTTGGTGAATGCGCATCGCGTTGCCGCGCGACCGCAGAGCAGCGGGGTGCGGCCTGATGCTGCCTGTCAGTGCCCCTCTCTGTCGCTCTCCCCGCGCCGCCCGGACCGAACCCTCTCCGCCCTCTCTGTCGCACTTCGATCAGCTGCGCGGGCCGCGCCTAATTTGAATGGCGGCGCTGTCTCCGATGATTGCTTTCTTGCTCTGTCCTAATTTCCCCGATAGAGAGGAGAGAGAGAGAGAGAGAGAGAGAGAGAGAGAGAGAGAGAGAGAGAGAGAGAGAGAGAGAGAGAGAGAGAGAGAGAGAGAGAGAGAGAGAGAGAGGAATAGAGGGGTGGAGGACAGACGAAAATAAAACACGTGTCGGAGGGGATGTGTACCGCCGGCGATGCCTTGCGCTCGCGAATACGTTCGGTCATGCTGGCATCGACACACACACACACACACACACACACACACACACACACACACTGAGAGAAAACAACGAGCTGTGCTCCAAAACATCCGAAATTAGCCCGTCACATGCAAACGCCCCGCCCCCTATAGTGTCACTACGGCATAGACATGCCGCCAGCCACCGCCTGTTCCGCGCCCGCTCCGCACCCGTACAGCGAGAGCTCGTGCCACTTCCACAAGGCCACGGCGCGCGCGCGCGTGTGTGTGCGTGTGCGCGTGTGCGTGTAACGGCGTGCAGCTTTTTGGAGATTAAGATGACACGATTACGACTAATTATTCAGGCAGTGTGAAAACAGCGTCTCCACAAACTTTCCGTCTATTTTTCCATGCCTAGTATACACTCGCTCTCTCTCTCGGGACCAACAAGAAAGAAGAAAAGAAAGAAGAAGAAAAAATTCTCACTTTGAACTGTATTAATAAAAAGAATCCTGAATTTTTGCATGGCCTCGTTGTCCTGTAGCTTAGCAGACAGGGCTTTGCGGTGACGCGGTTTTAGCGGCCAACCCTTGTGGCCGCCGGCGCTGTGTGACTGTGAGCGGAAATGAACCAACTTTTCACACTCATTGGACTGTTTGCGCGCACAGCGTTTTAAAGTCGCCGCGCGATTGGTCGACCAGGGGTGCGCAATCATCATTACCGTGACTGCAAATAGTGAAACGCCAATTATTGAGCAACAGGTGTCGCCGCGTCTCTCTCGCACTAATGCATGCCTCGCACACCTAACGACTGGCATGCGTAACGCCGACGCTTGGAGCAGGCCGCTGGTTGGGGCTCTTTGCATAATGCATCAGTCGCATCATCGCAGCCCCGAAGCACTCGAAATATAGTTTCTGGTCGGAAAATTTGATCGTTTTTTTTTTCCGAGCACCCAGATTAAAAAAGAAAATAAGTCTGGGTTTCACACAAAAATAAATTTTGCTCGATTTAACTCGATTTGCATTATGAATTTAAATTTAATTCTCCTGACAGTGCTGGAAGAGGAATATCATCTCGAAAAGCAAAAGGATCGTCTTTCCTGTCGCGGCCTTCCGACCGAAACCCAACCATCCGCACGAGGCGATCCACTGCTTCACTTCCACAAAAAAAAGTAAGTAAAAGAAAGTAAAGGAAACCAAACACTGCTGCCTCGGCCGCGACCTGTGTTCACCATTTTCACGGAACAATGAGTTTCCGGTGGGCCCGGGAATCGCCGCGGGTCTATCCAAGACGGACAGCCGCAGCAGGAGAAGAGGAAGGCGATGGGGGTGGAGGAGGACGATCTTCGGTTGTCATTCTTTTTTTCCCCGATCCGAACACGACCCGGAGCGCCGCCCGGCCATGGCCGCGCCCACGACTTCAAAGAGACCACCACCAACGTCATGCTGGGGGGTAGGAAGGAAAGACATCCCCCGGGCTGCCGCGGTCGGCCCGGGTCCAGGTCGCCGTCAGGCAGCGGACGGTGTAGCCCCGCCCCGCCCCGCCTAATTCGCTCCCAGGTCCCGACCCTGTCGCCCTCACCTCGGGGCGTCTTATGGCCAATCGGCAGAGCACGATGGTGCTGCCGGGGCTCCTGGCGGTACGGGGCTCAGGTACGGCGGGGCGGGGAGGTGCCGCGTTGTCTCATTAATGACAGCAACTCGCTTACGAGGGCTCCGGTATCCATCCCGATCCCGGCACCACCGTGCACCCCCGAGGTCTCAAGGACGTTCCCGAAGACACTCCCGCTCTCGCAGCACCACGGCGACGGCTTCGTCTTATTGTTTGCAATTGTAATATGGCAGTTTCCCAAAAGTACACCGCCCCAGGGCGCGCCCCAGGCCCGGCCTACAGTGCCCTGGGCGAGAGGCGAGACCTACGTCCTGGCGGGAACGGTCCGCCGCCCCCGGCCCGCCGCCCCCGGCCCGCCGCCCCCGGCCCGCCGCCCCCCCCGCCCCCCCCCCCCCCCCCCGCCCCGACCCTTCGCCCTCACGGCCGCGCACGGGGAACCAGCGACGTTTTCTTCGAATTTATGAGAACGTCGTTTGAGAGCGGAGCGTGGCGGTGAAGACGGCCGGGCGCGGCAGGGGGTAGAAAGTGGGACAAGGGAGGAGATTGGATGGGGGGGGGGGAGGGGGCGGGGAAGTGAAGTGCGGAGCTGCGCGGCGAGATATCGAACGGGCCAGACTTGTGGAAGGCTTCGACTACTCGAGGTCTCGAACACACGAGTCAAACAGATAGGTCAGGGCAGGTGCCTCAGGGCCGGTGCCGTAGGGCGGATGCCGTAGGGCGGGTGCCGTAGGGCGGGAGTCAGCTGAGGGGATGCTGGGGCAGGTGTAACAAGTGCT
Organism: Odontothrips loti; assembly: GCA_038380765.1. Lineage (NCBI taxonomy): Eukaryota > Metazoa > Arthropoda > Insecta > Thysanoptera > Thripidae > Odontothrips > Odontothrips loti. The sequence continues at coordinate 8,338,121 of CM076255.1, forward strand.
CGTCTCCAATCCCCGGCCGGATCCCGCTCAAGTGGTTAAGGTGGCGGCTCGGAAAATGGCTGGGGCGCGGATCGGAAGCGAAGTACGGTGGTGGCTGCGGCACGAAGTGGGTCGGCGCCGGCGATGACCCGGGGACCCGCGGCCACGGGGGTGCACTTCTTGGTGAGGAAGGCGATGACAAGCCCACCCTCCACCCCCTCACGCCCGCGCGCGTGCTCACCGCACCTGAATCTCACCTGTAAAGACCCTCTCGCCTCGCCGCACGTCTTCCGGAGGGGGTGGAAACTCGGGGCGCAAAGCTCGTCACGCCCCACCCGGGGGATTGTGCGGCAAGTCCGAGTGGCGGCCATATGTGTTCCCCGAGGACGGGGGCGGGGGCGGGGGCGGCGCGGGGGCGGGGCGGGGGGCGGCGCCGGGACAGCGGAGAAAAATGATGGCATTACGTCGACAGAGCGCGCCGCAAGGTCAAGGGACGCGATTCGCGAGGGAGAGATTGGGGAGGGGAGGGGGGGGGGGGGGGGCAGATATTGAGGGTCGGGTAGCTCGCGCGGGGAATGTAGTTTACGGGGGTGGCGGCGGCGGGGGATGGGGGGGGCAGGGTTCCTGGGCTGATAATAACACCAAGACGGACGCGTGTATAATTCAATCCCGTGGGACTGAAATGCCCTGACGGGGTGTCGGATGAGCGAGAGGGGGGAGAGGGAGAGAGAGAGGGAGAGGGAGAGAGAGAGGGAGAGGGAGAGAGAGAGGGTGGGGATAAGACCTGCCACCGCCAGCACCGTCGGGCTAAGTGACATGTGCGGACTGCGGACTGCGGTGGCCGTGGCGCGGCACAAGGCCTGTTGCTCACGGCGGATGGAGAGATCAGTGTGTCTCATACACCGCACCGCGCCGAACTGGAGCATCCCGACGGCCTAGACGGAACTCAGCGCAAACTACTGAGCGGCCGGCTAGCCCGGTGTGGCAGTGATGGCATACCCCCGGTACACCATCCCTAGGGGCCATGTACCCCCCCCCCCCCCCCACCAACCGACTCGGGGGTACACGATCCCTAGGGTTTCTGTACCCCCGGGGGGTACATGGCCCCTAGGGATAGTGTACCCCCGAGTCGGTTGGTGGGGGGTACACGGCCCCTAGGGATGGTGTACCGGGGGGTACAGTTTCAGGGGGGTAAGTGGTCCCTTTTACACCGGATCGGGGGGTCATGACCATGTGGAGACGACGACAACGACTCGTCAAACTTGCTGCTCTGCCCACACACACACACACACACACACACACACACACACACACACATATGGGCGCGCGAAAACGACAAAGTCCAACAGCAAATATGGCGGCCAGCGCCGCGCCGCCTCGCCGACACGACGCCCCCCACGGAGCGGACAGGAAAGTGGATACTGCGGCAATATTAGGTTAGTGCTCGCGCTCTGTGGGTTTGAATCGTGTCCGTGACAACCCCCTCCCCCTTTCCCCCTCCCCCCCTCCCCCCTCCCCCCTCTCCCGCTCACGCACAAACACACACACACACACGAGCACTGCATAACACAACATGTTCCGATAAAACGTTTCTAGCTGATGAGATTTGCGAAGGGCGGTCCGTTGCCGCCGACACATATTTTAAATTTTCACCCCGTCATTCTCTGACAACGTTTTGGAATGCAGAATGAATGCGCGACTCTATCTCCGATAATATTCTCCCCCTCTCTCCCCTTCCTATTTATTTTATTATCACTATCTCTCTGGCCCTCTCTTCCAACAGCAACACTCTGTCGCTTCCGGGTCACGTGCTGGAGCCGCGCCGCGTACGGTGTTTTGATCCAGCCCCCCCCCCCCTCCCTTTGTGCTTGGTCAGGCCGTCTATTTGCATACTTGGGCCCGTTCCAGAATGGACCTGATCGTGTCATGGAGGCCCCCCCCCCCTTTCTCTCTCTCTCTCTCACTTCCTGTCATCTGGCCAGACCCCCTTCCCACCCTCTCGCACTGTCCTATTCAGGGCACTCTCTCCCTCTCTCACACACACACATGCACGCAACAAACACATACCTTTCCTCGTCCTTCAAATATCATCGTGCCCCTTTACACACACACACACACACACGCACGCACCCACGCACGCACCCACGCACGCACAAAGTCATGGCAGCCAGCTCGTTTGTGGTCACAGGCGGCAGTAATTTCCCTTGAGCCTGCAAACAAAGATGCTGGCAGCACCCCCTAGGGGGGGAGAGGAGAGGTAGACGACGGGGAAGGAGAGAGGGAGAGAGAGAGAGAGAGAGAGAGAGAGAGAGAGAGAGAGAGAGAGAGAGAGAGAGAGAGAGAGAGAGAGAGAGAGAGAGAGAGAGAGAGGGGGGGGGATGAAGATAGGTGCAGGAGAAGAGTTTGCGCTGAGGGGACCGAGAGAAGGCTCGAGGACAAGATGATGGCGAGGTTGACCGCAAAGGAAGAGAGGCTGTGCTCGGCGCGGCGGCGGTGAGAGTCATCACGTCACCATCACGGTCATCATCACCGTTATCGCGAGATGAGCTCGCCGCGGAGTGCTCGGCTTGTTTCGTTCTGTGAGCCGCGCCGCGGAAGCCTCTAATTATCACCTCCCACACTGTGACGAGTTTCCATTCGGGGTAGAGTACTCCGGAGAAGCCCCGAAACGGAAGTAAGAAGTCGTGACGAAGAAGAAGAACGCTGCACAAAGTATGGGAAGTCGAGTGATTTTTGAAGAAGAGCGGGGTTCCAAAAACGCGATTTCGAATACTTTGTCCAGCGATTTTTTTTCTTCGTTACTTCTTACTTCCGTTTTGGGGTCCTCCGGAGTACTCTATTAATATGTTTCTCTCTGTCTCTCTGTTCTGACTCTCTGATGTTGTTGTTGTTTGGAAACATTTTAAAAATTTCAGCGTGGCGCTGAAGTCACATAGACGAATCTCACCTTCAGCGACAAATAAAATACATGAAACAAGTTCATTCATAATTGTCTTGTAAAAGAAATTTTAAAAAAAATCTCGCACCTGCCACGGCTACTGCCACTGGATTCCTACCTCCGCCCAGCCATCTCTCTGGCGCTGATGATGGCTGTGCCGTCGTGAATGGAGGCAGAAGGAGACAGAGAAAGGGAGAGCGAGAGAGAGAGAGAGAGAGAGAGTGAATAAGAAGTAACGACCGTCCCTTCCCTCGGCGGCGATACCACAGCCGTATCAGGCCAGTCGATCTCTGCCCCCTGTCGGTCGGGACGGCTCGCGCGCGTTATGAGCTAAACACGTCGACACGCAACAGGTAACTGGCCCACCTCCCCTCGCACACACACACACACACACACACACACACACACACACACTCACACACACACACACTCACACGCCATAAGCCGTCGGTCTGTGCCCCTCCGGCATAGACCGGGACGTATCGTCTACCTTGTCCTACGCTATCCTTTCAAATAACAATAATAATAATAATACTAGGCATTTCCATTGAGGCTTCATAACGGAAGCTGAATTACAAACAGGTTAGGCAAATAGGTGAAAACGCGAATACGGATGACCATGTCCCACCCGGACGTCCACACTGCTCGGCCCCGAGGCCCCCGTCAGCCTCTGGCCCGGCCGTTCACGCGGCGGCCCCGAGGCCCCCGTCAGCCTCTGGCCCGGCCGTTCACGCGGCGGCCCCGAGGCCCCCGTCAGCCTCTGGCCCGGCCGTTCACGCGGCGGCCCCGAGGCCCCCGTCAGCCTCCCCAGACGCCGGCGTTGGCGAACTTGGTCCTCGCCAACTCCCCGGTGCAGCTTGCTAGTCACTCAGATTGCTTGTTGCTACAGCGGCGCTACAAGGCTGCGTCCGGGGCATTCAGCATTCAACCTTCCCGCCACCGCGCCTTCTCGGGTGTTTTCGCACGCACCCACAGAAGGCGCGGCCACGCGAAATGGGATCAACCATTCACGCGAACGTCGGGTAGGGATCAGAACCGTGTACCTGTGCGGTGGACGTGGGCCAGTTATTGGGTGCTTGCTGGCACGCATGGCTTCCCCCTCCCCCCCCCCCTCTCTCTCTGTCTCTCTCTCTCTCTCTCACACACACACACACACACACACGCACGCACACACAGAGTCGGGGCAGGTGGCAAAGTGGAAGTGACAGCAACATCCCCAGACCAAGAAGTTCGGCCGCCAATCGTTCTGGGACGACGGAGCAGAGAGGGAGAGAGACAGAGAGCGGATGGTTGTGAAAAGTAGAGCAGGCGATAAGAGCAGCACGGTGCTAAGAAAAAGGGCTGGAGAACACGAAGAAGAGGACGCAGAGAGAGAGAGAGAGAGAGAGAGAGAGAGAGAGAGAGAGAGAGAGAGAGAGAGAGAGAGAGAGAGAGAGAGAGAGAGAGAGAGAGAGAGAGAGAGAGAGAGAGAGAGAGAGAGAGAGAGAGAGAGAGAGAGAGAGAGAGAGAGAGAGAGAGAGAGAGAGAGAGAGAGAGAGAGAGAGAGAGAGAGAGAGAGAGAGAGAGAGAGAGAGAGAGAGAGAGAGAGAGAGAGAGAGAGAGAGAGAGAGAGAGAGAGAGAGAGAGAGAGAGGGGGGGGGGGGGGAGAGAGAGAGAGACCAGCTTCCAGTGACAACCCCGCCTGATTTATAGCTTTTCTTCTCGATTTTGAGTGGCTGTTTTCGGAGAAACGAGCGGCCCTTGTGTGCGCGCAACGCGGTGGGCACACTACTGCAGCAACTACTGCTGCTGCAGACCTACACTACCACCTAGTGCCACTCTGACAACGCCTCGGGACAACTGGCTTCGACAGCACACACCCGCTGTGCCTCCTACACACACACCTAACACACACACACACACACTCTCTCTCTCTCTCTCTCTCTCTCTCTCTCTCTCTCTCTCTCTCTCTCTCTCTCTCTCTCTCTCTCTCTCTCTCTCTCTCTCTCTCTCTCTCTCTCTCTCTCTCTCTCTCTCTCTCTCTCTCTCTCTCTCGGAGATTCATGTCCCAGGCAAAGGGAGTGAAAACGATACAAGCCGCCTAGGAGGCCGGCGGCAGCGACAGTTGTGTGCGACTGACAGCACAGCAGCGCTGCCGAGCGTTAGAGTGAGACGGGCAGAGCGCGAGAATTGGAGATAGAGAGGGACAGAGGGAGGGAGAGAGAGAAGCGAGAGAGAGAGAGAGAGAGAGAGAGAGAGAGAGAGAGAGACCAGAGAGACAGAGACAGAGAGACAGAGAGAGAGAGAGAGACAGAGACAGAGAGAGAGAGAGAGAGAGAGAGAGAGAGAGAGAGAGAGAGAGAGAGAGACGGAGAGAGCAGGAGAAAGCGTGACGCTGATCCACTGGCCATGCCCTACTGTCGGCCTCGTTCCGTTTACTTCCTCAAAGTGCTTGCTTCTCCCGACACTACTAAAAATACGGGGGGGGGGGGGGGGGAGCGTGAAAGGGGGGGGGGGGGGGGACTGTGCTTGATCCGTGTTGCTTTACTCTAGTCAGGGCGAATGAACATCATTAGTGAAAGGAAATTTTTTTGAGTAACATATTTCCTTCTCTCTCACGCCCGAAAACCATAAAGTGGACCATGGCCTCTCTCCTCCTTCATCACCTCCCACACTCTGCTTCAGTACTGCAGGCGGACTGATGAGCGAGGGTGTGGGGGGGGGGGGGGGGGGGGGAGAGAAATATGGCGCTTGTACCGGAGCCACCCTAGCCACACTGCCGGTCATTAAAGAATTCCAGCAGAGGCCGGCGGCGGTGCACATCCATTTTAAAAATTCTTCCTTGCCGCGCCGGCTGAAAAATATAGACTGGCTTCCATCAGGGAAGCGTTAGAGTGGGAGGGGTATATCGCGAGAAGGGGTGGAGAGATAGGGAGGGAGTGAGAAAATGCATAATAATCCCTCTCCCCCCACGCACACCTGTCTCTCTCGCCGGTTCTGACTGCCACACAACAACACCAGGGACGCTAATTCCTTCATAATTTCAGTAGCAGCACCAGCGCGCGCAAGGTCCGCCGCCCTGCCGCCCTGCCGTCCTGCCACAGCATACACCCCAAAAAGTCATCACCATGCTCATGAAATATGAAAACCAATCCGCAATGTATCTCCCCGTCCTCTTCCCCACCAACGTGTGTGTGTGTGTGTGTGTGTGTATTTTTTCCGCGTGTTCGAGTGCCGCGGGTGCGGTCGTGAGCACGCAATTTGTAATTGTGTAATCAATGTAATTCATGACGGCCGGTTTATCCCCTGCGGATTTCTCCGCTCTGGAGGGAGAGAGAGCGAGAGAGAGAGAGAGAGAAAGAGAGGTGGGAGGGGGGGGGGTAGACTGGGTGCGGCCCTTCTAGCTGTCCCGGCCGCAGCTGCCCTGTTCCCAGTGGCTGCCACCCTCCAACTCCTCCTCCAGACCCACAGGAGCAGCGCGGTGGTGTTCGAGTTCTAATCGAGGCCCTCCCCTCCCCTCCTCTCCCCTCCCCTCACCCCACCCCCAACGAGGCACCCTCTTCTCCACCGTAGCACCGCCCGGCCTCCTACCCCACCGCCCACGCCCCCTCTAATCGAAGCCCCCGATTCGAGAATGCGTTTGCCGGCATGGCCCGTACCCGCAAGGCCCTGCGCTCCCGCAGCCGACAGCCCCCCCCCCCCCCCCCCCCCCGCGGGGACCCCCGCAGGGATTTATCCAGGTCCAGAGTATTGCATGTTGCTCACGACGGGCGAGTCAGCCGGGCGCCGCGAGGGGGTGGGAGGGAGAGTGGAAATAAAATGTGGGGTAAGAAGGGAGATGGACAGCAGGGGGGGGGGGGGGGGGGGGGGGGAGACCCCGGGGGGTAGCCGGGGGCACCGGGGGGCACCTTTACCCCGCTGCCCTGTCTTTTGCTCCGGCCCCCACAGCCGGCCGCGGTAACGGCCCCTCTCTCTGACTTGTTGAAATTCTTGGCAGGCATCCGACCTATTATTCCATGTCCTTCTCCTTCTTTTCCTCTTCTTCTTGCCGAGTCGGGTTCCGCACCCCTTTCCCATCCGCGTCCTCGCTGCTCCCTCCCCCCCCCCCCCCCCCCGCTCCTCCACCGCAGCCTGGGAATTATCTTGAAACTGGTTAATGCAGATAAGGAATGGGAGAGGAGAGGTGGGTGGCGCTCAGACCTGGACTGGCTGATGCAGGTCATATCTGCTTCCACATTTTTATGCCCCTTCCTCTACACCCGGCGTCATAAAGACGTAGGAAAGAAAACCAAGGAAAAAAATTACTCAAAACTAATAGGAAATTTCAACGTGAAACTGCAGATCGAGGCGCCTATGAGGCGAAAAAGAATAATTTTTGGCAGTGACCAAAGGCCAGCGTAGTTATTTTTTTACGATGGCCTGTTCCATTTAAAAAAGAACCGTCTCCTGCCATTCCTTAGTGCCATAACAAGGCTGTCCGCACGGCCTATCTGCCGGACAAAAGCGTCGGCTGCTCGCAAAGAAGAGAGCAGAGCAAAGGGGAGAAAAGAAAAAAAGGAAAAAGCTTCACGAGGCACTAAATTTAACAGCATGTGTCATTTTTGGCTGACGTCGCCGGCTGAAAAGAGAAGCCACGACTACGGGGGCGCCGTGGGGGTCAGGACCACGGAGGCAAAGTAGTAGTAGTGGTAGAGCCCGGAAAGGGAGGGGGGGGGGGGGAGGGGGGCAGAATTTCATTAGGAGGTTTGCCAAATGAAGTCAAGGAGGTCAGGAGACGAGCCGGGTGGACCGCGAAGCCACCTCGCCATGTCGTGTGTTACACTGTCAAAGCTGATAAACACCCACGACGATAGTAACAAAAATGATAATTTATCATCTTTTTTTGGAACTGCGAAATTGTTCCGCGGTCATTGAAATTTGAAACACAATGAATGAGTGACAAAAAAAAAATAGTCGTGAAAAATGTGCGGTTCGAGGGGGGCCTCGCGGGTGGTGGGATGGACAGCTGTTGCTGCGGTACGTGACGGACTAAACGGTATGCTAGGGCAACCGGAAGGGGGAGGTAGGAGGGAAAGGGGGGGGGGGGGAAGAGAAACGGGGGAGGGGGGCAAGAGAAAGGGGTCTGTGGCCGGAAATTACGCCTCCGCGCCGAGGCATACCTCTTTAGAAAACAATTTGGAGGAAGCGGCACGGAAGACGAAAAACGCGCGGCCTAGCGGTGACGACGTCGTCCAGTGAGGAGGGCGCCCAGCCCAGGCGCCGCGGTCCAGGACTCTGTTTCATCCAAGTTCTAAAAAAAAAAAAAAAAAGAAAGAGATTCGGCGGGGAGTCTTTGGCGATTATATGGAAGATTTCCCAGCCGTGCTTCGCCACTGTTTTTAGTTACGAGGGGGAATTTCTGAAAAATGGATTAGAACGAATTCCAGTTTTGTTTTTTTTCGTCCTGGGAATGCTCTCCTTCAAATTCTTCGACGCTAAATGGGGGCAACACACACAAAAAATGAATTGACGAAATCGATTTTCCCCCTCTTGTGGCAGACCTACTTTGTGGTGTTCGTGCCGCCCGGAGTCGGGGCGGGCCCCTCTCTTCTGTCACTGTGACAATGCCGACGCCGATTAGGCCTCAGACGCATCTCATCATTCCAACCTCCAAAGGGAATTGAAGGCAACGAAAGGAGGATAAAAAAAATGGGAAGGAAAAGAAGAGACGAAGCAGTAAACGCGGGACGAACAGGGGAAAAAAAAATTGGTCGGATAGTCACAGGCAGTGGCGGAGGCGGTGGCAAATCCCCTCCAGATATTGCCGACGGGCCACAAACGCTTTTGTACTGCTGGTATTGAAAGGGAAAAAGAAGACGGCGAAACCGGTCTACCTTCTCTCTTCTTTTTTCTGTTCACCCTCCTTTTCCCCCACATTTTATTTGCCTTCGCTTCCTGAGCAGAAATGACCCATCGCTATGCGCCGCGTCTGCACACCTTGCTGGCGCTGCAGTCTGCTGTGTGCCATCGCATATCGCCGTCTCTCTCCCGCTGCAGAGCCCGGATCAGGAGGGACAAGGACAAGGCGATAAGAGTGGCCACAGTGAAGGCGGCGGTGGCGCGGTGGTGTGACAAAAGCCGTGTGCTCCCGGAAATCAGCTGCTCAGCTGAAACAAACCTTGTCTTGCGTGTTTTCTCTCCGAGTGCGCAGCGGCAGCAGTTGCCGCGGTGGCAGCTGCGCAGACGAGCCGGGCGGACGACTTGAGGGTGAAGAAAGACGACTGCGAAACTTGAGAAAGGTGGGGGCGGAGGGGGGCGGAGGGGGGCGGAGGCGGCGGAGGGGGCGGAGGTCGGAGGAACGACAGATTTCGGAGGGGGGACCAAAGATAACTCGGACGGCTGACTGATGAGGGGGCTGTCCGTCCGATTCCAAGGAGAGAGCAAGAGAAAGAGACAGACAGACAGAGGTTGGAAGGGGAGATGGAAAGGAGAGGGATGAGACGAGAGGATTGGGGCAGGGAAACAGTGGGAACCCGGGAGTGAGCCTTGTGTCGGAGCGGGGTAAACGTCCTGCTGCCACTGTCCGCACACGGACACACACGCACACGCACACAGACACACAGACACACACGCACACACACACACACACACACACGCACAGACACACACGCACACATGCACGCAGTGGTCACTTATATGCAGGACAACGCAGGCCTACTGTGATTGGGGGGGGGGGGGGGGGGGACGGCGGCTTTGTGAGGAGCAAGGAGGGGAGGGGAGGACCATCTCCTGGAGGAAACGGATTGCTCTTGCTGCCGGTCCGAGAGAGAGAGAGAGAGAGAGAGAGAGAGAGAGAGAGAGAGAGAGAGAGAGAGAGAGAGAGAGAGAGAGAGAGAGAGAGAAGAGAGAGAGAGAGAGACGGAGAGTAAGTGCGCTGCGCTTGGGTGAAACGGAGATGGAGAATATAAGCAGAAGCTTGGCGGCCACTATGCAGCTTGCAGCCAGTGCGGCCTGTGAGAGCCCCTGTCAAGTCGAGGGTAGGCAGACCCGCCGAACAGCCATGGCCTGCGGGACGGCCTACCCTGCCGGGCGGCCAGTGCCCTCGGCTACTGACGTATCGGACCTCTCCCTGCTGCCCTACTCTATTCAAGGACACGCACACTTCCAGCAGGAGGGGGGGGGGGAGGGGGAGCCGAAGGGCCGAAGGGGCGCCAAGCGATGCTCTATTATTTTTCTTTTAGATCCGGGGGATGCTGCCGGTGCTCCAAAGCGCTTCCAAGTTGTTGATGCAGCGTTGTAAAGCGATCAAGGGGCGAGCGCCGCCGTCCTGGGCCAGCCCCGCCCCCGGCCTGCCCCCGGCCCGCCCCCGGCCTGCCCCCGAACCGCCCCCGACCCGCCCCCGGCCCGCCCCCAGCCCGCCTCCCCTGGGGCTAGCTGGCTGATCCATCGCTTCCACACTGAAGAAGGATGAGGAGAACGAAATTAGTTTGGAACATCATCACTTTCGTTGACTTGGCTCCGGGCACGCTTGGCAGCGGCAGCAGCAGCAGCAGCAGCAGCGGGAGCGGCTCGCCTAGCCACTGCAGCGCATCCTCCCGGGGGGCTGGTAAGGTCTCCTGCCGGTCTAGTGGGTAGCGCGCGCGCTTCTGGCGCCGGTGAGCGGGGATCGAATCTCCACCGGGTAACAACTTTTTTAAGTCCACGTTTACCGTCCCTTCTCGGCTGCATCAGAAAATCAAAACTTGTGAAATGCATTTCGAAATGCAACCTCAATCGACGCAAAATTCCTGGAAATCGATTACTCGCTTGAATTGTCGTTAAATTCGTCAGAAGCCTCAGCCTCAACACGAGTCCTATGGAGGTGACGAGCGGCAACGTGTGACGGTGACGCCAGCTTTAGCCTCAGAAAGTAGAGGAAAAGAGAGAGATTGAAAGAGAGATTGAGGGAGGGAGAGAGAGAAAGAGAGAGAGAGATGTGGTAGGATGAACAGAGATACACGCCCGCAATTCGCGCAAAAACTTTGTTGCCAACTCCGCCGGATGGGTGCTGCTGTTCCTGGTAACGCTGGACGTATCCCGGACGGAAGGCACGGGACCGAGACACACTGCATGTGAGCTTGACATGCAGTGAGCGGCATTGCACTGTGCAGTGCGAGAGGGAAAGAGAGGAAGGGAAGAGGGGAGAGAGAGAGAGAGAGAGAGAGAGAGAGAGAGAGAGAGAGAGAGAGAGAGAGAGAGAGAGAGAGAGAGAGAGAGAGAGAGAGAGAGAGAGAGAGAGAGAGAGAGAGAGAGAGAGAGAGAGAGAGAGAGAGAGAGAGAGAGAGAGAGAGAGAGAGAGAGGCGAAAAGCAAACCCCAGCTATCGCTACTCGTGCTGAAAGCTGTCAGTCAGTGAGGATACCTCTCTTCTTCCGTCTTCTCGACTGTCGGCCGCTGTCGGCTCGTCACGGTCTTCAATTCCCCCTTTCTCCCATCTCCTTCTTTTCTCCCTCTCTCTGTTTCATTGAGCTACGACTAATCAGTCGAATGATCCGGCCCGAAGACCGCGTTGGTACAGCCGTTGTTTGTATTCCGGCCCTCTCCATTTGTGGCCGCACCAATGATGACCGACTTGGTTGCTATCGGCTTTCAGAAGAAAGCGTCCTCTTTTCTCTCGCCCTTCCTCCTCCCTCCCCCTCCCACCTCCTCTATCTGCCTCCCTTCCGCCTTACAGGTCGCGAGTCCGTTTCTGTGCACAGGATGATTGAATGAAGTAGCTGCTCCATGGCGATCCCTTTGCGGTTTGCGGTCCACTTCCGAACGAGGAAAATCCACGGACCCGTAAATAGTGACAGATTCGTGCGCCGCGTCAAGTCGACCGACAAAACAAAACAAAACAAAACAAAAAATAGTCGCGTGTTTTTGACCAAAACTGTAGCCGGAATGCACTCTGCGGTTTTATGGAGACTTTTTTCCCCCCAGCGCGTCGCTTTGGCTTTTAACCAAATAAACGCGTCTGCAGTTCGGAGTGGCGCATGCCATCTCCTTGGCCGTCACCACGCGCGTCGTAAATAGCGATGAAGACGGCGCGGTGCCGCTCGAAACGCCGTAAAAACATGGGGCCAGCCGCCGCGTGGGGGGCCGCGGGGGGCTGCGGGGGCCGCGGGGGGCTGCGGGGGGCTGCGGGGGCCGCGGGGGCTGCGGGGGGTCACAGTGTCGTCTCGTTTGGCGGCGCTAACTTCCGCTCCCTCCGTCTTATCAAATTCCCATGCGGCAGGACTCAGAGGAGGAAGGAAGAGGATGTGGTGAGTCGCTGATGGTGGGGGAGGGGAGGGGAGGGGAGGGGAGGAAGCTTATCTCGGGTAGAGTCGGCGCAGCACAGCTCGCGCGGCTCTGTGGACCGCCGCCCCCCAGGCCTACACTGTGGGGGCGGCTCGGGGGGCGGCGGGAGCTCCGGCACTGGGGCACCAAGTGTATTGGAGGTGGTGGCGGCGGCGGTGGTGACGAATTCAATACGAATCGGGCCTGGAGTCGTGGCCCCGGCCCAGCCCAGCCCCGAGCTGTGCTGGCAGTGCTGCAGGAAGGGTTTGCCCCCGGCACCACATTCTGCTGCTGGCTGCTTGACTCGGGACGCTCGGAGAAGAAGCCCTCCTCCCCCACAACCCACTCCTGCCACCGCGTGCGGTCTTCGCCCCTTATTTTTCTCCCCTTTTAATTTGGAGGGCTAGACAAAGAGCGAGCGAGCGAGCGAGCGAGCGAGAGAGAGAGAGAGAGAGAGAGAGAGAGAGAGAGAGAGAGAGAGAGCACAATGAGACAGAAGTAAACACTCTGGTGATGGCGGTGGCTAAGAAACAACACGCGGAATGCAGTCACCCCCCCCCTCTCTCCCTCTCTCTGGCATTGTTCTCCGAACGCCCCCTCAACTCTCGCACTCGCCCCGCCCTGCGCTTTTTCCCCTCTCCCTTTTTAATAATGTTGATGCCAATTGTTTTTGGTGGCGCCGCGCTGCAAGACTGTTGTTGCCACTTGGCGCCCCCTCGCCTAGCGGACAGATAGACAGACAGACGGGCAGACAGACTGACAGACAGACAGACAGACGGACATACGGACACAAGTCATGGCGGGAGGGCATCGAGGTGAGACCGCTTTTTGTTCCCCTTACGCTCATGATGTAATTGTTTATAGCGCCGCTATTGTTGGAGCGCGCTGCGGTCGCATTTGCATTTTTTTTCTTCCCCCTCTCAGGTCGAGGAAGAGAAAGCGACAGACAGACAGGCAGGAGAGAAAGTGTACGTGTGGGAAGGGGGCGAGAGAGATAGAGAGTGATGGCTAGACAAGGAGTGGCACACCTAAGCGACGCGCGTTCGTCGGAATGAGAGAATCAACGCCGAACTTGCTGCTATTGCTTCGGAGGTGGAGCTCCGGGGAAGACTGAGACAGTCTCCGCACGTACTCTGCTTGAGGGAGAGGGAAAGAGAGAGAGAGAAGAAGAAGAAGAAGCGTGAAGCAGAGATTGAAAAGAAGAGTGACAGAGTAAAAGAGAAAGTGGGCAGTGGAGGGGAGCCAAACGAAAACAAGGAGGGAGACAGCAATGAGGGTTCACCTTATGTGCCGCCCGGAGCCAAAAGCCACCGCTATCTCCATCTCTGTCGCTCCACGGGCTCTTCCAGCCCCCCCCCCCCCCAACCGCGGCCGGGACATCGCTCGCTTCATGAAATACGCAACGCTCTAAATCGCGGCGGCTCCAAACCCGCGACTTTCTCCCGCTATCTCGCCGTATCTCTCTGCGAGTCTCGCTTCGGACAGCGGGACATAGCTCTGTCCGTGTTTGGTAGCACGATCCGGTTCATCCGTCCGTCCGTCCGTGTGTGTGTGTGTGTGTGTGTGTGTGTGTGTGTGTGTGTGTTTATCTTTAGTTGCCGCATTCGTAAGGGGTGTAGTGTCTGCTCGTCTTTTTTTTTTCGTTTGGTCTCGGATAAAATGACGGTAATTGAATGAAAAAAAAAGGCAATGTGCTGAAGATGGCCGTACGAAGTCAACTGCACTGTTAGTGGTCGGCCACAAGTTATGAGCAGTGGCGGCTGGAGGCCAAATAGTGCGTCATCCTGGAAGGGAGCCACGGCGATCTGCAGGGAGGAGACCTCATCTTATCCTCACGCGGCGCACCGTATCCGGATCTGATTTGCTAGCCTGCTCCTGGTGCCCACTGGTGCCCCGCCCGAGCGCGCACCCTCTGCTGTCGAGCGCTTAATTGAGGTAGTTGGATTACCCGCCCAGGTATTTAATCTCGGTGCGCGCCCTCTTGCAATCACACTCTAATTATGTGCTTCGTGAAAAAGGTAAAAGCTGATTGCCCACGGGCGTGGCCGGGCTCCGAGCTCGGGTTCACTCCGCGTATCCTCTAATCCTCAGATTTACTTCTCAGCCAATTATAACTGGGAGGGAAGCAGAGCGCGGAGGAGGAAGGAAAAATGAGGCTGCGGCCCGCGGGAACATCGGGAACACGAAGAGACGATTCGTGCACGTACATCTCACTCCGCCATTCATACTGCCCAATAACCTTTCCCCCCCTTTTTTTTTTTCAATTTATAAAAAATAATTAATTACTGATGTCACATTATCAAGACGATAGCGCGCTATCCAGCTCCCAGGCCGACACATCACCCGGTGCGATCTCCCTGATGTAAACCGGCCCTGTAATCTGCAGGATCCCACCCCCGCTGTTCCCGGGCCGTATGCCGGACGGCACAAAGCTCCATGGCGTCGCGTTTGCTGGTCGGTCGGCAAGTTGCGGAGCCGGCTATCCGGCGGAGGCCCCCTGGCCGGCCGCACTCCTGGCTACTTTACCGCAGATGGAGGGGCGACTCCGGGCGGCGGGGGTCGGCGTCGGGAGTCTAATCCAACCTCTCGGACTGACAGCCCCCGCAGCCCCCACCACCCCCGCAGCCCCCGCAGCCCCCACCACCCCCGCAGCCCCCGCCAACTATACTGCGCGGAGCACGTCCTGGAAATTAATGTCATCGTCTCGGCTGTTACACCTCGACAATTTTCTCTCTCTCTCTCTCTCTCCGTCATTAATCCGCGGACGGGTCAGCAGGGGGCGGGAGATGATGAAGAGGGAGGGAGGGAGAGAGAGAGAGAGAGAGAGAGAGAGAGAGAGAGAGAGAGAGAGAGAGAGAGAGAGAGAGAGAGAGGGGGGGGATCAGCCTGCTCTCCTGGGGGGGGGGGGGGGGGCTCCCGTGAACGGATCGCAGCATCGGACCGGGGCAGCAGACCAGGGTATAGGGCTTGGAGGTCCAGCAGCATAAAGAAGGAAACTGCCCAGCCTTTGCTTTGCTGTCTTTCTTGAACGCCACCGCGCCGCGCGCCATGCGCCACGCACCATGCGCCACGCACCATGCGCCACGCGCCACGCGCCCACGCGCCATGCGCCCAACCACACCCATACACTCTGTGCCGCCACGCCCCGTCATGCATAGGCCCTGGGCTACATGGGGCACGGACGGACGTCACTCGATGTGTTTGTGAGTGTGAGTGTGTGTATGTGTATGCGTGTACGTGTGTGTGTGTGTGTGTGTGTGTGTGAGTGTGTGTGAGAGGACGGGCCGAACAACCAACATTTTTCCTGCATGAGGGGTTAGAGGGATTGACGAACAAAAAGAACTGAAGTTTTCGATTTACATCTTTTCCCATATTCGCTCGCGTATATACGGATTCACCGGTCTACATCCCCTTTTGTATAGGGGCGGTGCCCGACAAAAGAGATGGAGGGGTTATGAGGGCAGGCGCCGTAGGGATAGGCCAGCCCGCCGGACACGTGCGTGTGGCAGGTTTGCCTACCCTGCGGCCGGCAGGCGCGCAGGGGAAGAAAAGTAGGCGCCGAGGTGCGGTACCCGCGCGGAAAAAAAAACAACAAAAAAAACTGTTTGCTCGCTCGCCAACAGCTCCCAGAGCACTTCCGAACCACGGCCGGCTGGCTCCGAAAGCGCTCTCAAAAGAGGAGCACGGAGGCGCTCGCTAGAAGCCGCACCGCCCCCCGCGAGTAGCGTAAACCCTTGGCCAAAACGCCTTCAGCTGGTGCCGCTACCCGACCAGCCCCGCCCTCCCTGTAAGCGTCTTTTGCCACGCCCCCTCCCCTCACTGCCGCCTCATTCCGGGCGTCCTTCATCGCGGGAGTTGTGTGTGTATGTGTGTGTGGGAAACTCTCTCTCTCTCCCTCTCTCTCTCTCCAAACGAGGTGGAGAAAGTAAAGTGCTGCTGCTGCTGCTGGGCAGTGCGCACGAGAGAGAAAGAGAGAGAGAGAAAGGGATAGGCGGGCATCACGGAGAAGCGCGCGGGAGAGAGTGAGACACGAAGTCCTTTCCGAGGGCATCATCGGGTTATTTATGAGCGCCTTGCGGCACGCGGCACGGCACGGCACGGCACGGCACGGCACGGCACGGCACGGCACGGCACGGCACGGCACGACGCTGGGTGCGGGCCACCGGTCCACCGCTCGCAATTGATACCGCTGCCCTAACCCTGTCTAGTGGCCGCTAAACGGAGCCGCCATCTTCGCTGGAAAATGTTTAAGACTACATGAATCAGAGAAAAACGGAAGCAGAAAATCAGTACGCCGATGGTAATTCTCATCCCTTCACTATCCCGGGAGTCCTCCGGGAGCCCCCCCGGGAGCTCTCCGGGACGCGGCATCGGAGCTACGTGCCCTGCCGGCGGCGGCCGTACGGACGTGCCTTTCGATCCATTCATTCCATCCATTCATTCATCGCTGCTGGCGCTGCTGGCGCTGCTGGCGCTGCTGGCGCTGGCACGCTACGGTGGCGCTGCGTTTTCACGTGCGTTCAAGCAGAGACGTTGCCGCCTGCCGTTTCTCTCCCCCCTCCCCTCCCCATTTTCTATCCCCCCCCCCCTCTATCCTGCTCTCTCCGACCTCTATCGCGCGCGCACTCTCCCGGCCAGAGTCATCGTTGAGTGGAGTTCGGCGGTGGCGGGGATGGTGGTGGGTTGGTGGCGCGCGGCCGCCCTTTTGTGGGCGCTGCTTCCTTCTCCCTCGCGCACACGCGCACGAACGCACATTTACACACGCACGCACGCGGGCACGCGCTCGCGCACGCCCCACGCCGCTGCCGGCTTTTTACCACACGGCGATGTCTGCCTTCAACCCTTTCCTTCCACTCCCTTGCCTCCCAAACCGCCATTCCCGCGGCAGCAGCAGCGGCAGCAGCAGCAGCAGCAGCAGCAGCAGCAGCAGTAGCCCTCATGGCCGCCGCCGGCCGACTACCCTGCACCCTGTTCCCCCCTCTCCTCCGCCCCCCCCCCCTCCCGCATCCTCATCAGGGACACACCACATCGTTACAACACATTAACCCAGCCTCTACGTACCTAGTGACCCTTTTGCAGAACCTCCCAGTACCTTCTAAAATGATTTGGCAACAAAAACTAGGTCACCAGATTCACCTTGATTTCCTTCTTTTTTTTTTTCGTGGGTTCAATCAGTGACGACAGTGTCCGGGGGCCTCACCGAACGAACGTCGGTTCTGACCCACGCCGCGTCGAAAAAAATAAATAAATAAAAATGACCGATGGAATGGCTATGGCGTGCTGTGCCAGCCACGTAGTTCACGTAGACGGCACGGGGCTGTCGGCGGGGCGGGCGGGTCCAGTGGGGGGTTAGTGGGGGGTGGGGGGGGGGGGAAGAGGAGCAAGGGGGCGCACGTAGGCAGGGAGCGCCTCACTGCGTGTGGGCTACCGGGCTTCCGGTCAAAGTATTGTGGCCACTGCGTGCTGAATATTGATGTCCTATCCGCACAGCCTGCGTGCGTGTGTGTGTGTGTGTGTGTGTGTGTGTGTGTGTGTGTGTGGCGACGCGGTGAACGGTCATACTGCGGTTCAGCGATCTGGTTGGGTGGTCGGTATGGAATCCCCTCCCTGTGACTTGTCACCCCCATCCCCTCCCCCACCAAAAAAAAAAAAAAAAAAAAAAAAAACTCATCGGACACGAAAAACGTGATACTACCCAGAGCAAAGGTCTGATGTGTAATTCATCGGCACGTGACCATGGACACGCCCCGCTGTCGGCGCGCACTGCATCGGCACCCCTCCTCCCCCCCTCTCTGTATCTCTGTATCTCACTCTGACCTCGCCTCTCTACTCTATCTCTCTCTTTCCACACGAAAAGGATGCAGGTCAGTTTTCAGCACTCCTACCCTCTCTACCTGTTACTCCGGTGGTGCAGACCGCACGATTCCCACGCGCCACCACAGAGCACTCCCTGCCCCCCCCCCCCCCTCCCCCGCCCCCCCCCCCCCCCCGCTCTCTCCTCCCCTCCTCTCCCTCCACCCCGCAGCCTTCCACTGCGGTGACCAACTTTATCCAGTACTCTTTTCTGCTCGCTTTCCTGCCAACGGTGCAGACATGGGGCAAAATTTCTTTTAAATACGAGTTCATTTTTTTTTAATGCAGTCTATTTTGAGTGTTTGAGTGAAGTTTCGAAGTGTTTCATAGGGAACGTAATAGAGCTGTGAAACAGGGGAAACAAAAATGCCAAGCCACTGACAGGGCATGTTAAAATCAGTTGAAAATATCTTCAGCAGGGATCTCGATCGAATCCATGTTGCCACCGCAAACCCGCACTTCCTGCCGGCCCGCCTGCCTGTCTGTCTGTCAGTGTCTGTTTGTCCGCCTGTCTGTCTGTCTGTCTGTCTGCCTGTCTGTCTGTCTGTCTCCCTCCGATGCGTGGGTTTCCGGCTCGAATTCATGATGCGACGGGAGTTGGTCGGTGTGGCCACAGACTGTAACGGGGGTCGGTCGCCGCTGGTGTGCCGAGCACCTCCCCCGTCCCCCCTGCACCACCCCCACCCCCACCCCTCTCCCTACCCCCCACCCTCTCCCCACCCCCCACCCTCTCTCCCATCACCACCACCACGCCACGCCTCACTGCGCCTGCAGGTTCCCTTTGGCATAGAATGACGAGAAGGGAGGGTGAGGGAGGGGTTGAGAGGAAAAGCGGTACGTAGGGTGTGTGCGTGTGTGAGAGAGAGAGAGAGAGAGAGAGAGAGAGAGAGAGAGAGACGGACAGAGAGACAGATAGAGATAGAGAGACAGACAGACAGAGAGACAGATAGAGATAGAAAGACAGAGAGAGAGAGAGAGAGAGAGAGAGAGAGAGAGAGAGAGAGAGAGAGAGAGAGAGAGAGAGAGAGAGTCCCCAAAACTGGCCGAGAATGGCCCAAGGCGGCATGACAGAGAGAACGAGGCGCACCTGAATTAATCGAGTGAAATTTAGTTCAAACATGACCTCTGCTCCCTCCCCTCCCTCCCCCCTCTCCCCTCCCCTCCAACCCCCTCCCCCCGGATCGCCGGCGACGCATTTATATTGCAGCGATACGGCCTGTGCGTGGGGCTGTGTTTGGTCCTCATTACGTTTGCAGAGAGCGCATTTCGTGCACGCAGCACGCCGCGCGAATGCAGATTTCAATAATTATTATTAGCATCATTATCGGTCCACATTACACATGGCACTCACTGAGTCCTTGACAGTGTCCCAGCGGCCCGCTCCGTTTTAACTCCGTTAACCGGCCGCCCCCGCTGCTGCTTGTCAGGCCCTGCCGATAAAAACCGAGGCGGCTTCGGAGGCTGGAGCTGGAGCTGGAGAATCTGTGCGGCTGTGTTTATGTGCACGACAGCACGGATGGGCGGGCCGGACCACATGCCAGCTGCCGGCTGCTGCTGGACTGGCCCTGGACTGGCCCTGGACGGGTCCTGGACGGGTCCTTGTACCGCAAACCGCAGCCGTCCCACCGAGGGGGCCGGGACCGGCCGGGCAAGGGAATCCGGCCAATGCCGGACAGGCGACGAAGGTGCGCTGTGCTGCGCCGTGCCGTGCCGTGCCGTGCCGTGCCGTGCCGTGCCGTGCCGTGCCGTGCCGTGCCGTGCCGTGCCGTGCCGTGCCGTGCCGTGCCGTGCCGTGCCGTGCCGTGCCGTGCCGTGCCGTGCCGTGCCGTGCCGTGCCGGGGCCTTGCTTTCCTTGCGCGCCCACTTCAGGCCTGCCCCCCCCCCCCACCTCTTCAGGGGGCTCGGCTCCCTGTCTGGGGGGGGGGGGGGGCTGCGGGGTTGTGACCGAACCACCACTAGTGCCTGATTGCGTTTCATCTGGTCAAGCTTCCCCCTCCTCTCCCTCTCTGTGTAGTGGTAGGCCGGCATGTCCGAGCTGACGACGTCGTCCCACTACTGACCCCCCCCCCCCACCCTCCGG
The DNA here is from genome assembly GCA_038380765.1 of Odontothrips loti. Classification (NCBI taxonomy): domain Eukaryota; kingdom Metazoa; phylum Arthropoda; class Insecta; order Thysanoptera; family Thripidae; genus Odontothrips; species Odontothrips loti. The sequence goes on from CM076255.1 coordinate 8,358,228, forward strand.
ATGCCTCCCCCTCCCCTCCAACAGCAATGTGTGTCGTCCAAAGAGAACACCGGGCCCAAACACAACCTGCTGGTGGCGGCTGTACCCGGCTGTACCCGGCGGCCAGAGGCTCGGGGTCCCCCTCGACACGACGGGGACCATCAACACCCGCCTTCCCGACGAACAATCGATTTCAATCGTAGCTTCAGTATGTTCTAATTTTTATTTTTCAAAAAAAAAATAATCCTAGAACTACTTTTCAATCATTTCTCTTTCACTTTTTCGATCATTTTAGAAAACATTTCGAGAGCATCGGATACCATAGCTGCACCCTGCGCGCCACGCCACGCTCCGCCCCCTCCTCCCTCGGCCCATCTCCCGCACCGTGTTTGCTCTGATGATGGGGCCGCTACCGCTCCGCCACCGCACCGCGGCCGTCGAGCTGGTGCCATTGACGTGTCCCTGACGTGTCGCTGACGTGTCCCTGACATATAATGAAGCTGGGAGCCACCTCAGTAAATCTTGCCGAGTTGCCACAACTTGATGCCCGTCGTTAACGCAGCATAACGCTTCGGAAGTACCTTTTAAAGTGCTTGATACACCTGACCAAGCTGCTACAACTTTACTAAACTTCGTGCAGCGGCTGGTAATGATGCTGGGAGCCACCTCAGGAAATCGAATCTGAATCTGACTGTAATTTCACGTTCCCGCCATCAGCATCGCGACCTGACCACGAAATGAGCTCGTAGTAGACGGGGGACTGCAGCGGACGAACGCCGGAAAACCCGACTGCTCGTGTGGGGGGGGGGGGGGGGGGGGGGGGGGGGTTGTATTAAATCACGGCGCGCGGTCCCGGGTTCAAATACTACAGGGTCCGGCGAGTGCGAGCAACGTTTGTTTCACCCTTCCCCATCCACTTCGGGGTGTGTTCACGGATAACGGATGAGGTGAGACTCCGGCAACTCCCGGTCGCTGTGCGGCCACACACACACAAACACACACACACACACACACAAACACACACACAAACACACACACACGTGAAGCAGTTGCTGGTGGTTTAATCTCGCCAGCATTGCGTGAGAGAGAGAGAGAGAGAGAGAGAGAGAGAGAGAGAGAGAGAGAGAGAGAGAGAGAGAGAGAGAGAGAGAGAGAGAGAGAGAGAGAGAGAGAGAGAGAGAGAGAGAGAGAGAGAGAGAGAGAGAGAGGAAAGACAATGATACGGAGAGAAAGTGTGCGTGCGAGTGCGGTGGGAGTTACGAGGATCACTTTCGAGTTTCCAACACAGCAGCTAGCCAGCCATGGCCACCCCACAGGGCCGCAGGGCCGCAGGGCTGGGCTACCGGCAAGGCTTCGCTGCCCCGATGCTCAGGGTCATTTGGAGTCCCTAACGACCTCTAGTCTCATAAAGCCCATCTAGCCCAGCCGGGGCGGGGCAGGGCTGCAGGACCACGCCGCACATGCAGGCGGCCAGGGCTGCTGCCGGCTGCTGCACACAAGATCACAACGGCGGGCGGTGCAGACCGAGCCCCAGGGGCCCCAACCCCACCGATATACTACCAAATTGAGCGCGAAAAAAAAAAACAACAAAAAACATGTGCATCGGGATACTTATCTTAAAACTGGCGCTGTGGTGCGGGAGGGTACTCCATGGACCGGATGTATTACGTGTTGGCACTGCTGTCATGCTAGCAGGAGCTAGCAGCAGCGCGAGGATGGAGTGGCGGGGAGTGGCGCTGGGTCGTTGACCTGCACTTGTGTGTGTGTGTGTGTGTGTGTGAGCGTGTGTGAGTGTGTGTGAGTGTGTGTGTGTGTGTGTGTGTGAGCGTGTGTGAGTGTGTGTGAGTGTGTGTGTGTGTGTGTGTGTGAGCGTGTGCGTGTGTGTGTGAGCGTGTGCGTGCGCGTGTGCGTGTCGAGTGGGATGGGGTGACCTTTTGGAAGGGAGCCAGGTGCCAGTGGAGCCGGCGGGCGCCGCGGAGCTGGGGGAGGGAGGCAGCCTGGAAGTGTGGCGACTAATGACTAAAACCCATTCACCCAAATCAATTTCATAAATCTCGGCGGTGGCGGCGGCGGCGCCCATGATCGAACCCGCGTATATTCCGCCGGCGAGCGAGCGCTATGTGTCGACAGACTGACAGAAGTGTTACGGTTCTCTGTCACCCGGACGAAGCGGCATCAATGGCTGGGCCAATGTACGGGATCAAAGTTATTGCAGGTAAACAGCAATTTTTTGCTGTGTTCCGACGCAAATATATTGCTACCCCTTATTTTTTTCTACTTTTTTACTCGTTCTTTACCAAACCACATATACATATTCACATATGTGGGTAAGATGAACGAGTATTGTACCGGGTAGGTGTGCAATTTAGTCGGTCACTTTCAGCTGTGAAAGTACAACAGCTGCAAATGAGTGTGAGGTATCATTTTGAAGGTTGTGATCCGATGACAAAGAAATGATAAAGGTTTTTTTTTTGTTGTGTATACATTTTTAAAAGAAATTTGTAATACAAAGTTTTGATAGGTTATAAAACGCGAAGGGAGAACATAAACTGAATTTTTTTTGGTGGAATTTAGAGAGAGGTTGAGCATCTATCGAATTTCAACGGAAATGCTGAAAAGTTTCATACTTTTTTTTGTGAAAAAATTTTTCTTCTAAGTCCCAAACCTGCCCAAACCTTGGAAGGACGTTGGTGAGGTGGCAGCTAATGGAACTAAGATGACAGATACAGTGTCGCCATCTAGCGGCGAAACTAGCGCCACTAGCGCCACTAGCGCAACTAGCGCCAACTACGACGGGAGCACGTAGCCAAGGGATAAAACAAGGTCCTGTCGCGATAGATTGTCGGAATGCGAAATAGCTACGAATGAAAGAAACTGGCATTCTAACCCAAAGAATGATGGTTCGAAGTCAACATGGCAAAGAATAAATTCAATTTATAATATTTTTTTTTTGTGAAACAATTTGAATATTTTAATTTAACTTTTGGTGACTGGAAGTTCGATTTGGAGAAAAATAAATCTAAAGAGACTTGCGTTGCCATTAAAATATGTATTCGAGTGGGAGATATAAACTTAGATTGTTTTTAGTATTAATCACCTTTTTTAGACGGTGGGTTACTTTACATAAATATACGCTAAAAGGAAGGTGGGTACGATGTGGAATGGGAATGGAGTGTAAGGTCACAAAGCACAGGACATATCTTTTTGCACAAACAGGGAAGGCCAGGGAAGGCCGCCATGACATCACAGACGAAGGACACAACGCGCAGGCGCGTTATGTAGCGGGTACCAACTGTTGGGACCCGAAATCCTCTACAGTTCTCCGAATGTTTAATGTTGTCAGGTTGGTAATACCTGATCCTCCAGTTTTAGTGAATCGCTAAAACCGGGGAGTTTCCTAGCACTGGATGGCTGTGTTGATGACGACACCTAGCGGCTACATTTGTAACCATGTGACCACACCCCTGGTGGCCGGTTTTCGAACTAAGACCACGCACCCACTAGCGTTCCTACCGGTTGTGGACGAAACTAAGTTGGGGGAATGCCGTGGAAGAAGTTTTTTTCCTGGGATAAAATTCGCGGAAATTGAATGGTATAAAAATGAAGTAGATGTGTAAAGAACGAGCACCATTTACACCATTTTTAATGGTTCATTGTCTTCTTGTTTCTATGTAGGGTTCGTGCATAAAAATGAATAACGCTACGAAAACAGTTACAGGCAGGTAAAAATAAAAAAATCGTACAGTTCTGAAACGTTGACATTTACCAAGAAATCTTAAAAATTCGTTTTTTTTAAAAGTTGTTGTGATTTGTTAACCCATCTCGATTTTTTTTTCTTCACCCGCATTGAATGAATGAATGAATGAATGAATGAATGAATGAATGAATGAATGAATGAATGAATGAATGAATGAATGAATGAATGAATGAATGTGTTTGTGGACTCACCGAGGATCCCCAGCCGGAAGTTGAGGGTGATGACGATGAGGTGGCCGTGGGCCGCCAGCACGCTACCGTCGTACGGGTTGCCGGAGTTCCACTCGTAGGACTCCCCGTGCACGTACACGATGGCAGGGAGCGACGGCGAGTCGAAGACGGCTGCAGACAGACAGAGAAAAAGCGGCACGGCTGAGATGGGGCTGACAGAGATGGCGCGAGAGATCGGGTTGATAGGGTATTCCGGAGCAGAGGGAGAATGGAAGTGATAACAAAAAAATCTGCAGCTCAAACTTGAACTACTTGCAAACCAAATATTTTTCCGTGCTTTTCATGAAATTAAAAAAAACAAAAGAGGATGCCGTAGTGTCCGCTCCGTCTTTTTCTGGTCCCCGGCAGCCGAACTAGCTGCACTGCCTGCTCGGCACTTTCGGCTTGGACTGGACAGCTAACTGCCCCAGCTCCGACTCGCTGTCCGGTTACTGTCCGCTCCAAGCGGTGCCGGACGCGCCGAATTCCGAATTCAGCATCAGGCGGTGGGGATCGAACCCACACCCACGCAAGTACCCGTGAGGAGGCGGCCACCCCGCGCCGCGTCTCTGCCTTCTGCACACGGCTGCAATATAATACGGGTGAGAAAAGGGCTGGGCACCGCGGAGGGATGAGGGCGCGCAGAGGAGAACAGCGTTATATTGCCAGAGCCGTTTTAATGTGTCGGGGTCTTTGCCTGGGTTTATAATATACTCTGCGCGCGGCGACCGGGCTGGAAACTTGTACAATGAGGGACTTGTAGGAGGAGCAAAGCGCGGGGCGCGTGGCGCGCAGCGCGGGTACACGACACGGCAACACGGTGTTCCAAAGGTGCGGCGGTGGCCCGCGGCTCACCGCGTCACCCTGTGGCGTCTCCGCAAAAGCGGGCAAAGCGGGCAAAGCGGACGCTGAAGTACCCTTCCTTCTCATAACAGCGTACGGCCTTTTTAAATCATCTTTTTTTTTACACTGTATATATTTTTCGTCATGTGACGAAAAAAGCTGTGACGACTCACTGATCGCCTGAATATGTCGTCACTTTACGACGTTTATCTGTCACACAAACATCAAGAAAACGTACTTTTCTAAATGTTTTTGCCAAAATATTTTCGGTGACGACTTATTCGTCACTTGGTTTGTGACGACTTATATTCGTTTGTCAGATTCAGCCATAGGATTGTCGTAAGACGACGATAAATATTTTTGCCTGCTGAATAGGTAGACAAAGCCATCAGAGCGTGAGCTGGCATCAATGGTGGCGGCTCAGTCGCCTTAGCGCTGACCCCTTCACAATGCCCGAGCTACTGCCCCCCCCCCCCCCCCCCCCCCCCCCCCCCCCCCCCCCCCCCCCCCCCCCCCCGGGCCCACCTCAAGGCGGGCGGGATGTCAAGCCGGTCAGCGGGGCGCTCAGGGGAGCCGGCAGACTCCCCATAAATAACAGGGGTCGGCCGATAGCCCCCCCCCCCTCCCCTCTCCCCCCTCCCCTCTCCCCCCCTCAATATAGGTCGTATGGGACATAAGACGCACACCGCAAGATTTGCTCACACCACAATAAAACCAAAAGGCATATAGTGGCACGTTTTCCTTTTACCGCTGCGCATCACGGCTAATCAAGTGTGGGATATCCGCAGAAGTGCCGGGCAGGGCTCGGGCGGGCAGCGCGAAAGTAGTTTGTGTAGCGAGTGGCTGCCATCCGTACAGCTCCTTGCTGGCGGAGCTAGTGGAGCCCAGAGGGGCCCAGCGAAGGTCATGGAGTGCCTGACGTGCTGGGGTCGGCGACAACACCACATCACTTAGATTAATTGAACCGTGGGGTGGTGGTGGTGGTGGTGGGGGGGGGGGGGCGGGGGAGGGAGAAACAAATGAGCACCGATGAATACACACACACACACACACACACACATGGAGCCAATGGGAGGGTCGGAGGGGAGGCAGGCAGGCCTGCGGCCAGAGAGAGAGAGAAGATTTACTTGCTGCTGGCATCGCAGACCCACCAATCCCGTCCCCCCCCCTTTCCCCATGGCCACCTACCCTCCCCGAACTGCTGCGCGCCTATAAACCTGACCTAACTTAACCTTTACCAAAGCGGACTTAATCTCAACCCACCCAACTCAACGTACCCTTCGCAAAAATTTCACCAAGTTTTTTCTTCTTTTCCTTTTCCTTTTGTGCCGACGGCCCGTGCGCGTCTCGAGTGTAGTGTTAAGGAAGGATGGGTTTCTCTCTCCCCGGGAGGCGTGTTAAACCTGCTGCCAAAGTCTTAACTGCACTCGACAGCGTCCCGTGAGGAGCAGAGCTGACCTGCTGGGGCCCCCAACACTTCCCTGTAACCAGGTCCGTGAGAGAGCGAGAGAGAGAGAGTGAGGTAGGGGGTGGAAACTGCACTGTAACAACATCCGTCTGCACATAGCTTGGTGGTGCACTACGCCAGCACTTCTTTTCTCCTCACCCTCCCCACCTTCCTCTGTTCCCATTCCCCTCTCCCCCTATCTCTCTTATCGCAAATGTCTTCTCCTGTCGTCTCTCTCAGTTGCTCGCGTGATTTCGATCCCTGATTCTCCACCCCGTACCCTCTCGTCCTCCCCCCCCCCTCTCTCTCTCTCTCTCTCTCTCTCTCTCTCTCTCTCTCTCTCTCTCTCTCTCTCTCTCTTTCTCTCTCTCCCCCCCCCCTCCACAGCCCGCAATCCTCAGAGGCCCACCTAACGAGGAAACATCACTTTATTAGGGACTTTTTCTCCCCCTCCCCAGCTTCTCCATCTCCGCCCCCACCTGTGTGTGTGTGTGTGTGTGTGTGTGTGTGTGTGTGTGTGTGTGTGCGCCTGATACTTGTCCGAAGACAAGCAGCGCATGTGTCTTCTGTCTTCGTAGCTCTACAGTGTAATGAGGAGAAACTGGGCCCCGTGTTCAGCGCCCCTCCCCTAGCCTCCGACACACACACACACACACACACACACACACACACACACACACTAGGACCCCCCACGGAGGGCTACTGCTCTACTTCTAGGGTCCAAGCAGCGCGTGGATCACCACATCAGCTCGCCTCGCCTCCGCCGGCGCCGCTGACAATTTCAGATGGAGTCTCCTGCACCGCAGCTACCGCACCGCAGCCGCTCATTTGTCGGCCGCGCATCGTGATCGTCCGTCTCTGTTGCACCCGCCGGCCCCCGCGTTACCCTCCGTGCGTGCGACAAGGACATCTCTCGACGCACACAATTAGCCGTGCGCGACCAGCAAGCCCAGGGCCCCGGTGGGCCCCGGCCGGGGTGTTATGGCGGCCGAGATATATGGCAATTTGAGCAACTTGAGCGCGCGGCAGGCAGGCTGGCAGGGCGGGGCCGGCGGGCCGCCAGTGCCGCCAACCGCACCCCGACACATCGCGAGGCCTGGCGGGGCATTTAGCAAGTTGGCAGGCGTGCTTGCCAGCTCGTTGGTGACCGGCGGCGGCGGCGGCTGGGGTCCCCCGACGTCCCACGTAACTAGAACGGCGGCCACCCTACCCCCGCCCTCCCCTTCCCCACCGTTGACGCCGTAAGCGCGCTGTTAACAACCCTCCCGCGTGGGCCTACAGCTTGACGGCCTCGGAGAGCTTCACCAGGTACCTCTGGGTAACCTTGATGCTCACTCAGAGACAAGTGTCGTCCTTCGATCAAGGTCAGAATGACTCAAAAAATAATCGGTCCGGAAAGTTTGTAGACCAGGAAATATTCCTATCCAATGTTCCCAAATATTTTTTTTTGTACCGCGGGGGCTGCAACTGTTGCCGCTGTTGTTGGGGTGGCGGGCGGACCGATATATACGAAAACGGGTTCGCAATTTCCATATATTGGAAGTAAAAAAGGAGGGAGGGGCGGCAGCGGGAGGGAAAGAAAAGGGAAGGGGAAGAGTACACGGAAACACGGACCGTGGCGTCGGTGCTGGTGCCGCCCCGCCCCGCCCCGCCCCGCCCCGCCCCGCCGCCCCGCTGCCCTTTTGTCCTCCCGCCCCGGCCGGTCCTGGTCACGTCACACGTGGCACTGGCAATGTCCGCACGCGCGCAGCTGCCACAACTTGGCCGCCCCGAAGTTGGCCATAATAGTGACAATAATAATTCCTGTGAATGGAAGCACTGCGCGGTGCCGATGATCGGGGAGCGGGGTGAGCGGGGCGCGTGTGGACGGCTAGCGTAACCCCGGCGGGTGCGCAGGGCGGCCAACATCGGGGAGATGCGGGCTGGGTCCCCCCGGTGCCCGCCCGTGTAAACCGGATCCCAGCGGATACGGTAACGATACCGGTGCCCGGGGCCCGGGCCGCGGGCGCGGGGCCAGAGCAGGCAATGTACCGTACTCCTGGCCTACTTACAGGGCGGGGAAGTTTCGCTGATTGCCTACCTTACTGGCGTTGCGCCCTGCCGGCGGCCCTGTCTCTCCGCTGAACGCGACAGGGGGGGGGGGGGGGGGGGACTTTCGTAGAGTACCAACCAGCCGTTTGTTGGCGGAGTGTGGCTGCCCGGCTGCCCCAGTGCGCGAGTACCCAGGACAGCGCAGCGATGGAAACTTCTCCTCTATTTGCTGTACCGCGACGCAAAACGCATTAGACGAGGAGCTCATGAATGTCTTGGCTTCGTAAATATTTTGACGTGGATGAAGTGGAATGCCAAACAGAAACTTTTATGCCTGAATTCACACATAAAAAAAGGTTTTTACATTTTATTTTTTGACCAGTGTCTGTGAGGGCGTGACAAAAATGGACCTGCGCCGGCTGCCTGCACCCCCACCCCCGCCACCCCCGCCGAGGCTGGCAGGCAGGCAGGCAGCCAGGAGCATCCACCACTCCAGCCACGCGGTAATGAAATAAACAGCGCCTCAACCTCTGCCCTGTCAACCGCAGAGCGGAAGGGATTGTCACCGGGGGACCGCGGGGGAGGGGGGCTCCACCTTTACGGTGCTGCTTGTGGGGACACTCCCCCCCCCTCTCTCTCTCTCTCTCTCTCTCTCTCTCTCTCTCACATGCGCCCCACTTCACTTATCCCCCCACATGCGCTCTCACTCCCTCCTCCTCTTACCCGTACCCGCGTTCCCCGCCCTCGCACAGCGCCGTTACATTCGATTTCCTGTTCGACGCCTGCGTTCGAACCTTCGCGGCCCTCCTGACCCGCAGACCTCAGCGCGGATGCGTTCGAAACGCGGAGCCGAGTCCGATATCTGAACACCACACGGAGCGCTGGGGTGGCGGCTGACACCCTGCAAGTTATTTGGAGGGCGGCTCGCCAAAGCCGCGCCTTCTATGTCAAGGCAAATAACTACCGTGCTTCCGCTCACGGACACGTTCTACGTCGGGCAATTTTTTTTATTTTTTAAGTTTGAAGGAACTATTTTTACAGCTCGAAATATTCAGGACAGCGACAGAGAGAGGGAGGGAGCAATTCAATCCCCATGGCTCGCTATGCTTCGCGCCCCCCACGAAGCAGTTTGTAGCCATTCGGGCTGTGTAAATATCCGGGCTGCGAGGGTAAAGCCGGGGCAAAGGCAACGGGAAGAGAGGGAAGGGAGGGGAAGGAAGAGGACGGGCTGAGAGGGCGCGGGAAATTTAGAATTGCGAGTTTGTCGGTGGAGCGCGTCGCCCTGGCGGTCCCCGCGCCACGGCCAGGGCGGCACAAGTCAGTTTGGCTCGGGCGGCAAATAAAGGCCGAATTTTACTGGCTTTCGAAAGTTTGTTGTGTTTCATTGGTGCAGCGGCGGGTCGCCCTCGGGAACCGGAAATAACTTCGCTCGCACGCCGCGGGAGCGGTGGTGGTGGTGGTGGTGGCGGCGGCGGCGGGGCGCGACGGTTCAGAACTCTGTGTGCCACACACCTCACCACCTCACCTCCTCACCTGCTGCTGCTGCTGCTGCTGCTGCTGCTGCTGCTGCTGCTGCTGCTGCTGCTGCTGCTGCTGCTGCTGCTGCTGCTGCTGCTGCCGCGGCCTCGCCGACCCGGTTTGTGGACCGAGTCCCGTGACGCGAATTAGGCTTGTGGCACGAACAATTTTGTTTTGTTTGATCTACCGTATGAATTTAATTGCATTTAGTTTTCTTGAATTTGTGTAGCAATTGTTTCAAAATGAGTGAATGCGCGTTCATTTAAGTAGTTCCTGGAATCATCTTGCACTGCGCGTGCGCGCGCGTGCGCGCACACACACACACACACACACACTCACACACACACACAAATATGCGAGTGAATGCCGGAGGGCACGAGCGGTGCGAGATAATGTTTTGATACCGTGCGGCTCCGTTGAGGAGCTGGGCAGCAGCAGCGGCAGCAGCAGCGGCAGAAGCGGCAGCAGCAGCAGCAGCAGCAGCAGGGAAGCCGGAGGGGGAGGATGCTGGCGCGATGCTGAGAGTTTTCACGCGGCACCTGCAGGAGGCTTGCGGAAGCGGAAGGAATTTTTTTACCGATTAAAAAAATAACTTCGTCCCATTTTCAAAAAAGCTTTAGAAAAAAATTAAAACTGTACTGAACGGTACTGAACTTGTCCGCCCATTCCCTTGCCTTCTCGGCTCGCTCACTGACGCTGCTGTAGAAGTTGTCCTCTGCCTTCTGAACTCGGAAAGGCGGGTACTAATCCAATCCAAACGGGAGAACGGGTGGTGGTAAATTAGCGGGCGTGTTTGTGCCCCATCTGGTGGGGAGGGGGTGCTCCTTACAGAGCCCAACCACCCTCTGCCTTTCAGCCCCCCCCCCCCCTCTCTCTCTCTCTCTTTCTCTCTCTCTCTCGCTCTCTCTCTCTCTCTCTCTCTCTCTCTCTCTCTCTCACCCTCTCACTCTGTCTCTATCTCTCCACTGCCGCTGAGCTCTGGCCTGCCTGTTCATAGCCGTAACTTTCTGTTCCTCCGGCCCTCTGGTAAGCAGGGGCCTCGCCTCCAGCAGCCTCCAGCAGGCTCCAGCAGCCCTGTCCAGGAGTCACCACCACTAACAAGTGACGGCCAGCCCACGGCCGGCCGCTGGAAACTCGGCATCAGCCCGGAAAAACAAATGTCGCACGATCGTTGAAGCGCTACCGCAGCGGGTCGTGACGTTTGTGCTGGACAAAACGAAAACGCTACAACACCCGACACCCTCTCCACCTCCCGAGAGCCGCAGGCGTCACTCCCCACACCGGAAAAAAAAAATGAGCGCGCAACTTTTCATTGAACGATGACTGACTTTCCCTCTGAAATCGTTAAAATATCACTCACGCACGCATCTGAAAAACAAAACAAAATAATATTTCTTATTGCACTGTGTCTGCACGGTCATTCCAACCAAATTTATAGGACCCCCAGACTTGTCTTTCTGCGCGGACGTCCACGGATTCACAAAAGCGGCCAGTGGTGGTGGTGGTGGTGGTGGTGGTGGTGGTGGTGGTGGTGGCAGTGGTGGTGGCGCCGCCCGTGCCACGGCCGGCCGCCCTATTCCGGGAATGATATGCGACACGCCGCCGCGCTCTGATATCTCTCCCCAAATCACGCGACCAGAAGCCGCAAACTCTCCGCTGCCGCCGCCGCCACTACCGCCGCTACCGCCGCCGTCCCAGGACCCCGCGCCGCCGCCGCCGCTCTAACTTACATGATCGATTGGACACACACAAAAACGCTGACCGAATCACACCGCAGCGTCGGAGCTTATGGTCCGTCTTGAGGAGGCGGCTTTATGCACCCGTGGGGAGGGGGGCACCGCAGCTACCGCAGCTACCGCAGCTACCGCAGCTACCGCAGCTACCGCAGCTACCGCAGCTACCGCAGCTACCGCAGCAGGCTAGCCTTTTGTGGCCCGGCGGGAATCCCCGGGAAGACAAGCGGCAGGAAAACACTTACCGCGCCGCCGGAACACGCCGCAGCCGGGAGAAAAATGGAGGCCGGCAGCACGGCAGAGTGGCGGCAGCGGCGGCGGCGGCGGCGGCAGCGGCAGCGGCAGCGGCGAGGACAAAACGCCACCGCGTCCGAACCGATAAATAACATTAACCTTGGCGGTGGTGGCGGCTATTGCAGGGCTGCTGTGGGCTCGGCGACGCGCCCCGGCTGCCGCCCCCGGCTACTGCCGCCCCCGCCTACTGCCGCCCCCGCCTACTGCCGCCCCCGCCTACTGCCGCCCCCGCCTACTGCCGCCCCCGGCTACTGCCGTCCCCGGCTACTGCCGCCCCCGGCTACCGCCCCCCAAACCAAATAAATTCCCCGTCTACTCGCCTCGGCGGCAACCGGCCCAACACTTCTTCTAACGGAGCGAAACCTTGTGCGGAATCCCTTAACGCATTCACCGCGGGCGCGGCACCGACTGAGGGCCGCGGGGCGGGGAAGGACACCCCACAGCGGGCTCAACAGCCTGCCGCCACGCCACGCCACGCCACGCCACGCCGTCTCCGACCTAACTTTTACTTCTTTCCCCTCTGAATTTCATGGATGAGCTCTCCCCTAGGGCCGCCCCGCTCATGACACCAGTCGTGCGGGGCACCCTTTACACTCTCCGCTGTCTCCCTCCCTCCCCACCCTCTCTCTCTCCCTCTTCCTCTTCCTCCACCCCCTTTCTCTGCCTCTCTCTTCCCTGCTCCTCCCGGACTCTAAACGCACTCTAAATTGATTTGAGGAGAGACCGCAGGGCGGCGGGCTGTGGAGGCCGGACGGGGCAGACCGATAGTGGACCGCAGAGGCCCAGGAGAGAGAGAGAGAGAGAGAGAGAGAGAGAGAGAGAGAGAGAGAGAGAGAGAGAGAGAGAGAGAGAGAGAGAGAGAGAGAGAGAGAGAGAGGGGACAATGCCCCGGCCAGAGCCCACGCCCAGCCTGCCCTGCCCAGCCCCAGCGCCCGCCACCGGGAGGGTAGGCAAGGCCCGCACCACACCGCTGCGCGCGGGTTTGCCTACCCCGCCGGCGGTCGGCACGGAAGAAACTGGAGCCCAGCAGCAGAGCGATGGAGAGGGAGACAGCGGCGGGGAGACAGCGAGAGAGTGAGATAGAGAGATGACGGATGGCGCAGTGTTATAGCCGCAGCGAGCGCAGGCAGCCGCTAAAAGAATGTCCTTGTTCCTGCCTCCGCGGCTGCAGTGCAGTGTAGGGGGGGCTAAAGCATCGGAATCCGGTCCCCAAGGCAGCCCGGCCCCGGCGGGCCCCGGCGGTAGCTGTCAGGCCACGCCCACGGCGGAGTGCATCAGAGAGAGACAGACAGACAGAGACGGATTTGGTATGACGTGAGCCGATTAGCAGTCGTCGTGTGTACCAAAATATACTATTAAAAAAAGAGACTAATTTGAAGAAATACTTCAAACAAAAAAAAATCAAGAAAACTGCAAGTGGCCTACGAGAAAAAAAAATAAAAGTTTGTCCCTGTGCACAGGATAGCTCGTCAAAAATGCAACGACGACATCGAGAAGGAACCAAATTGGAGGTAGGAGGGAGGGGCTTGGGGAAGGAGGGGAAAGTGGGGGGGGGGGGAGGGGGGGATGGCGAGTAATCCGACGAGATCCCCTGCAATCCGCGTGTACACCGAATTTCGGACAAGTGGTCGCCCCTCCCCGGGTTCCCCCGGGATACGGGATGACGTCATCACCAGACAACGAGGCGGCAGCGGCGGCAGCGGCGGCAGCAGCGGCGAGGCGCAAAAGATCTCTGTAAGGAGCAAACACAAGGCAATCGCAGCCTCCCCGCTCCCTCCTACCCCCCGGGGGCCCCCCGGCACTGACCTGGCGTAACCTCCCGCGCTGGTGCTGTCCCGTCCCACCACCTCCAGCCAGCCTCCTCCCGCCGCGCCAAGCTTCAGCCACGCCCCCTTAGCCAGCCCCGGAGCCGCGCAGTGTCTCCGAGTGGTTCCTCTCGGCCTTAAGACGGCTTGTCCCATCCCGGTTCTGCGTGTCGCGTTGCAGTTATTTGATCCGTTATTGGGGCCCTTCTCCTCTCTCTCTCCTCTCTCTCTCTCTCTCTCTCTCTCTCTCTCTCTCTCTCTCTCTCTCTCTCTCTCTCTCTCTCTCTCTCTCTCTTTCTCTCTCCCTCCCTCATTCTCTCTCCGGTGCAGACAAGGCGCGCAGCTCTTCTTTCCCGAGACAAAGTTTTCGTGTTTTAGTCGGAGGATAAAATCGTTCACAAGTCGGGGATGAAGTTTCCGCTCTTCTCGCCCAGATTTTCCCGCCCGCGATTCCAGGAGAGGTGTCTGCTGTTTGCAGAGCTATGATTCTTCATTCGGGTCTCCTTCTGCCGTCCCGAAACTGTCTCTATTCCTTGAATCGGGGCGTGAGAAATCGAGAGAGAGGAAGAGCAAGAGAGTAGATTGAGAGATAGGGGGAGGCAGCGAGAAAGTGGTTTCCGGGAACGGAAGGGTTTGCAAAGAGGACAAAGTTTGTTAGGACGATCCTAGAAAGAGTAAACTGCAGTTTAATTTGCGCGACGATGCAGCAGCGGCAGAGAACGATCCGAACGCAAAGAGAGAGATAGAGAGGGAAGGGGGCGGTGGGACGACAGGAGAGGCAGGGCAGCAGGGGAGTGGGAGCGGTTGGCGTCATCTCTCAGCTCGCACCAGCAGTCGGGATTTATATGTTTTGGGTAAGCGCCGCACGCAAACAATATGTCTTGCGTAGCTCTTCTCTTTCTTCTCCCTTCCCTTTTCATATCTTTTCGCCCCTCCCTAGCCTTCGCTGTACCCCCTTCCGCGTATTCCCTTTCTACAGCGCTTCTTTTTCGACAGTAATCTGCCATGTTTTCTCCCCACCTGCCCGCCGCCTGCCGGGGCCCCGCTGCCGCTGGCGGTGTTGCTGCAGCCGGGGCCCAGTCCACGGCTCCAGCCCAGGCCCAGCCCAGTCTGCTGTTTACTGCACACAGCTGATCGCCTCCCAGACAAAAGCATTCTCTAGCAACTCTGGAAATGCAGGAGCTAAGTTTGACACTTTTCCCATGGTGTGGACATTCGCTCCCAAAATATCTGGATTATTTTACATCGGAATCAAACAGGGATAAGCACGGGAGTGGGGAAGAGTCGGAGGCCTCATCGGGGGGGCGGGGGGGGGGGGGGGGGGGGGGGGGGTATCGGCTGGCTCCAGCCCTCCCCTCAACTGCCGCTCGGCCAGCCCTCACCCCGCAGACACACACAAAAAAAGAAGACAAAGGGATTACTTCCATGAAGCGTATGTTTTCCGCTTCTTTGTGCCCGAGAATCGGGAGGGTGAAAAATTGGGAAAATACGGAACAATCAAACAAACCGAAGAGAGAGAGAGACAGAGAGGAAGGGACAGGGTGAGAACGGGATGTGAGACGGAGAGAACAAGATGGAGAAAACAAACTTGGCAGCATTTGCCAGCAAGCTGGAAGACGATCCAGCTGAGCGGGGAGGGGAAGGGGGCGTTCGGGGCTCGGATTGGTCCGCAGCGCTCGCTCGATGCCCCCGCGCGCTTTCAAACTTGAATGGACCACCGGAAAGTGAAGTTGGAAGAAATCCTCAAATAATAGAAGCTGCCGACATAAAGGGGTGTGGCCGGAGGGGGGGGGGGGGGGGGGGGGGCTCGGCCAAATATTTCGCCTTCCAGCGGCTCCGGCTCCCTGACAGCCCCGGACGCAGCCCGTCACACGCACTGGCGCAGCGGGTGTGGCTTTGCTCGCCCACATATATTGAGAATGTGCCCCGCGACTTCGTCCCTTTTCAATTCGCCCCCCCCCCCCCCTCTCCGCGTGCCCACACGGCGAGTCACCGCGCAATCAATCGCCCTTCTCCACCAGAGGCCCTGCCAGCTACCCTCTGTCTGTCTCTCTCTCTCTCTCTCTCTCTCTCTCTCTCTCCCTCCCTCCCTCTCTCTCTCTCTCTCTCTCTCTCTCTCTCTCTCTCTCTCTCTCTCTCTCTCTCTCTCTCTCCCTCTCTCTCCCCTCTCTCTCTCTCTCTCTCTCTCTCTCTCTCTCTCTCTCTCTCTCTCTCTCTCTCTCTCTCTCTCTCTCTCTCTCTCTCTCTCTCTCTCTCTCTCGGCACCAGAGATCATTTTAGTGTTTATCTTGGCTATTGTCCCAACGATGGAAAGAGGCGGTGGCTGCACTTATCATCACCATCGTGACGCTCGGAAAAACACAGAAAAACAGAACAACAAGGCTCCTTGGCTCGGTTCATTATCGCTGCTTGCGCTATCCGCTTTATTAAGTATCTCTCCGTGCTTCGATGTTACCACGTTAAACACGATATCAATATCGCCTCCGGACGCGATTCAGTGCGTCGATCCATCGTTTTTTTTTATCATCATTTTTATTCGAAAAAAAAAAGAAAACGATATGAAATTGAACCGCACCGGCAGAGGCAGTCGTGCCGAGGATTCCGTATTCCACTCTGCTTTTTCGTTTAAATTCAGGTGCACTCCGCCCACCTGCCGCCGCCGCCGCCGCTGCATTGCTGATAGAACGTGAGGAAGAAATGCCACCCACCTCGCCCCCCCCCCCCCCCCCGGCACACAATCCCTCAGAGCCCCCCGCCCCCCGCCCCCCTCAGTTCCCCGCATGCAGTCTCAGCAAAAGGTTGCATCGGCCAGCGCCCTCTCAGACAGGTGCCATCGAGCACACAACCCCCTTCCCCCCCCCCCCCCCCCCCCAAACTGTGCTTGTTTTACCAAGTTGGGAATTACTTAAGGACGGTCGAAGAAAGAGGAGGCGGTGGGGGCGAGGAGCTGACTGCGCCAAAGCAATTTTCCGGGTGATTGTCCTTTTCCTCGCAGAAATAAGTAAAGAGGTACGGTTGCGCGTTTTAATTTTCTAAGAGTCTCTCTCTCTCTCTCTCTCTCTCTCTCTCTCTCTCTCTCTCTCTCTCTCTCTCTCTCTCTCGTAAAGAGACTGCTTCCTGGAGGGGGGAAGGCGGGGTCACAAACAAAAAACAAACCAAAAAATGTAAGAAAGGAGAAGGTGTAAGTAAGGAAGGAGAGAGAGAGAGAGAGAGAGAGAGAGAGAGAGAGAGAGAGAGAGAGAGAGAGAGAGAGAGAGAGAGAGAGAGAGAGAGAGAGAGAGAGAGAGAGAGAGAGAGAGGAAATATACCTTTGTTCGGCTGCTTTCTACACGGTCGACTTTTCGAATCATATTATGATTTCTTATTATGGTTAAAGCTACTCCTCGGGTGAAATCGTGCCTGACTCGGGGACCAATCAATTGGGTCATGGACCACATATGTGTGTGCAGGTGAGGCGCCATCCGTCATCACCACACATGTGGCCACGCCCCTGACACACACACACACACACACACACACGCCGCTATACGGCCGCTGCGGCCCGCTGCAGTCTTGGACGCTCATTCGTCGATCCGTTCATAAAGGCACGCCGGAAAACAATGAGCGAAGCGCCACGTCCGAAATGCTGGTTACATCTTTTTTCGCGTCTCTGTCGCACCACAGCGCACCGCCCGGTCGTCGCGGCAGTGCGAGAGAGACGGACGCAGCAACAGCAGCGCCGGAACGCCGCCGCCGCGGTCTCGCGTTTCCACCCGACCGCAAAGTTGGCAAAACTGCTTGGCGGCGTCATCGCAGCGTATCGAGAGAGAAAGAGAGAGAGAGAGAGAGAGAGAGAGAGAGAGAGATAGAGAGAGGAGAGAGAGAGAGAGAGAGGGGGGGTGCTCATTGGAGAGAGGGAGACAGATGATGGGGAGGGGGATGCAGAGTAAACAGGAGGGAGAGAGACAGCAGGCGGTGCAGGTGGCCCCGAGGACGCCTATGGCGTGGCAGGCAAAAGGGTTTGGCCTAGGCCACGAGGAGTCGCATAGAAAGAGAGAAATGCGCAAGAAGCCAATAGTCCCGGCTGAAGCCCTGACAAATGGCCCCGGCAGAGAACCGACCAGCGCCGCCTCGCCTGCCATGTGTGTGGGGCCCGCGGGGGCAGCGGGGGGTGGCGGGGGCGGCGGGGGCGGCGGGGGCGGCGGAGAATGGATTTGCGTTGAAGCCGTCCGTCCGGCTGCTCGTTCATTTTATTCAAAGAAATCGCAGCAGCAGCAGCAGCACTGATCCGGGCTGAATTTGCATTTTAAATACTCCCGCGCGCCCGGCCAGCCCCGGCGCCCCGGCCGATATGAGATGCACGGCCTTGTAACTCACTCCGCCTCATTATAAAAAATTATTTCAAAAAACGCATTCAATTTTACAGCGCAAGCACGGGTAGGCGGGTTCGATTCGCGGTGCTGGACATTACAGCGCATTCCGCTGCCGACAAACTGCTGCAACGTCCCGCACCCTGACTACACTCGGCCCGCCCCGCCCCGCCCTGCCTGCCCTGCCCTGCCCCGCCCCGCCCCGCCCCGCCCCGCCCTGCCCCATCCCTACCACACCATCTATCACGGCTTTAATTGCATTGTTCACGGGTGACCTTCTTCCTCCTGCTCCCCCCACCTCTCTCTCCCTCTCTCTTACGCCCCTCCTCTCCTCCAAACATCTCCCGCCTCCTTCCTTCTCACACAAAAAACGCATTTTCCTTGTTAAAACTCCTTCTGCTCTTTACACTACCCCCCTTCCCCCTCCCTGTCGTGGTGGCCGAGAGACCATTATTTTTTCTCCACCGAGCGACATTTCCGCCCGAAAACTACTACCAGTATGCTTCCCTCGGCCATTACAGCCCGCATCTTCCACATTCCGCTCTGTAATTTCGTTTTAAAGGTGTAATTCAGACACACAACTTTTTTTTTGGCGCGTCGCTTGAATCACTCCGGCGCGCTGTGATTCGCTCCTCACCTGCCTCGTTGCCTTGACGGCGTGCTCCCGGCTCCCGGTTGGGTGCGCGGCGGCTTTGACGGCGTGCTCGCGGCAGGGCGGCGTGGCTGTTTGGGCCAGGCCGCCGGCGGTGTGTATTATGTCTCTTTTACCGCCCGCGCTCAAGTCTCGCGGAGCGCTTGCTGCTGCTGCTGCCGCGCCTGCTGCTGCTGCCGCGCCTGCTGCTGCTGCCGCTGGCGCTGCCCACCCCCTTAACGCGGCGCACGGCTCGCCGCACAGGGCTAGAGGGCTGCCACTGCTGCTGCTGCTGCTGCTGCTGCTGCTGCTGCTGCTGCTGCCGCGCCTGCTGCTGCTGCTGCTGCTGCTGCTACTGCTGCTGCTGCTGCTGCTGCTACTGCTACTGCTGCTGCTGCTGCTGCTGCTGCTGCTGCTGCTGCTGCTGCTGCTGCTGCTGCCGTGCGGAAATCTGAGCGCGCACCTTGCCTGGCCACCACGGCAACGCCAGGCAACGGTCCCTGGAGGGCTCACCCCGCCTACACTGCCGGCTCACCCTGCCATATGCCTGCACTCATGTGCTGTCTGTTCGGTCACGGGGACCGCCACACGGGCGCTGACGGACAACAGACAGACAACAGACTGCTAACGAGCAGACCCCAGGCAGGATTAAAGTGTCGAAACGAAATCGAATCAATGTCGCTTCGATAACGACGAATGAAAAAACAAATCGATGTAACCCACCGTCAGTTCGATATCGAAATGGTATCGAAAGTCGATTTTCTTTGTCGATTCGACTAAGGATCGATGAAAAAATCGGGCCTCCATCGATGGTCTGGTACAATTTTAACAGTCTATTTCTGTCTGGGACAACAGACCGACAGACAACCGACATACAACAGACAACAGACAGACGCTCGCCGCCCATCGGGTCAGCTCGGGTCACAGCCCCGCAGGCTGGCCGCCGCCATATCACGGTCCACGCGCTGCGCAGTGCTGCTGCTTCTTTTTTTTATCGCTCATAAAACTCACAAGTTTGACCGCGGCGTGAGGGTTCCCACCGCCGCCCCCGCCGCCGCCCCCGCCGCCCCCGCCGTCGACGCGTCTAGTCGTACAAAAAGGAGGGGAGGTTAGGCAGGCCCGGCCCAGGATCGCCCCCGGGGGGCGTTGGCCTCTGCAGTGCTATGTGTATGACTCGCACACGACGGCGGGCACGGGTTCAACTCCCGCCCCCTCACTTTCTTACCCGCCGCCGCCCCACACTCGATGCACACCCCATTCTTCTCGCACAGTGCAGCGCGCACGGCGAGCACTATGAGTCACCTCTGCTGCTTCCGCGGTGGTCGGTCAAGGGTCCAGAACAAAACGGATAGGAAGGGGAGGGGGGAGTAAGAGAGAGAGAGAGAGAGAGAGAGAGAGAGAGAGAGAGAGAGAGAGAGAGAGAGAGAGAGAGAGAGAGAGAGAGAGCCTCTTGGTCTGTCGGGACCACGTCGGGGCCGGATCTCCATCCCTCTCGCTGACAAATGACTCTCTCGATTGAGTCACATAACGCCCTCCCCTCCCCTCCCCTCCCCTCCCCCACCGGGACCCTCCCCTCCGCCCTGGGCACTGGCCGCTACCACCACCGCCCATGACCTCACTTCCGTGTGCGGAGCATGAGACTACTGAGACACACCGCCCCGGGGGGGGGGGGGGGGGGGGGGGGGGTACACGGGGGGTTCCACGCCGGAGGCGGCGGCTACTGACCCCCGGCTGTGTGTGAGTGTGTGTGTGTGTGTGTGTGTGTGTGTGTGTGTGCGCGAGTGAGTGTCCGGGACCCGTTCTGAGTCGGCGGCGGTTTGCTTCGAGGGGAAACGGATGTAGAGAAGATGGGGCGGCGGCGGCGGCGGCGGCGGCGGCGGCGGCGGCGGCAGCGGCGGCGGCGGCGGCGGTGGCGGCGGTGGCGGCGGCGTGCACCCGGAGCATCGTCTGCTGTTCTCGTGTTGTTTCCTAAGGCCGAGTAAGACGGAAGTGCGACTGTCTACTGCTCTCTCCATGCCCCTCCCCCCCCCCCTCTCTCTCTCTCTCTCTGAGATTTAAATGTGTGTATTTTAGTGATCAACTGACCGCTGAACGCCAGCAGTCTGCGCATGCGCCATAATAATACGTACGCGGTAAACTTCATTTCCTCTCTCTCTCTCTCTCTCTCTCTCTCTCTCTCTCTCTCTCTCTCTCGTGCGCGCCTCCGGCTCCTCGTAAAACTCTTTGACAGTGCGTGACGTCATGGTGACGCCCTAAGACCCAATATGAGCTTCCATGGAGAGAGACAGAGCGACGGAGCGAGCGAGGAGAGAGAGGATGTGATGTAAGTTGGTTCGTTCGGAGGGGTTTTTACTCAAGCCTCTCTGCACACGCGCGCCTTGCTGCGGTAGCAAAGTGGCAGGCCATCCATTCTTCTTAATCTTTCCAGCAGCCATAGTAGCCTGCTAGAGAGAGAGAGAGAGAGAGAGAGAGAGAGAGAGAGAGAGAGAGAGAGAGAGAGAGAGAGAGAGAGAGAGCAGAGTGAGTGAGAGAGTGAGTGAGTAAGTGGGAAAGCACCTCTGTCCTCACACGCACACACACACACGCGCGCGCGCGCGTTGAGTCTTAACTAATATCGTGAAATGGGCGGCAGCGAAAGAAAGTCGTCAGAAGTGCGAACGTGGACTGAAGCTGAGGCTGCTGACAACTCTTTTTTATCAGAGCGCTCTATTTAATGCCGTTCGGAATACAGAGCCGGTGGTGTTATTTCACGGTGTCAAGCCTCTCTGGGGATAACGGCTTTTGTCTTTATATTCCCAGCGAACCCCGTACGCAGTATATTCAAGTACTCCAGCAACACGCAGTAACAGACTATGCGCGAGGCCCGGCAATGGAAACTAGTCGACCCCTGTGAGATTATCTCTGTCTAGCAGGCATATACGTGGCGGCAGCAGCAGCAGCAGCAGCAGCAGCAGTTTGGCGTGGCGTGGCCACGAGACAAAGCGTTGCCATGCAGTGTGTGTGTGACAAATAATACCACAGGCGGACACCCCGCCGTCCATTACCCCGCTGTGATTCACCCCCTCCCCCACCCCGCCCCCGCCCCCGCTGCCCCACAAACCCCACCCGCGTGCAGCCCGTTACTCCCAGCATTGCGGTCATCAATGAATTACGGAGCCGCCATCTCTGCTGCCGAGACGTTAGCGAAAACATTACGGTTCCCGCCCGCGAGTGATTTTGTTTTCCCCCTCCGCACAGCACACGCTTGCATTCAATAATCACATTCCGCTCGATACTTTTTAACACTTTTGACACCTTGGATAGTATGAATTATCTTCTCCCGGTATACGAGATTTGGAACTCGTTCTTTATTTTTTGAAGGGTCCATTTGGCGGCTGATTTGCGCCATGAAACCACACCCGTCTCGTGTGTGTGTGTGTGTGTGTGTGTGTGTGTGTGTGTGTGTGTGTGTGTGTGTGTGTACGACAGTAAAACACGGACAGCGGGAGGGCGGCCAGAGGTGGTCCGCTGCTCTTCCATCTCTGTCTGACGGATGGGGGTAGCCGGATTCGCCGACGTGATGTATGAAGTGTCCTTGTCAGACCGCTGAGCCGGTCGGTGGTCTGCCCGCGTCCACCTTACCCCCCCCCCTACCGCTCCCCTTGACCCGATGACCGACTCAATGCCAGATTTATCCCTTGAGTCAGACACTCAAAAGTGTGTGTGTGCGTGTGTGTTTGTGTAGGTGTGTGTGTGTGTGTGTGAACAGGAGGGCGAGAGGACAAGGCCGTCACGACGTACACCAATTTAGAAATTTTCTCTCGATTTGTATTTTTTTGTTGTTGCAAAAATAGAGAAGTAATTTGAGAAATGGTATCGTTTTCTTCTTGATTTTGCTGCTGCTGCTGCTGCTCCTACTTCTGAGGCCCACAAGCACGCAGTATTTGACAAGAGCAGCTTGCGCACGGTTTACTGGAGTTGGGCCCCGAGATGCGATGCTCTTGTGTTTGTGTTTCCCGGTTCTCATATCCTGGGCGCGCTCTCCCTCTCAGGCCGGGCTGGGATGGTTAGACTCTTCGTTCCCTGTTTACATGCAGTGTGTGTATTGTTGGGGGCCGGGCCTGGACGAGCTGGGGCACCGCTCTGTCGAATATGTTTGGCCGAATCTTCCGATGCCCCTCCACGATCAATCACGTACTCGTCAAAAAAACAAAATCTACGAAACACACAACATGTGCAACGGTGACTGCAGCACATAATACGTACATGAAAATCTCGGAATACGTGTCCTAGTTTTGAAATTCACAAAGTTTTTACCATTATCTTTTTGGAGGAATATGCAGCTTCCGCTGGCGAAGTGCGCGTGTCGTGCGCGTGCCGTGCGCGTGCAACGCACATCCATCACTTCCCAAGGCGCGTGCGTGCGACGGAACATCTTGTGATTTAAATACGTACGGGCTCCAGCGGGCCTCCAGCGGGCCTCCAGCGGGCCTCCAGCGGGCTGCCTGGGCTGCCTGCCTGGGCCTCCCGGTGGTGCGTGACCACCACCCGTGCCCCCGCCTTCGTACTGACAACATCCCCCTACCCCCTCTTCTCACCTAGCCGCGTCCCACTTTCGAAAACTTCCCCCTCCGTTCGGCACCTCACCCGTCCCGTATGACAGCGAAAAAAATCTGTATAAATAATCAGCCGGCGAAGAAAATTTCTGAATTTTCTGCCGCATTCCACCCTCCTTGCCGTTTTCTTCACCCTCCCTCCCCCTCCCCTTTTTTATTGTATCCCTTTCCCTTCGCGCGTCTCTCTCCCTCCGCAACCCCAGTTTATCGTCCGTCTCTCTCACTCTGATTTATGCTGGAGATGGGCGCCACATAACGCCCGGCCCGGGCCCGGCCGGCGCGCGCCTCCCCACCTCTCCTCTCTATCTCTCTCGCACTCGCTGCCCCCGCACCTCCCCCACCCCCTCTCTCTGTCTCTCTCCCACTCAATGCCCTCCGCGCCTCCTTATTCGCCACACTGCCGCCGTGCGATCTATTGAAAAGAAGTCACTGCTCTGCGTTTTGTCTCTGTCTCCCTCGAGTGCTACCGTTTTTTCTCGATCTCCCTCCTCTGGCACCACCCTCTTTCCCCTGCCCTCTCTTTCTCTCTCTGTCTGTCCGTCTCTCCCTCCCTTTCTCTCTCTCGCTAACGTCGTCTTGACCTCCCCCTCTCTCCCTCGCCGCTGTCCTTGTTGCCAATCACGGGGACGGCCGTGGTCGCACCCACTCCAGGGGTAGCGCAGCACGATCGCACTAAATCCTCCACCGAGAGGGCGTTCAGTGGCCCCGACACACACAACTCGGGTACTCGTGCCCCTCCCCTCCCCTCCCTCTCTCCCTCCCTCCCTCCCTCCCTCCCTCCCTCCCCCCTCCCTCCCTCCCTCCCTCCCTCCCTCCCTCCCTCCCTCCCTCCCTCCCTCCCTCCCTCCCCCCTCCCTCCCTCCCAGACCCCGGATCATTGCCAGCGGGCGCACGGCTGGCACGGCCATTGGGGGCTCCTATGCGCTGGCTGCACATAAGGGCGCCCAGCCCGGACCCCACGGACCCCAACGACGTGTGCCGGCGCGTGCGTGCCTGCGTGCCTGCGTGCGTGTGCGTGCGAGCCGGAAGACATGGCCGGGGCTACGATACCATCTCCGGCCCGTGTTAATCTAGGCCGCTCCCAGTCCACCTTATCTAAACGGAGTGTGACCTCCCCGCTTAACAATGGCGGCGCGGAGCCGTCTCAGCCCACCCTAGCAGCCCGGCCCAGTGCGCCCTATTTGAATGCTAAAAGAGAACACAACCATTCAGGCGGACTATCGCCCCACTTGCCGACCTGCTGCCGGCGCCCCCCTCCTTGTACTCCCTCCCCTACTCCCTCTCCCTCTCACACCCTCTCTCTCACCCTCTCCCTCTCCCTAGAGGACACCTACTCGCGCAGTTCCCGCCACAAAATGACGATAACTAAGGCAGCAGCAGACCGTCGGAAAAAAAGAGCCACCGTCGTGCTCCTTTTAAATCCCGGATTCATCTATTTTAATCTGCGATCTCTGTCTCTCTCTCTCTCTCTCTGTCTCTCTCTCCCTCTCTCTGTCTCTCTCTCTCTCACTCTCTCTCTCACTCTGTCTCTCACTCTGTCTCTCCCGCGCGATTTGTTTTCCTCCGTCCCGGCTGACCCCGCCGCCGGGATGACGACTGTTTTTGCCCGGCCGCGGGCAGCAACCGTCCCCTCCCCTCCCTCCGTCTCCTCCTTCCCTTCCCCTTCCCCTCCCCTCCACCCCCCACCAGCCGCTGGGCATCATTTTCATTGCAGACAAGCCAACAGCGGACCAGCCAGCCAGCAGCGGCCGCCACGCTAATCGGCTCGTGTGGTGCGCGAGAGCGAGAGAGACCGCGTGAATGTGTGCGAGTACGCAAGCATTTCATGCCAATCTAATGGCGAGAATTAGGTCCCATCCCCTTTTTCCCCGCATAGTGCCCCCCCCCCCCCCCCTCATTTTCTCTCTCTCTCTGTGTCCTCGCTCGCTCTCTCTCCATCTCCCTCACGCATTCTGGTCCCTACTACCGGGTCCCTGCCGCGCAGCTCCGGCTGGAGTCGGCTGGAGCCGGCTGGAGCCCACTGGAGCCGGAGCGTGGAATTGGAATGACATCGCTAATCGAATGGGAGCTGTACCGACTGCGCAATGAGTGGACCCGTCTCTTCCCACGGGACGAGAAGGAGAGAGAGAGAGAGAGAGAGAGAGAGAGAGAGAGAGAGAGAGAGAGAGAGAGAGAGAGAGAGAGAGAGAGAGAGAGAGAGAGAGAGAGAGAGAGAGACAGAGACAGAGAGAGAGACAGAGAGAGAGAGAGAAGGAAGGGATAGAAAGAACCGGCAGTGAAAATTGGAGAGTTCCTGATTACGTGAATGAAGCGAGAGACGCGCGTAAACGTGAAAACCAGCTGGTGGTAGATGGACGGAGAGCCAGGAGAGAGGAAGAGAGTGAGAGAGAGTGTGAGAGGGAGAGAAAGCAGGGGGGGGGGGAGACACAGGAAGACGTCGTCAGCTGGCATCGTCACGCAGACTGCCCGCTGGGTGAGGTCTCCCCGCGTTACCCCGCCCGAAGGCGAGCTGGTCCTGTCCGCTCCAGTCCGCTCCAGTCCGGTACCGTCCGGGGTGCAGTCCAGTCCGCTACCGTGCGGGTGTATCGCATCGCCCTCAGCGGCGGCAGCGGCGGCGGCGGCAGCGGCGGCAGCGGCGGCAGCGGCGCTAACAAAGAGAAACGGCTGCACAAGCAAAGCGCCATAACTCAGAGGCGCACGCACTGCTGTCCGGCCACTTCCGTAAATCTTTTCGCACCCCTTCCTGACCTTCCCCAACCCCGTCCCCCTCTCACCTCTGGGACGCCCCTTCAACTTCATCATCGTCATCATCATCATCATCTTCCTCCCTCTTAGTCCTCCCTCAAAGTACGCCGCGGGATGCACGGAGAGCTAATTAGTCCGAGCTGCCTAGGTCTCTCTCTCTCTCTCTCTCTCTCTCTCTCTCTCTCTCTCTCTCTCTCTCTCTCTCTCTCTCTCTCTCTCTCTCTCTCTCTCTCTCTCTCTCTCTCTCTCTCTCTCTCTCTCTCACCCTTTCTCTCTCTAGCTCTCTCGTTCGTTTCCTACTTGCAAGGCGCACTTCTGCCGCAAGCGCCTTTCGTAAAGTCAGTGAGATCGTCTAGAGTAGCAGCCAGCAGGCGTTCACTCCGCCTGGTGCCGCGTGGCTGTCGCGTGGCTGTCGCGTGGCTGTCGCGTGGCTGTCGTGTGGCTGTCGCGTGGCTGTCGCGTGGCTGTCGCGTGGCTGTCGCGTGGCTGTCGCGTGGCTGTCGCGTGGCGGGTCGGCGTGTTTGCACACCGCCCTTACTTCGTCGCGCGCGAGCTGCGGGGCGCGTTATTTCAATGCCAACACGCAGCTCGGCGCTGTTGGTGGTGAGTGCGTGTGTGTGGTCAGGGTAATGACTTCGTGACGGCGGCTCTCAAATGGATGTTTGTGACGTGAATCCGAAGTAGAGGAGGGGGAGTGAGTGTGTGTGAGAGAGAGAGAGAGAGAGAGAGAGAGAGAGAGAGAGAGAGAGAGAGAGAGAGAGAGAGAGAGAGAGAGAGAGAGAGAGAGAGAGAGAGAGAGAGAGAGAGAGAGAGAGAGAGAGAGAGAGAGAGAGAGAGAGAGAGAGAGAGAGAGAGA
>CM076255.1:8387519-8465019 GCA_038380765.1 Odontothrips loti
GCCCAATCACCGTTATTGGCATTACTGGAATGCGTTCAACAGCAGAATTAACCGCGGTTTTCTAACGACTGGTCGCATTCACTCCCCCCCTCCCACCCCTCCTCTCCTCCTCAGAGCAGTATCTCTCTTCACACCACCAGCCTCGTGCGTCCGGCAGGCGGACCACTGCTCGGACGCTGCCGCGTAAATTTTTCATTGAATGCTCTTGTTCTACGCCGTCCCCACTCCCTGCACTCCCCGCCACCGCCGCCACCCCACTGAACACACATACCTCCATAATGCAGGTGGCCCGAGCTGTGCCCCCTCCACCACCACCACTACCACCACTACCACCACCGCCACAGGCCATCTGATTGCTGGCGGTCCCCCGGCATGCTTCGGTGCCCCCCCCCCCCCCCCCCCTCTCCTTGTTACTCCCCTGTCCGGCTCCCTGTGGCATTGTGACCAACCATCCCTCGCATGAGGTCAGGAGCACCACAGTTAAACACACGAGAGAGCGGGGGAGGGGGGGGGGGACGCTTTTGTGTTCGCGCCTTGACATTGTAAACAGGGTCGTGGCGCCAGGATATGAATGCATGCAGTGGGATTATCCGACTCTGGGGCGCGCCTGGGCGAGTGGGGCGGGTGCAGCACACGGGTGCCGTCGAGTTGCCTACCCTCCAGGCGCCATACGAGAGCCCCGTGCAGGGTAGGCAGGGTGCCGCACACGGGTGCCACCGCGTTGCCTACCCTCCAGGCGCTCCCTTGGCCTGTCTCCCGCCTCTAATGGGGCGGCCGCTTCGTTATTGCGACGACGTGCGCGATGATTCGTACCGAAACGAAATGAGTCCCGCACTGTTCCTTTTTCCACGAGCTGCTTCGTCTTCTTTTATGGTTTCCACCCCCTTTTTTGCCCAGAGCTGCACACACACACACACACACACACACACACACACACACACACTTACGTGATGAAGCAACCGCGCTCGAGTACGTGAACTCCATTTGTTATCCGTGTTTGGCAGGGGGAAGGGGGGGGGCGGCTCTGGAAGACGACCTCTACGATAGAAAGCGGAAGTGGGAGAGAGAGGATGGTGGAGGAAAAAGAGGGAGCGACGACGGAGATGGGAGTGCTGGAGGAGCGAGAGAGAGGGAGGGAGAGAGAGAGCGGCGCTGCGGAAGCAAGCGGGGCCAGTATTGCGAAGTGTCCTCCCGGACCCTTTGCAAATTTACGTCCCGCACACACAGACACACACACACACACACACAGACACACACACACACACAGGGACACACACACACACACACACACACCAGCAGCCTTGCCTCACCCTGCCGTCTGAGTACCCGGCAGTGCCCGGTACATGCCTGTGGTGCTCAGATGTGATGAATACCCCCAGGTAAGGGCCTCCCCCTCCGCCCAGATCCCCTCGGCCGCAGGTGAAGCTAGCGAAGGGGGCACATCCAAACGACCCCCCCCCCCCCCCAAAAAAAAAAAAAAAAAAGAAGAAGAAGAAACCTTGGAAAGCGTGCGGTTGTGTCCTGCCGGGATGCCGTCTGTCATATTGGCTGCTGAACTACTTTACGTATCACTTTGCCTCCTTAGCGGAGTGGGTTAACTTTGTTCCTGTTATTGTCGTTGTTTCAGACCCTCGCTTCGAAAAAGCGCGCGGTGAGGTAGGGGGATAACGTGTTGCATAAATTTGGCTCTCAGTAAGCCACTCTCTTGTACGCACCGCCCTCAATAAGCCTCAGGATGGACACGATCTCATCTCCCGCCGGCAGTGTAGGAGAGGAGTAACTAGGCGGAAGCAGTGGCGAAACTTTGATATGAGCCGGGGAGCGGGGCAGAAGAGGGGGCCAGGCCGCCCTGTTCGCTGCTGGAAATGGGCCGAGCGACTCGCTGCCTGCAATTTGGACGAGGAGGACGGTGAGTCACCTCACACAGCGGCGGCAGCGGCGGCAGCGGCGGCAGCGGCGGCAGCGGCGGCAGCGGCGGCAGCGGTGGCAGCGGCGGCCCATCCCCCACCTCATTCTCGCTGACTAATTCGCGTGGGAGTTGGCAAGTCGTGTACAGAAGAAGAAAGTTTAGCTTTCCACTCCGCGCTCTGACTGAGCCATTGTTTAAGTGGATAGCCTTGCACAGTGCCACGGCACCGCACGGCACGGCGCCCGGTCCCGGTACCCGCAGAATACGCGCGCTCTCCAGCGCTAACGTTTCACGGTCCTCGCCGAGAAAGCTACTCCGCTGCGTCACAGCGAACAAACTTGAATTTATCGGTTTTCCGAATGTGCGATAACTTCCAAAAAAGTTGAGAGAGAAGTTTTTTTTTAAATTTCACAAGGTGCGTCACAGCGAATAAAATTAAAAATATCGTGTTTTTTTTTTAATTTTCGCCAACTTAAAAAAATGGAAGAAGATTTTTTTCTCTTTTTTGTACGAGGCTCTATTCGATTTTCATCGCATTGTTTGGTGTGCACTATGGAGTGCAGAATTATTCACGGGGAATTGCAATGTCACCCAGCGAGGCCTCGTACACGGCCGCTGGGCGGGCTTCCGTGATTGACAGCTGCGTCTGCGCACCGCGGCCCGTTAACTTTCGATGAGGCGCATGGGAAATCGGGAGCGGTAACGGGGAGAAGAAAAAAAAAACGAGACGGGCGAGCCACATAAGAGTGAGCGAGACAGAGGGGGTTCGTTCGGGGACGCATTAGAGCATCGCTTATTGATGACGATCTCGACGTGAAGGGCCTCGACAGACGCCCGCGGCCCTGCCGCCGCCCTCCCGTGGGTACGCTGCAGCCACATCGTGTGCGTCAGCCCCAGCACCTGGGGCCATGTTTGCGTAGAAAATCCAGGACAAGCAAATAAAACTGGGCGAACCGATCCGGCCGGCGTGGAGCGGCGGGGCGGTGTCTTCTCTGCGACGTGGACGGCGACGGATGCGATGCTTTCCAGGTCGCTTCCACCTCACTTCCGCACTGCTTGCAGATACAACTGAAACACTGCAATGCACTACGGAATTGAAGTAGAAGGACCCAACTGAGTTTCCACGGCTTCCGGACGGTGGTCCTCACGCCGCGGGGATCACTTGAATGCGCCGATCTGTTCCCAGGATTTGCAGACACGGAGGCAAAAGAGGAGTGGTCGCAACTAATTTTTAATTTGATTTCAAGACAAGCAGTAAATTTCTGTTCGGATAAACTAAACTTTTGTTGGGGGGGGGGGACTAAATTTCATTTGCACCAAAGCAACGTTATTCGAGACAACACAGAAATTCGCTGAAGGAGCAAAAGGAGAAAAAAATTAATTGTTCAGTGCCTGCAAGGAGCCTCTTTGTCGGAGCAGCTAACGTTCCGGTGGTTCAACTAGAATTTAGTTCACCCGACGAAATTTTAGCTCTCCGAACAAAAATTCACTGCTTGTCTGAAAATCAATTTAAAAATTAATGTCGACCGCTAATCTTTTTTCTCAGTGGACAGAGTGTCATTATGTGGTGGCTCGGCTCGGGTAAGGCGAGCCTTCCGGACAAAACATCTGTGGCCTTATCTCTTCTTCATCGGGACGGTTCCCTATTGCAGCCCAGATCGCGGTGTCAGTTTTCCAGAGAGGATGATAGAGGGTGTTCCAGAGGAAGAGAGACAAAGACAGAGAGAGAGAGAGAGAGAGAGAGAGAGAGAGAGAGAGAGAGAGAGAGAGAGAGAGAGAGAGAGAGAGAGAGAGAGAGAGAGAGAGAGAGAGAGAGAGAGAGAGAGAGAGAGAGAGAGAGAGAGAGAGAGAGAGAGAGAGAGAGAGAGAGAGAGAGAGAGGTCGGGAGATCCTTAACTGGGGCATAAATCAATGCCCAATTAAGGGTCCTGGCTGAGAGCGCTCGCCGGCTACCCGCCGCCGTATCTGCCTGAGGTATTGAATTCATGCCAGCCCCCGGCCATCGAGGCGCGACATGTGCAGACAAAGGACGGCGAATTCAATGGCAGAAACATAGAATTCAATACTGACTGAGAAAGTCAAAGGATCTGGGATTTAATCACAGTTTTTTTTCTCTCGTTTTTTGCTCACTACTTCGATCCCACGTTGTGGGGCGCTTGTCGTGTGCAGTGGGCCGCCCCAGTCGGCCCAAGGCTCCCCTTGCACCCTGCGGGCCCTGCCAACGCCCGCCCGCGGCATAACTGAAATTTACGCTTGATAAATGCCAGGCGAGTGACAGGGCGAAACACCACAAACCTCTTAGCTGATGTAAAGGGGAAGAGTAAAATGGTGATACAGGAGGCCGAGCGGGGGCCGAGGAAGGGGGGGGGGGGAGGGAGGGGCGTTGACAGTGTTGTGGCGTGCGGGGGCACCTCGGGCACCTCGTCACCAAGTGGTAGCGGCAGCAGCGGCGGCGGCGGCAGCAGCGGGCCATGAATGGAGTATACGGCGCCTCGATATCTCCGCAAAGGCGAAACTCGAATAAAAACGTCGATATCGAAGGGGCAGTGCCGGCCAGATAGAGGAGAAATCGTGCGTCCCGTATAGCCGATACACTCGGCGGGTGTTGGACACGGCACGGGGCGGAGAACGGGGCGGAGAACGGAGTCTGGCGGAGAATCGAGCCGGATTAGAGAGCAAGCTTTGGTGGAGTTAGCGCGGAATGTTTGTCTGCAGAGCAACACACACACACACACATATAGATACTAATTCTCGCTTCGAGCCTAAAAAAGCGTATTCTAATTCAAGAATATAGTTCTTGACCCAAACTATTTCTTGATTTTTTTTCTATGACTGGCGTGATTCAAGAAAACATTCTTGCATCCTTTTAGCCCAAGAATCTTTCTCTCTGGGTTCACGAACTCGCATTTTTTCTCGCTTGCAAGAAGACAGACGCTACTTCATTTTCATTTTATTTCTCCTCTTCCGTGCGCTAAACTTTCGCCCGTGGCCCTCTGAAAGGGCGGAGTACACAAGGCTGTAGTGGCTGCGGCGGCTGTAGTGGCTGCGGTGGCTGCGGTGGCTGCGGCGGCTGCGGTGGCTGCGGTGGCTGTCCCGTCCCGTCGCGGCCCGCGGCCCCAGTAGCCGGCAGGGGTAGCGGAGCGGCGCAGCTCCGGGGGGAAAACACAATCTAGCATCGGACCGCGAGCGTATCGGCCCAAAAGACTCCAGTCCAGCAAATTTCCTGTTGGCTCGGACAGCCTGGCCCGGCCCGGGCTGGAGCACCGCGCCCCTGTGCACCAGCGGCCTGGACTCCAGACCTGTTATCTATTCCCTTTCTTTTCGCAGACGGGTGGAGCGGTAGGTGGTGCGGCCCGACACAAAAAAAAAAATAAAAAAATAAAGAACAATAATCAGAGTTTCGTTTCATGCTCCGAGCTTCTCCGGACATCTCCGATTATGGGTGGGGGAGAGCGGAGGGGGGAGAGGGGAGGGGAGGGAGGGGGGAAGAGAGGGGAGAAGGTTCGCTACGCTGCGCCGCGCGGCAGTTTCAGAGGCCGTCGTTCCGCTTCTAACGCGAGTTGGGATGGCCCTTGCATGCGACTTGCAGGTGAATCTCTGGCCGGCCGTTGGAGGGAGAGGGAGAGAGAGGAGAGAAAGAGCTAGAGAGAGGGAGATAGAGAGAGGGAGAGAGAGAGAGAGAGAGAGAGAGAGAGAGAGAGAGAGAGAGAGAGAGAGAGAGAGAGAGAGAGAGAGAGAGAGAGAGAGAGAGAGAGAGGGGGGGGGGGGAAGAAACCGTGGCCGCGCAATCCTGCCACCTGCCGCCCGATTGAGTGGGGACACGCCGTGCCGTGTCGCCTTGTGAACCTCGCGTTGACAACGACCGGGAAGCAATACAACTGGAGAGCCTCTGATAGCCCCCGGAGGCCCGGAGGCCCGGAGGCCCGGAGCCCCCACATCACATCCATCCCACGCGGCCGGGAGTCTGGGACATCAGCAGCGCCGCGTTACGATAAAACTTTTATCCGTCATAAAAGAACCCTTTTGTCTCATATGTGCGGAGGTGGTGGTGGTGGTGGTGGCGGTGGTGGTGGTGGTGGTGGCGGTGGTGGTGGCGGTGGCCGAGCAGGAGGTAGCACAATATGGCCGTGCTGGTCCGGGCCGGGACCTATCCGGGATCTCCCCAGGACGGCTCTCATCAGCATCAAACATTCACAGGGCGTGACGGGACCCGAGTGCCGTCATGAACCATCACCGCCGCCATGAGACACGAGTCATGATCCATGAGAGCAGCCCGTATCCGGTGTATCGGGAAATTCCGCGTCGCGTTTCCCGATAGCGGCTACAGCAGAAAACGAGAATAATTCCGATCATGGAAATTTTTCATCCGCGCCCTCGAAATGAGTGGATAGTAGGAATTAGTGCTCTGTGGGAAATGGCACAAATTCAGTGTGCTCTGCCGAGAAATGGGTTGGAAAGCGGTGGTTATCAGTGCAGAGACGGGGTTGCGGCATCCCATCCCCTCTGTCCCTGCTGTCGCCGAGGCAGCGGAGCCGAGGCCGCTGGCGAGATATCGGTTCGAAGCGTCTGCATGTTAATTGCCCAAGCCCAATCGCTGTGGCGGTGGCGGAAGCTCGCAGGAAACTTTCGAGGCCGAAGGGCGGGCGAGTGGGAGTGGTCGACCCGTCCGACCGGCTGGGGTGCAAGTGGGGCGGGGCGGGAAATAATATAGTGTCTGAGGGATTTCGGGGCCAGTAGGGGGTTATCTGGGAAGGGTGCCGGGGGTGGGGGCGGGGGCGTTCGCCCGACCCAACGTACAGCAGTTGAAGTTCACGATAAACTGTAGAGCGTGGCTTCGCGGCGCTACCTTCCCTCCTCTCTCGCGAGGGCCGGACACCACTTGGATACCACTTCGAATACCTCTCCTCTCCGTCAAAGGCGGCGATCCAGCGAAGGTTCCGGGCTGCCTTACCTGAAACAAAATGAAAAAGGACGGTGAAAACTTGGTATCACTTCACACTTCAAACACGTCAAGATGTTTTTTGGATTTTTTTTGTTGAAAATTGTAACATAACTATCATGTGGTGTATTTTTCTTATAAAATAGTGAAGTGTTTTTTGTTGTTGTCTTTTTTTTTAAATTTTCTGACAACTGAGAAGGTGTAACAGGGTTGTGGGCGGAGAAACATACTGCTCCGCACCACTCCATATTTAAAGTTGTCCGGGCAGCGGCTCGGACGAGGCGCGCAGCGCGCCCTGAGCCGCAGGAGGCCAAACTTAAGGAGATTACCGCTGGGGCGGCCACCACGGCACCGACGCGCCCGTTTAGAAAAATTAGCCGCTCAGGGAGGCGCAGAATTTAATCTCAATATCTCAACTTACTCGCTGCTCGCCCCTTTTGCCGCTGCAAATCCTTCGCGCTACACACACTGTAGGGAGAGAGTGAAGAGAGTGTGCGTGAAAGAGGTCGTGGGGGGGGGGGGGCAGTGAACGGGCTGATAGCGGAAAAAAGATGGGGAGCAATTTGAATCGCAAGCAGCATGAGTTGCACAATGCACAAGCTCAGGATGTAGTGGTGGTGGTACTCAACAAGATTCACCCCGGGAGGAGAGAGACAGCGTCCGAGGTCGAGGTCAGAATGGCTGTAGGTGCGAGGGAGAGGGCGATGGGGCAGCAGTGGGGCACGGCAGAGAAGGTCTTAGAGTTATTGGGGCGCGAAGGGGAAGGAGAAGGACGGAACGACCCGGGAAATGAATTAACGACACGCAACACACACGAACGAGTTAGGGCAAGGTCAAAAAAAAAAACAAAAAAAACATGACGTACACACTTTTATACTCTCCGCCTTCACAAACAATTTTTTTCTTTTATCTCTCCAATTTTCTGCGTCAGCGTACGAGAGATATGTGCCTCTCTGAATGACCAGGCTCTCTTTCCCCTTTTGTGCACATATATATAACTGCTGTTGACGTATTTTCCTTGTTTCATATATTTGTTCTGAGAAGCTCTACCATCTCTGCTATATGCCGGACGTATGAAGTCCTGCCAGTGGCCTCGGTGAGTCCGTGGCCCAGGACCGTGAGCTATGCAATGCCGTGCCGTGCCGTGCCGTGCCGTGCCGTGCCGTGCCGTGCCGTGCCGTGCCGTGCCGTGCCGTGCCGTGCCGTGCCGTGCCGTGCCGTGCCGTGCCGTGCCGTGCCGTGCCGTGCCGTGCCGTGCCGTGCCGTACCGTGCCGTGCCGTGCCGTGCCGTGCCGTGCCGTGCCGTGCCGTGCCGTGCCGTGCCGTGCCGTGCCGTGCCGTGCCGTGCCGTGCCGTGCCGTGCCGTGCCGTGCCGTGCTGTTACCTGCCCCTCGCCCGCCTTACGGCCTTCGTCCCTCGGCGCCTTACGTCTGCCGCACACTCATCACCCCTACCACATCAACGACCTCGGCGGCGAGGGTCCGTGGGGGGTCCGGCGGGGCCCCGGCGGGGGTTCTTTGTTCGCCACGTGACCTTATCGACAGTTTTGTGACCCCACCTGGCGGGCCGTGCGCTGACCTCCCCCGTGTCCCCCGTGTCCATCACGGAGCGGCAGCGCCAGCATCCCGTCGTGAAACAGGCGGCTGATATATCGAATTAGGGACACGCGGCCAGTTTTGATGGCGGGGGGTCCACGGGGAGTCCGCGGGGGGTCCAAGGGGAGTCCGCGGGGGGTCCAAAGGGGAGTCCGCGGGGGGTCCAAGGGGAGTCCACGGGGGTCCACGGGGGTCCGCAGGGGTCCGCGGCGCCCCGCGACGTGGTGTGACCAACGAGGCGCGCCCCGTATGAAAAGTCGCGGAATTAGGACGACGCCGGCCTCCCCCCCTTTTTCGGCGAAGAGCCGGGCTTTTCATGACCCGGCGAGAGTCTTTGACTCCGCCGACGGCCGTCCACACTCACACACTCACAGAACACACACGGACACACACACGTCCACACTCACACACTCACAGAACACTCACGGAACACACACACGCACACACACGCACACTCGCAGAACACACACACACGTGTCTCATTGTAGTGCGCCCAGCGTGTCTCTGGGAATAGAGGGTCTGGCTGGGGCGGGGCGGCGGTTCTTTTCACGACGGAGGGCGTTGACAAGGGTCCCGGTGCCTGACGGGGGCGTGACGTCTGCTATCGCCGCCGCCGCTGCTGGCCGCTGCCACCGCTGCCACCGCAGCCACCGCTGGCCGCTGCCGCCGCTGGCCGCCTCGCTGCCCCTCGTGTTCTACCATCGCCGCCCCGCCGGACCCCGGCCCCGGGGCCGACGGGGGCGTCGGCGCCGATCGCGAGCGCAGTGCCAGCGGAGGGTTCTGCTGCGGGGGCCGTGGGGGGCAGCGGGGCGCGGGGGGCAGCGGGGGCCCTGGGGGCGGGGTCGCCATCAGAGCCTCTGCCTTGCCATTTGAAGGGAGCACTAAAAAGACCAGCGCGGCGATCGGGTCACCCAGCGACAGCAGCAGCAGCAGCAGCAGCAGCAGCAGCAGCAGCGGCACGCCTTTGACACGCAGTCGCCGGTCCCAATTCCCTCCTCGGACCCGTGTGATGCCCCGGCGGAGGGGATGAGAATGTGGGAGGCGGAGGACGCTGGCAAGGAAGCAGAGATCTGACTTGGAGCGCGCGACGCGGGGCAACTCAATAAAGTGCGTGAATCACAACCCTCATCTCCCGCCTTTCTCGCTCTTCATAGACAGGGCCCTGCTCTCCCGGTCTCCTCTTCTCTCAATTTCTCTCTCCCGCTCTTTCGCGCAGTCGTATTTTTTTGGGGGTTATCGTTAGTTAACCCTTTAACTGCAGGTAGCTGCTGGATACAAAGTTGCTAGTTATTCTCTTGTGTTCTATACTAGTATATACTGGCCGTGCCCGTAACGTCAGTCGTAGTTATCCAGCAAGCATAATATTGTGGAGGTGGCCACGGCCAAAGGAACACACGGGTACTCGCGCGCCTCGCGGCCGGGCGGCGGTATGGAAGGGGAGAGAGAAGGAGCAGAAGGCCCCTCCACCCTTTACCCTCAGCTAGTGATGCCACACCGCGCCACAGCTGTAAAACTGAGATGTAAACAAAAGCTCAGTCATCGCCGCCCGGCCGCAGGATCATAAGTGCATAGACAAGAGCCTACTAACAGCAGCCGGCCAAGGCATACGAACTGTAGCCTCAGCTTAATGCGCCGCAACTACTTATGCACAGACAGAACATCGATGAAAACGGGCCCCCTGCGTATGAGGTCGCTGGCTAGGGCTGCGAACGTCCGAATTAGCTCACGCGCAAGTTCGAAGGTCACGTGCATGTATATAAATTAGTTCACTTAAGCTGTCACAACACACTGCTCAGCATGGCCAACGCAAAAAATGTTCAAATGTTCAAAATTGTCAAAAA
Source organism: Odontothrips loti (assembly GCA_038380765.1). NCBI lineage: Eukaryota > Metazoa > Arthropoda > Insecta > Thysanoptera > Thripidae > Odontothrips > Odontothrips loti. The sequence goes on from CM076255.1 coordinate 8,397,804, forward strand.
GGCTCAAAGTTGTTCATAATGCACCAGATTAGACGATAACCCTGTGAAGCGCTCGCTGAGCGTTTTTTTCCCCTTTTCCTTGTTTTCTTTTTTAAAGTGGCACCGTGTACGTTAGCATGGAAATCAAATGCAAATGGTGTCGCGTGTCCTGGACCGTGCGGGACCCCATAGGCCGCCCGGCCATGTGGTCCAGGACCCCGTCCAGGACTCCGCCCAGGACCCCGTCCAGGACCCCGTCCAGGGCCCCGTCCAGGACCCCGTCCAGGGCCCCGTCCAGAACCCCGTCCAGGACCCCGTCCGGGACATTTCTGCGGCAGCGAAATTGCATAGAACAGCGCCACCCCTCGGAAAAGTAATAATGGATTTCGTTACAGTTTTAGTGGAGGGCGGATGCCGGGCGGCCCAGCCCGGCACGGCACGGCACGGCACGGCACGGCACGGCACGGCACGGCACGGCACGGCACGGCACGGCACGGCACGGCACGGCACGGCACGGCACGGCACGGCACGGCACGGCACGGCACGGCACGGCACGGCACGGCACGGCACGGCACGGCACGGCGGTACGAGTGCTATTTTACGACGCGACTATAATGTTTCAAGCGGCGCACTCAACTACCACCGACGTCAGAAAACACTTTCAGAGGCCTGGCTTGGGTGGGTTCCGTTAGTGAGAGTGAGAGTGAGTGAGAGAGAGACAGACAGACAGAGAGGGTCAGAGACAGAGAGAGAGAGAGGGACAGAGACAGAAAGAGACAGAGAGAGACAGAGAGAGAGAGAGAGAGAGAGAGAGAGAGAGAGCGGGGTCGAGGAGCGGTAATCACATTACCCGTGGCGTTATATTCAATGAGACCTCGCATCGCACAAGGTTGGAAACTGCATGGGTCATGTTGTCCCCCGCTGGTGACCGCGCTGGTCTGCTCTGGGCGGCACTATGTGGGTCCCGGTTAGGCTTAAGCCCCACGAGACAGAGGAAGAGGAAGATGAAGAGGAATATGAGAATGTCAGGATCCGGTCTCTGTACTGTCCCTATTCCTCTGACAAGAGCCGCAGGGCGGACAGGAACATTCAGCGTGGCTGTGCAAGACAGCGGGGGTCCTGGAGGCGGGGGGAGAATGGTGTCCTTACTGCCAGGGCGGGCCACGGGCCAGTGGGGCAGGATCGTGCGGATGAGCACGGCCGGGTGTTGACCGCCCCCAAGACCCCCTTCCCCCAGGACCGTCGCTGCCGCCGCCGTCCTAGGCCGTTCGCAAATCGCCAATTGTAGGGGCAGCGCGTGCGCGCGTGTGTGTGCGTGCGTGCCTGCGCCCCATCCGCACTGGCCCGCCGAGAGACCCTACGAGCCGAGCAGCGGGCGGGGCACCGAGCCCGGCCGGGACAGCACGGCGTGGCGGCGCCGGAGCCGAGCCGGCCGGCGAATGTATTCATGTATGTAAAAGCAAGGGGTGGAGCCAGGGAGCCGGGCCGGGGTGCGGGGCCATGCTGCGGCCTCCGAGGATCTGGCTAAAATGTGTCCGTCCTGCGTGCGCGCGTGAAGTGTGTGCGTGCAAGTGGCCAAAGGCAGCCAAAGGCAGCCAAAGGGGCGGTGTGGGCCTGGACCCTGCTGGACGTGTGGTGACCACGGAGTGCCCGCGGTCAGCCCAGGTCAGGCCCCGGCCCCGGACCCAGCCAGCACCACACTGCCGACTCACTCTGGCTACACTGTGCCCGTTCTCACACATTTTTCGCAGAACAGTGACCATTTATTTCCGTCCTTTTCTTAAATGTTTAAAAAAAAAATCAAGTTTTTAAAATTACTTACTAAATTTCGGAATTTAGAACGTTGGCAAAACACGTGGTATCACCCGGCTGCCCTAATCCAGCCCGGAGGGACCAGTGCCGGGAGCAAACTGTCATATTGGTACGGGCCAGAGTCACCTCGGCTCCAGGCCCGGTGGGTTCGACTCCCACTGGCGGTCCCCACAGCGCTGCCCCTCCGTAGCTTTCTAATTATTAAATTACCACGTGGTTTGTGGATGGTCCCGCGCCCTCCAAACACGCTTCAACATTTTCATTGAGCTCGGAGCGGCGTCCTGAGCAAACATTAAATGGCTGAAAATTTTCTCTGCATCAGCACGTGAGCGGCTGAGGACACCATCCAAACACAAGACACAAGGTTATACGGCAGGCGGGGTATCCGATCAGGAACTGGGGTAACGGTAACCGGGGGGCGGGGTAGCTGCGGGGTAATGGGTATGGAAATGGGGTAATGGGGGGTCCGGGCGGGGTCTGCAGGAGTGGCTGCCGTTCGTCCCGATTATCTACTTTACAGAGGGGAGTACTACGCCGGGGACGTTCGGACGGGACCGGGTTTATTTGCATGAGAACGGCGGTGGTTGGGGGTTTGGGGGGTAGGGGGGTGGGGGTGGGGGTGGGGGTGGGGGTGGGGCCGTCAGAGACCGTGCGGCACGCCTGCGAGTAACGTTCCGCTGTGGGTTTGCTGTGCTGTGCGTTCGAGCTGCGTCGGGGGACGGACAGCACCGCCTCTCTGTCTCTTTCTGTCTGTCTGTCCGTCTGTCTATCTCTCTCTCACTCTCAGACGCTCCCCGGGGGTGTCACACACACACACACACACACACACACACACACGCCGCCGGGGTTTGTTCTTCCTCTACCTGCTGCTCTCCGAGTGTCGAATGCCCCCCCCCCCCCCCCCCCCCGCTCATAAAACCCAGTACGATGGCACTCTCATGGCTCATCCCGCAGGATGACTACAATTCGACGCCCGGCCCTTAAAACGCCCCGCTCCGCGCGCGTCCGTCCTGGAATCCCCTCGAGCCATCCCCCGCCGGCTCCCCGGCTCCCCGCTGAGTCGTCTCAGGCAGGTGATTTTCCTAATGTGCGGTAAATGCCCCGTTTTTAACTACGTTGTTCATCCCCGCCCCCCCCCCCCCCCCCCCCCCCCCCCGCGGCGATCCACTCGCGTCCGCACTGGCGCCCAACGGCTAATTCGTTGGGATTGGCGCGTAAAGCTGGGGGTGGATATATACATATACCTATATATATAATATTTTGCGCAGTCAGGCTGGACCAACTCGCAGGCATCGCAGAAATGCTAAAGCCGAAGAAAACATTCCGCTAGACGTGGAAAACAAAAACAAAAAAACTTCCGCCAAGAATCGAACCATGGACCTATTGGTTCCCATCACGTCCTCCTAACCGTACAGCTACCGGTCCATCTATACGCAGCGACGACCGGGACAAGGCGGTTGCGGCCAGGCCCAGCGGGCGTACGAGCCAGCGGTTTGGCGCTGCGGGACGACAGTGGCTAAAGTACCAGCAGCGCGCTGCCGGTATCCATCGGAGCTCCGTAGCGTAGTGGGCTAGCGGACCGGTCGGTGACCGCAAGGTTCGGGGTTCAACTCTTTGCCGGAGTAAAAATTTTTCTGAAGTCTGCCGACCGAGGATGGTGGGTAAAATATACCAAATGAACGTGTTCAAAGTGTGTTGTCTGAGTGACCGCGGACGTTGGGCCGCGGCCATTCCCCGGAGGTTGAATACACTGTTGAGGAGCAGTGGTTCGACGCCCGAGCAGGGGAATGGTGCTTGCCAAGACTCGGCAGAAGTTAAATGTAGAGGCCTAGGGTTCGGCCTTCTACATTTTTCAAGCGTAAGGCCTCGGAATCTGGAGTATTCGGGCAACACCTACTTGGATACATGGCGTAGAAGAGTAGAGTACAATCGGCTTCGGCCGTGTACGATCTGGGCATCCTACCTCCCTCTCAATCCGCGAGGGAGTGGCCTCACGGCCACAGACCAACTGGCTGGTCGAAGGGGGTTGACTCCTGAAATCTAGTCAGCGGAAGGGGCGATGTTGGCCGTTGCGGAAGCCTGCCTACCAAGGTGGCTGCGTCGTGCCTGTGTCTTAGCGGCGGTCAACTTCCTGGTACACCGGTTCCCATCCGAACACCGAAGTTAAGCAGGAACGGTTCCGGACGGAAGTCTGGGACGAGGTAGGACCCCCCATTTTTTGCCGTTTTTTTTTTAACACCAAACGTAGCCCACTCGACCGAGGACGGAGGGTTAAATATACCAAAAGAACAGGCGTTCCGTGTGCACTCTGAAGTAACCGTGGGCAGTAACGCGTCAGCGTTCAGGGCCGCGACGCTCCCCGGAATCAAACGTGGGACTTGGGTCCGGCAGCGGTTCGACTACCCGACACGGGGAGTGTGTCTGACGAGACTCGGCTGGCGGGCGAATGACTAAGGGTTCGGGCAATCGTCGGTGAAAGGTCTAGGGTTCGACCTCTCGCTTACCGTAAGAATCTGGGACGGAAGAGTGCACCTCTCGCCGACAAAGACGCCGGCGGCGGCGCGCCGATAAAATTCTGTCGTCGTCGGCGGCGTGCAAACATCTACCGGTGGCGGCGCGCCGTCAGCGTGGCGCCCTGGTCTCTGTGTGTCACGTGATTGGCTGTCCACTGATGCCCTGGGGTCGGCCAGGGCAGAGCTCTAAGGGCACGGCGCTGTGTCTGCTGCCGCCGGCTGCAAAAAGGCGGCGCACGGCTGTCTAAGGCCCCCGCGTGACCGGCCGCCTGCCTCCGCCTTTGTGCTCTGGATGTACAAGAAGCGCGGCCAGCAGCGTCCTGCGTAGCACCCCGTGGGCACCGTGCACCGTGCGCCGTGCGCCGTGCGCCGTGCGCCGTGCGCCACCCCGGTCGCGCAAATTCACATTGACCGTGATGATGCATAATCCATCAAACGGTGGTGGTGGTGCCCCCCCCCCCCCCACCCCTCCCCGTCTCTCTCCCTCTCTCTCTCTCTCTCTCTCTCTCTCTCTCTCTCTCTCTCTCTCTCTCTCTCTCTCTCTCTCTCTCTCGGTCCATATTGGGCGCGAGCGGAGCAGTAATGCCCGTGTGTGTGTGTGTGTGTGTGTGTGTACGCGTTAGGCACCGCGGATACACGGCGGGAGCCCAAATTATCGAGGGTGGCGGTGCGGAAGAGATTGGACTGGACGCGCCTATCATCCCCTTCGCGACACACTCCCTCTCTCTCTCACGCACACGCGCCTATCATCCCCTTCGCGACACACTCCCTCTCTGTCACGCACACGCGCCTATCAACCCCTTCGCGACACACTCCCTCTCCCTCACACACACGCGGGCCTCCGGGCCATAGCAGCAGCAGGTGGATTTGCTCTCAGCGGTGACGCCGCAACACCGCGGTCAAGTGCACGCAGAGGTCAAGGTCGGACGTGGGCCTACCGGTGCAAGTCGTTTTCGGGCCTGAATCCGTGACAAAGAAGAAGGCCTTGCTGCCGCTTCCGATATGCCGGGGGTACGAAAGTTTCCCCGCACTAATACACAGAGCTTCAGGACGAGGTCGGGAACCTGTAGAACCGCCCGCTGCTCTGGGCGGGCGTTCAACAACACCACAGGTGCTCCCGCAGCCTTTGACGGGGACCTCTACTGATGGCGGCCTCTGACGGCGGCCTCTGACGGCGGCCTCTGACGGCGGCATCTGACGGCGGCCTCTGACGGCGGCCTCTGACGGCGGCCTCTGACGGCGGCCTCTGACGGCGGCCTCTGACGGCGGCCTCTGACGGCGGCCTCTGACGGCGGCCTCTGACGGCGGCCTCTGACGGCGGCCTCTGATGGCGGCCTCTGACGGTGGCCTCTGACGGCGGCATCTGACGGCGGCCTCTGACGGCGGCCTCTGACGGCGGCCTCTGACGGTGGCCTCTGACGGCGTCCTCACGGGAGGTGGAGCCCGCTGACGGGGGCCGGCGCGGTGGGGCGCCAGTTTAGCAGATATAACTTGCCGGTGGGTCAACTAATAAATCCTTCCCTCCAGGCCGGGCTGGGCGAGGCACGGTATCTCCGCCAAGTTATTGCGTTTGCACAGTATTTTACATTGATTAGTCATAAACACGGTGCGCCGCTCTGCCGAAAGCTTTGAAGGTGAAGTGCCGGGTGTGCGGAGGGGGTGGTGGTGGTGGGGTGGGGGTTAGTTTGCAGAGGGTGCACAGCGCCAACACCAGCCCACCGCCGGACAAAGGCATGTACGCGCTCTTTAAATCATAAATATCCCCCCCTCACCGGGAATCTGATTATAAAGCCATGAGCGAAACAGCGTTGTGAAAGGTCATTCACCCCTAGGGGGTTGGTTGCAACAGACAGTACGTGTGTGTGTGTGTGCGCGCGCGTCTGTGATGCACCCAGAACCCATTAGCCTCAGATCGTCAGAAGACAAACAAAGACACCCATCCTCCGGATGTAGAGGGCACATTTCCCGAAGCATTTCCCGACGCCCGAGGTCCGCAGAACTTCCTCAACCTTCCTCAGTGAGCCCATTAACTCTCCACTCCTGAAATTAGGTCGCATACACGAACCCGTTCTCTCTCTGTCCCTCGCCTTTTTTTTTTATTATTATTTTTAGAGCGGCGGCGTGATTTTGATTTAGATACGTCGCGCCGTCGTGTGGATGAAATAGGGCACTGAGACGGTCATTTAGCTGATAACGCGTTGCGGTCTGAAACCTTGGTCTCTGGGCCGCAAAAAAGGGAAAAGTTAAATTAAATAGCGAAACTGCAAATAACAGAATAATAGTGCAGCCGCCAGGCACCTCTCCAACAGCGCTGCAGCGGACGGGGTGGCGGGCGGCTGCAGTGCAGACGACGGAATGTCTGATAGCGGCCAAATGGCCGAAATAATGCCGTTATGCAAACGCCATCTTATTCTAATGAACGCAATTCGCGGACAATGGCCCCTCATGGTGGGAATATAAAAGTAAACTCGCGGCGCAGCGCAAGAGGTCGATTCAATTCAAGCGCCATTTCCTTGCCGGGCACGCTCCAAGAGGGATCGCTTCCCGCGTGCGGGAGGCTGCGCCGCGTGACGTCACACACCGGAGCGCAGCGACAGCTAAACTTGGGGGCAGTCCAGGAAATAGGTGTTTGTTGGTTTCGGGATGAACAAGAAATTTAGTTGCCAGAACTAACATTTTGTTGGGCCTGCAAAATATTTTTCATGGGGGCGCTTTATTGTTGACAACGAAATGTTACTTCTCACAACTCTATTTTTTTTAGTATCCCGAAATCGAGAAACAAATTAGTTTTTACGGATTCTACCTTCCTTTCTTTTTATTTGTTTTTGCCTTTTTTTTGCCTTTTTCTGGTCACGTCTGCGTGTCAGCGGGCATTTCAACTCATGTCTGCACATATTCCGCCCCCAATAATGGCGGCCTCGTTCCGTCCGTTGGCCTCCAATCCGTCCGTAATTTGCATGGAGCCATGTCCAACAGCCGAAAGAGGAGGGGTGTCGTGATGCGGCAGGAGTGGTGGGTGCAGCAGCGGATCGGTCACGTTTGCTGATAGACTCTGGGTGAGGTCTAGTCCGCTCATTTGGTGTGGGTGCGAGAGAAACACGCTGACAGAGACGGACAGACGTACCAACCGGCAGCGGGACAGAGAGAAGCGGTTGTTGTCGGCTGGCGGCCGCACAGCGAAGCCATATGAGCGGTTTTGCAGCTATTGCCCCATTTCTGGCCGCCCTCCTCCCCTCCCCCGTCCCAGCGGCCCGCATGACTAAAGTACTGTCGCGAGGAAAACTTGCCAGCTTAACATATCCCCGGCCGTAAACTGCGACCGCACGCACGTGACTCGAATAAATACACGCACACTCACACACACACACACACACACACACACACACACACACACACACACACACACACACACTCAGCTCCCACGCCCATTCGGGTCTCGAAAGCCAATGGCGAGGACTAGACTAGCTCGTTTGCTGGCGGCCGGGGCAGAGCTATTGCCGAAACGGAAACACACCATGCCTAGGCGAGCCTAGGCTTGCCGAGGCGGCACAACGTGGCGGGGATTCCGTTCGCTATGTGCACGGTGAAAAAAGATTAGTTGTCGCGACCAATTTTTAATTTGATTTCCAGACAAGCAGTGAAATTTGGTTTCTAAGAACTACAAATTTGAATGGGTCCATAAATTTTTAGTTGGACACGTCAATTGCTCTAACCAAGAGGTTCGTTGCGGGCGCGAAACAATATTCTGCCGCTTTTTTGCTCCTGCAACGAACCTCTCTTTTGTTAGAGCAACTAACTCTTATGAGAGTTAACCAAACAAAATTACACAAAAATCTACTGCTTGTCTGAAAATCAACTAAAAATTAGTTGCGACCACTACTAACCTTTTTCTCCGTGTGGCACGTGGGCTCACGAGGCGTCTAAAGTCGACCAGAAGTCAGCAGACCCTGCCGCCTCTGTTGCCCGCCCCCATCTACCCCCTCTCCCCTCTACCTTGCTCGCACAAACAAACAGAAGGGAGGTCTGCCACCGGAGGGCAGGGCACCTGATCATCAAAGGGTACCTCGCCGGACCTGTCCAGATCCGGTCCAGAACCGGTCTCCGAAGTGCCGCCGCCGAGCCAGAAGGGGGAAGGGGGCTCTTTCTGAGTCGGCGCACTGCGGATCTGCCCCGAGGCCTAGCGGCCCTTATTCCTACTGCGAGCCGCGTGTTAGGCCAGTGCAGGAATATTTATCGTCCATGTTCGCGAGAAAGTTAGCGCGTCTCGCAACATCTCGCAAGATTTGGAAGATTAGAGCGCTCACAGGGCGGTAGCCGGCGGTACCACAGGAGCACAGCACGGCCGGGCAACGCTGTCCAGGCTGGAGCACAGCGTCCGCATCTCTCACTCCCTTCGCAGCCGTGCCACGGTTTTTTTTTTTTTTTTTTCGAAGTGCCTTTTATTTGTAAAGTGTCTTTTTTTGTGATTTTTTTAAAAATGTGACGTGTTCTACATGGAAAAATTCTACATAGAGCTGTATTAAAGGCGCACGCTACGTGGCAGCGCATACAAAAAAATACAATTTTTTTTTTTACATAACTCAGTATCGTAATGAGGCACAAATAAAAAGCCCTCGAAAAGTGATTAGAATGCGGGTAGAGTAACACGTGCTCGCTGCCGCGGCACCGCCATGGCACGTTGCCCTGAGGGCCGCCGGCCGACGCCCCGGCCGAGTCCCACCCCGCACCGCGGCACTGGCGAGCCAAGCCACGCCGGGTACCATTCCATGCGCGACAGAGAGAGAGAGAGAGAGAGAGAGAGAGAGAGAGAGAGAGAGAGAGAGAGAGAGAGAGAGAGAGAGAGAGGGGGGGGGGACACGCGGAGAGAGAAGACAGAGAGAAAGGGACACGCGGAGAGAGAAGAGAGATGGACAGCCAGCAGGGAGACGCTTAAGTTTAATTCTGGCATTTCAAGGAGCGCGCTGCTGCTTCTTTGCTGCTGCGGTGCTGCTGCGGTGCTGCCCTGGCGCAGGGTATTAGGTCAGTGGCATCCCGGGCCCGCTTCCCTCCCGGGACCAAGGCTGGGCCCGGGGGCCTGTGAGCCCCGCGGGGGGCCGGTGGGCCAGGGGTGGGGGAGTGGAGCACGGGAGGCGGGGGGTCACGGCCCGCAAGGCAATCATCTCGCCCCGTCCGTTGTCTGCCGCAATATCGCGATGCGCGTTTAACGAGTTATCCTGGAGCCGGCGGCCGGCGGCGGCTCCAGCCGCTACTCCTGGAGCCGAGCCGGGGCTAATCTGGAAACAAAACCCCCACGAGGCGTCCTTCACTTGCGTGATGCGTGCGTACCTTAATTTTAAAAAAATATCGAAAACTTCTTTCTGGATTTTTCTGGTATTTCATTCTTTTTTCTTAAATTTTTTTCTCCCTTTTTCTTACTGAAATCTTCTGCAACTTTTTCTCACTATTTTAGAAAATAGGGTGAGCAATGATTTTTTTCTATCGAGTGACCTCTGGTTCCCTATTCCGGGGGTACACCCCGTCCTGCACAGCCTGCCGCAGAGGTGTACAAGAAGGAGCGCACCCCTCTCTGATACACCCTGCACCCCCGGCGGGTGTACAGTCTACATCCCTCATTCTGACAGGGGTGTGCGGTGTTCGCGCTGGCACACGGGGCGCGGCGGGGGCGGCGGGGGCGGCGGGTCGGGGACAGAAAAACGACTCCGGGGGTCGAGAGGGCATTGGGGATGGCGGCCGCAGAAACTTGCACTCCTGATGGCCTCTGGTGTTGTAAGTAGTTGCCCCCCCCCCCACTACCACCACCACCACCACCGCGGTGACATTGCACGGAGTTTACAGGCAAACTTTTGTAAAAGCCAGTATGCGGTCCAGAGCAGCAGTAGCAGTAGCAGCCGCCCCTGCAGCAGGCGCAGCAGTCTAGCAATAACATTTTCAGTGGAGTCGCTCACCGCGCGGCCGGCGGTGTATCTGTACATACCCAGCCACCGCCGCAGGGAATTGAGAACCGGGGGTACGACTCTACTCGACTGGATAGGGTGGATGGGCCGGGGCTCCCGGAGCCTTACGGGGGCCTGGCGGGGCTGCGGGGAGCCCTTAGGGCGCGGGCCGGGGCGGGCCGGGGACCTGCTGGCAGCAGACCCGGGCGCTCCATCATCACCCCCCACCCCCACCCCAAACCTCTTCAGCCGGCACCAGCTTCTCCATTGTGAGAATTCCGGTCACTTCTCCTAGCAAAGCATAAAACAGTTTCTGCGCTGCCCTCCTCCCCTCCCCTCCCTCTTCCCCCGCCCCCACCCCTCTTTCCCTTCCTGTCGTATCGCGTCGCACAGACAAATCAAAGGGCGCTGCCTGCCCCCGGCCTTCCCCCGGCCTGCCCCCGGCCTGCCCCCGGCCTGCCCCCGGCCTGCCCTGCAGACCCAGCCCAGGGGGTTCCAGCCCTCCGGGCTTCGCTAGACCGGCATTATCCGAACATCCGCCCCCCCCCCCCCCCCCCCCTGTGTGTGCATGTTTGTGTGTGTGCGTTTGCGCAAACAAGTTACAAACAGCCAGGTGTTTCCCATAACGCATTACTTATCATCCCCCGCGCCGCGACCACACCGCGCTAGCAGGAAAATTGGTTAGGGGACGTCCGTGTTGTATAAAACGTCGCCTGTATTTCTACGCACGCAAAAAGTCACAACGAATAATTTTTTTTTTTTTTCGTGACAAGCAATACCATTCTTTTTAGAAGAACGTGGATGATAGGGATCAAGTTAGGGCAAATCGACCAGATTTACTGAGGTGGCTTCTAACATCAATACCAGTCACTGCACGAAGTCTGGTGAAGTTCCCACAACTTGGTCAGGTGTTTCGAGTACACATAACTGTAACTGCACTTTCACGTGTGTTTTTTTTTTTTTTTTTTTTTTTTTTTCGAGAAACAAAGAGAAGGTGTGTGAACTTTGGGTGTTCCCCAACGAAACCAGATTAGTGTACCAGCACCCGTATCAGAAACGCTTTCCCCAAAGCCCCTCGCGCGCGCGGTCATTGAAAAACAATTACCGCTTAGTCATTAGCTCTATGCAATGTAATTAATAATAACACGGGCGCTAAATGAGCGCGCACATGGAAGACGCGGGCGTCGGCACTGACAACAACTGGGTCATGGTAACTTGGCCTCTCTCTCTCTCTCTCTCTCTCTCTCTCTCTCTCTCTCTCTCTCTCTCTCTCTCTCTCTCTCTCTCTCTCTCTCTCTCTCTCTCTCTCTCTCTCTCTCTCTCTCTCTCTCTCTCTCTCTCTCTCTCTCTCTCTCTCTCTCTCTCTCTCTCTCTCTCTCTCTCTCTCTCTCTCTCTCTCTCTCTCTGTTCCCTCTCTCCCTCGCATGCGCTCACCACACCCCATACCGCTACGAACTGCGCTAAAGCGTTAGCTAGGTGGCATCCCACAAACGCCTCCCATCTCTATACCACCGTCTAAATTACGAAATGCGCACGTAACGAACACCCAACACACGCGCGCGCGCACACACACGCACACACACAGCCACGCGCAAACGACCTGTCGCATGTAACTGTGCTGAGTGAGAAAGAGAGAGAGAGAGAGAGAGAGAGAGAGAGAGAGAGAGAGAGAGAGAGAGAGAGAGAGAGAGAGAGAGAGAGAGAGAGAGAGAGAGAGAGAGAGAGAGAGAGAGAGAGAGAGAGAGAGAGGAAGAGGGAGAGAGTATGTCGGGACTGTGATCGCATCGCTGTTGAACACGACGATGAAACACAGCCACCCACAACGGCTGGCGCACCAGGACACGACGTCCCCGGGATGGAATAACGAGACGCGCGAGTCCTGCTAGACGACCTTGTGGTGGTGCTCTGGAGAGATAATCTCTGATAGCGACAATTTGCGACAGCTGCGGAATGACAAGCGGACAGGGCCATTTGTCTGCGAGGCAGGGTCACACACATAAAAAATCCAAATCTACTAAGTTTTTGATGAGATTCAAGAAAAGGACCTCAATTTTCGTCATCTCGATCCTCCTTGTCCATTTTATATATTTTTTTTTCCTGATGGTGCAGTAGGGTCCGTCATCCTTGTTGAGCACATCCTGAGTAAACTCCCTTCCTCCCTTCCTCCCTCTCTTTCTCTTTCTCTTCCTCTCTCTCTCTCTCTCTCTCTCTCTCTCTCTCTCTCTCTCTCTCTCTCTCTCTCTCTCTCTCTCTCTCTCTCTCTCTCCCCGAGCTGCTGCCGCGGTGCTGATACTCCGAGCTGTTTTAACACGATTACAGATTACACGTCAACAGAGGGGGTGCGTTCATAACTCCATCGCCTCGGGTGTGGCCTCCTCCCGACCGGCTCTGTCTACCCCGACCACATCAACTATGCAACGCAGGGCTTTGACATCGTCGCCACCTCCACACAATGCGATCTGTGCCCCCGCCACGCCACGCCCCGCCACGCCACGCCACGCCACGCCACGCCACACCCCGCCACGCCACGCCCTTCAGAGTGGAGAGCGGAGCGCGCTGGGCTCATTAAAAACTTGCGACTTTCACCGCAGCAGCACGCGCTGGGGAACCGTAGCAGTGAGGGTGGGGTCGTGGGGGCCCTCGACTCTCTGCCCGGAACACAGACAGGCAGGGCAGACAGACCGACAGCAGACAGACGGACGGACACAGAGCGGCCGCCGGCTGCAGCAGAAGCCTTCCCTGTCCGGCACATCTTTCCCTGTCTCAACATTATCGCCATTTTGTTTGTTGAGAGTCAGCGGGGGCGGGGCATGTAGGTAGGAAGGGAGGGAAGAGAGCGAGGAGGAGGAGGAGGAGGGACGGAGGGACGGAGGGAAAGAGGGAGGGAGGGGGAACTGGGATTTTGCCAAGCGTGCCTGTGCGCCATACCGGGGCCTGGCTCTGTCTGCTGCTGCTGCTGCTGCCGCCGCCGCCGCCGCCGCCGCCGCCGTGTCTAAAGGAGGTACGCTGCACACCGTCTCTCTCTCCAGCCGCCTGGAAGCCGCCGCCGCCGCTGCTGCTGCTGCTGCTACTGCTACTGCTGCTGCTAGCTCTGCCCTCTGCCGGTACAGGACCTCGTAACTGGCGTGATTTTAGCGTTGGCTACGTGCGCACTGCTGCGAGCAGCAGCAGATGCCTGGGTGCGCACCATCACACACACACACACACACACACACACACACACACACACACACACACACACACACACACACACACACACACACACACACACACACACACACACACACACACACACACACACACATGGGGCGTCTTTCGTGGGTCCTTCATGCTCTCTAGGATCGTTTCGTATTTTATCCTCGGGCCGCGCGCCTTCGCTGCGACGACCAACTTGGCTCATCCGATATCTGATGATGATAGTGTGTGTGTGTGTGTGTGTGTGTGTGTGTGTGTGTGTGTGTGTGTGTGTGTGTGTGCGCGCGCGCACCGCCAGAGTAGCTGCTGTAAAGTAGAGAGCCAGCAGCCGCTGATAGGAGGACGATCGGGGAAAGATGGAGAATTATTCGATAAGGCGTTGATCTGATCAGACGAGAAGAACCTGTGTTCGCCGCAGGATCTGGAGAAGTTGGTTTAAAATCACGGTTGACTTGTCCCAGTTCTGTGTGCTGAGAACCGAGAGTGGTCCGCGGGCGATGCGAACAGTTACAGCGGAGCAGGGCGCGGCGGGCGGGGGCCTGGGGGCCTGGGGGCCTGGGGGTCTGGGGGCCTGGGGGTCTGGGGGCCTGGGGGTCTGGGGGCCTGGGGGTCTGGGGGCCTGGGGGTCTGGGGGCCTGGGGGTCTGGGGGCCTGGGGGCCTGGGGGCCTGGGGGCCTGGGGGCCTGGGGGCCTGGGGGCCTGGGGGTCTGGGGGTCTGGGGGCCTGGGGGCCTGGGGGTCTGGGGGTCTGGGGGCCTGGGGGCCTGGGGGCCTGGGGGTCTGGGGGCCTGGGGGCGAGGACCAGCCGTGCAGAGCAGTGGCACTCTGCCTGCTGACGAATGTCTCAGACATAATGGCCGGAATGAAATGGACTCATTCTGAATCTCGTTACCTTGATTACTCAAAACCCCCGCGATCGCGCCAATCTTGCCTTTCCCTCTCTCCCTTTCTCGTCGCTATCTCCCTCCTTTTCTATCGCGCTTTCTCCCTCTCTCCGCCTTTGTTATTTACTAGTGGAAGGTGCTTCCCTCTGCCTGTTCTGGCATTGCAATGACTAAATCAAATTTCCATAATGTAATTGCTAGTTCGCCACCCAGTTAGGAGAGTGACAGCATCGAGATTTTCTTCCGAGTACACTGCAGCGCAGAGTCGACCAGACGTCCCTGTTCTCTCTCTCACTTTCTCTCTCTCTTTCTCGCTGTGATGGATTCCACCTGTCGCTTCCTGCAGGGGGCCGGAGAGGAGGGGGTATTAGTTTAAAACTGGAGAGGGTAAAGGTGAGCACCGAAGGAAACGAAGAGGTCAAGCAGAACAGAAAGAAGAAGAAGAAGAAGAAGAAGAAGAAGAAGAAGAAGAAGAAGAAGAAGAAGAGGAGGAGGAGGAGGAGGAGGAGGGGGAGAAGTGGAGTAAGAAGTTGGGGCAAGGACAGAGTGCGCTCACTAACTAGCTGAGGAAAGAGCGCGGGGTAAAAACCGGGGAAAGAAAAGCGGCGCGCTTTAAAGGTCTCGGTGAGAAATCCACGTAGCCGGTAGGGGGCGCTAGCAGCGGCGCAGAAGAGGGGAGCGGCTTATAAAATAACGAAGGCGACCCGAACGCGGCGCTGAGCGGCCGAAGCGGCCGAAGCGGCGTGATGCATTCTCCGATGACGATTAGCCATCACGGGCCATTAAAATAATATCGGTATTGGAGTGCGCCCGTGGGCCCGCCGGGAGAGCGAGAGAGAGAGAGAGCGATATACAGAGGTTGGGGCCGAGAGGGCCGAGATCGTGGTGGGCGGCAGCACTTTGAGAACGCTAACGTGCGGCGTCAAATAGAGCTTTCCAGCGCGGCTCAGAAGCGGAAGCTGAAGAACAAAAACGCATCCATACCGGAAACTCACGAGCAGAGCGAGTATGAGAAATATTTATGGGCAAGGTCCGCGCAAAATATAAAAAATATTCACCAAACTCACTGAAAACGCCATTCAAGTTTATCATAAGTGTCCTGTAGAGTTTCCGATCGGGAAGTGTTTTTGTTCTTCAGCATACGTTTCCAAGTCTCATTGGAAACGTCCATTGTCTGCATATAGTCTCAGAGAAATCGAATCGGTTATTCTCGACTCTGAATCCGGACTAATATTTCGGAAACGTTGGTCACAGTGACTACACATTGAATTGATTTTTTTCCTACTTATATGAATCTGTAGCACTATCTTTTCGCTATTTTTTCCCCGAGCCACGTCTCCGCTAGATATCGTTCGAGTGAGGCGCACAGAAACGGCAGAAGCGTTTTGGAAGGGTTATATTCGTGGGGGCGGAAAAGAGGCGCCAGGCGTCACCAGGCGTCGGGACGGACGAGGGTGGCGGAAAAGGGGGAGGGGGGGGCATGCGGCAGGAGGGATGGAACAGGCCGGCGGCAGCGAAGAATGAGAAAAGAGGAGACGCAGCGACAAAACTATGGCAGCCGTGCAGCGCCAAAGGCGGCAGGGCCCTGCCTCGGCCCCGCCTCGGTCCGCCCTGCGGCGTTCGGACGTCATCTCCACAAAGTAGTCTGAGCTGGGAGACAAGTCTCTGTCTCTGTAGACAACCCCATCCCCACCCCCTCTCTCGCTTTTGCTGTCGCTTCCCTAGAAATCTTGCGCGCCTCCCAGCATGGCTTTTAATTTCACCGAAAGTTCATCCGGACGTGTTGTCTACTCTCGTGTATCGATGGCATAACCACGAGAAGCGGTTTGGAATAGCTCTGTTCTGGTGTCTGAGACATATTTTGTGCACTTTTCTTATCGATTTCTCTTGCTGTTTTAAAGTCCCTCCCCCGGGTGCTGGAACTCACCTTCTTGCGGCACGTAGATGTTCATGTAGAGGCAGTCCTCGCTCTGGTTGGTCAGCAGCGGCAGCAGCTTCTCCAGGTAGACAAGGCGGCCGCGGGGGAACTCCAGCAGGGCCTCGGTGCGGTTGCCGATGCTGGGCGCGCGCTGGGGGCAGACGGGGGAGAAGGCGTCGCAGAGGCGCGGCGTCTTCCACATGGACGGGGTGACGGGGGGCATGTAGCGGAGCGAGCCGAGGGGCGCCGTCGCGTACGGGACGCCCAGGAAGGCCTCGACGGGCTGCTGCTGCAGGATGACTCCGCGCAGGAGGCCGTACTTGGTGCGCGCCAGCCGGGTCGAGATCTTCCGGACGGGCAGCGAGGTCGGCGACGTGGGCGCACTGCCCACCGTGGAGGCCAGGCCGCCGGCCAGGGACGCGATGAGGAGCAGGACCACCCCCGCCACGACGCCAGGACATTTGACGGGGGGCAGCCGCATGGCGGCCCCAGTCAGCAGGTCCCCGGGACCCGAGGGACCGTCGGCGGCATGGCGCGGCCGAAGCGACCCTGCTGCAGCAGCGGCCGGTGCTGGCGGTGGCGACCGTCTTGCCGCTGGCGGTCAGCGTGCATGCCGCCCCCGACGAGGCCCCCGCCCAGGCCCCCGCTGACGGGGGACGCATTGACGGTCACGGCCCGGGGCACGGCCCGGGGCCACACGCCCCCCGCATCCCGCCTGCAACACGCAAAAGAAAACAATTGTAGGCCGGGAGTTGTTTTCATGCCGGGGAGTTGGTAGTGTTCCCCTCGGGAAACTCGTGCCTAAGCAAGCCTCGGCGGGAATTGAATCCGCCGGCACCAGTTGCACCGCCCACCGCAGCTCACGTAACAAGTGCTGTAAACACACACATGGCCGTGTTCC
This sequence comes from Odontothrips loti, assembly GCA_038380765.1. Classification (NCBI taxonomy): domain Eukaryota; kingdom Metazoa; phylum Arthropoda; class Insecta; order Thysanoptera; family Thripidae; genus Odontothrips; species Odontothrips loti. The sequence continues at coordinate 8,414,938 of CM076255.1, forward strand.
AGCACATGCCTACGGCAGGGGCCCGCAGCCCCAGAGCGCTGCAGCAGTCACGGCGGCAGCGGCAGCGGCAGCGGCAGCGGCAGCGGCAGCGGCAGCGGCAGCGGCAGCGGCAGCGGCAGCGGCAGCGGCAGCGGCAGCGGCAGCGGCAGCGGCAGCGGCAGCGGCAGCGGCAGCGGCAGCGGCAGCGGCAGCGGCAGCGGCAGCGGCAGCGGCAGCGGCAGCGGCAGCGGCAGCGGCAGCGGCAGCGGCAGCGGCAGCGGCAGCGCCTGTCATTAGCAGGGTAGGCCGGCCCGCCAGACACCTCTGCTCAGCCCGCTGCCTACCCCGGACTCCGCAGGCGCCTGGCGCCCGCCAAGCTTGGGGTAGGCAAGCCCGCCCGACACCGCTGCGAGCACGCTGCCTACCCCGTACTCCGCAGGCGCTAGGTCCCACACAGTCCACCAGATTGTCATGCATGTGATTTCTTTTTTTTTACATTTTTTTTGTCCGTGTTATATGCATATTTGAAGGATCGGTGAGGCGTTGCCGCTACGGGACGGTGACGGGCGGGGGATGGCAGCATATATCGAAGCGTCGGAGCGGAGGGCCCGGCGATGGGGAGGCGCAGAAAGGACAGGAATCACATTGCTCCTTTTGCTTTACCCTCTTGTTCGTGTGCACCGGCAAAAGCCTGGCCTGTGAAGGAAGACCTGGCGAGTGATCGCCCCTCACACACACACACACACACACACACACACACACACACACGCACACACTACTTCGAATCCGCTGTTCTCCCCGAGCTCGGCTCATCAGGCTCGCACCCCGACTCCCCTCCAGGGACGACGTTGGCGCGATCCGCTTCCCTTTTACATTATTCTTCCGTTCTGTTTTCTCAGTTTCTCGTACAGTTTGTTTTTTCAATTCCCGCTCGGCCTCCCTTGCATGCTCCTTGGCCACGAGCGTCAGTATCGGACCAACGTCAGTCTAATGTGTCATCCGCTGCCCCTGTCTCTCTCGCACCGTCCGTCTCCCTCACCCTCTACCTCTCTCCGTCTCTCTCTCTCTCTCAGTCTCCCTTCCTCCCTCTCTCTCTCTCTCTCTCTCTCTCTCTCTCTCTCTCTCTCTCTCTCTCTCTCTCTCTCTCTCTCTCTCTCTCTCTCTCTCTCTCTCTCTCTCTCTCTCTCTCTCTCTCTCTCTCTCTCTCTCTCTCTCTGTTTCCGCCGCACCATCGCCGAGGCCTCGTCCTGCGCCATTCGCCACGGCGCGGGTCGCGATAAGGCCATGTATATGTGTGTGTGTGTATCGGGGGCTGTATGAGCGCTGCCGCTGCCGCTGCCGCTGCCGCTGCCGCTGCCCTTCCCGCTGGTACTCCATGCGTGGAGAATGAACACCCATAAAAAGCGACGTATGTTCCGAATGAGGCATGGCTTGGTGTCCGGGGAATGGGTTTCGGGGCGGCGGCGGCGGCGGCGTGGCGGCGCGTGTGCGTGCGTGCGTGCGTGCGTGTGCAGTGTGAGAGCGGCGCGGACACCGCTGGGGGCAGCGAGCACGCCGCGCGTCGGGGTTCGAGTGGGTATCAGCGAGAGCGAGTGAGACGGGGAGTAATGAAAGCCGACGGCGGCGGTGGTGGGGAGTGAGAAGAGGCGACGCTTGCTACCATACGGGGAGCAGCACTTACCCCTCGTGGCCGCGGAAGGCAGAGCCCTGTCGGCGGTGGCGGGTGTCGCAACAAATTTTCGCTCTCTCTCTCTCTCTCTCTCTCTCTCTCTCTCTCTCTCTCTCTCTCTCTCTCTCTCTCTCTCTCTCTCTCTCTCTCTCTCTCTCTCTCTCTCTCTCTCTCTCTCTCTCTCTCTCTCTCTCTCTCTCTCTCTCTCTCTCTCTCTCTCTCTCTCTCTCTCTCTCTCTCTCTCTCTCTCTCTCTCTCTCTCTCTCTCTCTCTCTCTCTCTCTCTCTCTCTCTCTCTCTCTCTCTCTCTCTCTCTCTCTCTCTCTCTCTCCGTCTTTCTCGGAAGGAAAGAGAAAAGAATGGAGATGGGAATAAATCAGAGCGGTGTGGGCGGGCACGGCGGTGGCTCCGTGTGGATTGAGTGGAGCCAGGCGGCCACTGCCTCGGCCCTGCAGCCGCCGCTGCGGCCTCTGCCCTTGACGTGGGCCCAACACACTCTCAAGCCGGTTGAAAATTTCACACACGCGCCACCATGATACAATGCGCGGGCCTGCAGCGCGCGAGCACACACACACACACACACACACACACACACACACACACACACACACACACACACACACCGCGATCAACAATTTATGTTGACTGTACCTACATCGACGCTGGCCTGCACTGTACTCACAGTCGGCCGACACACTGTCTTCGTAGGTCTGTCTCTGTCTTACTCGTGTGGCGCTCCGTAAGTGAGCAAGAGAGAGGTCCGGGTTCACAGTGTTCGGACCCAACCCGAGGAGCTGCCGGCGGGTTCGCGGGAAGAACCCGTTGGCCGTGTCTGGAACGAGGTCAGGTGCCAAAAGGCAGCGCAGAGGGTGGGGGGTTACAAGTGCGGGGAGCAGCTAGACACAGGCGGGGGCAGGGCAGGGCAGGGCAGGGCAGGGCAGGGCAGGGCAGGGCAGGGCAGGGCAGGGCAGGGCAGGGCAGGGGGCAGGGCAGGGCAGGGCAGGGCAGGGCAGGGCAGGGCAGGGCAGGGCAGGGCAGGGCAGGGCAGGGCAGGGCAGGGCAGGGCAGGGCAGGGCCGAGGTGCGCAGAGCTCTCGCGACTTACGTTGTGCGTGCTCCAGATAACACAATGGGAAGCAATGAGGGAGGAGGGGGAGGGGGGCGGCTTACCCGCGCTGACGGAGGTGCCGGTGCTAACGGCGTGCCGGCCTGCCACACCACCTGGAATACCCCCTCCCTCTCCTCCACTTCTCCCCCCTCTCCTCCGTCTCCTCCATTCCTGCTGCTTCCTTCAATTCCCACGTCTCCGCTGATGCCTCCCATCCTTCCCGACCCGACGCCCTCATTTTCTCTCTCTTTCTCTCTCTTCGCTTATCACACTCTTATCCTCCTCCTCGGCATCCTTCTCCACCGCATATCTTCGTCGTCGTCGTCATGCCTCTCTTCATATTTTTCTTGTTTCCACTAGTCATGGTGTACACACACACACACACGCACACACACGCGCGCGCACAAAAACAAGGTGCAGGTCTCGCATTCACAAGACGTTAGGTGATGACGTCAGAAGTCCCCCGGCAGCACTGGCGCCCACCCGCCTTGCTGGTGGTGATGCTGCTGCTGCTGCTGCTGCTGCTGCTGCTGCTGCTGCTGCTGCTGCTGCTGCTGCTGCTGCTGCTGCTGCTGTAACTGCTGCTGCTACTGCCGCTACTGCTGCTGTTACTGCTGCTGCTACTACTACTATTGCCACTGCTGCTGCAGGGGGATGTCCGGACATCCATGCACATTACAGGAAGTGGGGCACCAACTGAATAAATGATGCAGCGTTCACAACAAGCCAATAGATTGTGCAAGGTTTAGTTGGTGTTTTTGGGAGGAGCACTTCTGCGTCTACGTACATCGTACATGTATCCCAGCATTCGGAAAAGTATTTAGTGATGACCAAGCGCTGCTCGGACAAGCATCAGCTGCTTGATTTAAGAAACTTCGCCAAGAATCCTCGATTAACGCACACTTTGCTGTACTTCGAGCATATTATTTTTTGAGCGCACGTGAGAGCGCACGCGCGCAGACACACACACACAGTGTGACAGAGAGACGGACAGAATGAATCCTCTCCCTCTTCCTCTCTGCTTATACATCTGGGTACGGCGTACACACCGTCCTCGCGGCGTGCAAACAGGGAAATGTGAAGGCGTGACAAATTCCCCCCCCCCCCTCCTCCTCCATGCCACGCCTCCCGCGCCGCCTTGGTAATGCCGCGTATACACCTGAAGGCCCGCCCGCGCACTACTGGTGGAGTGGAGCCAGTGGCACCGGCCCAGTGTGATTTAATAAGGGCACTGTCAGGAGAAGGTGACATGGTCGCCACGCACTTTGCCGCCTCCCCCGACTGGCTGTTGTTGTCCTGCAGGTCTCCTTGTTTACACCCCTGGAAACTCCAACGAATGGTAAACACGTTCTTTTTCATCAGGGATCCATTCAGGAAGCTTTACTATCGAAGCTCGGATATTTTGTAATATTGTTAAGGTCCACTATGTAAATGCAGCGAAGAATTTTTTTTTAAAGTGTAAACAGAAACGAGAGTGGTAATGGCAACCACTTTAAGCAGGGCTGACATAACGTGTCACAATATGTGTCGCTGCACAGCCCGCTGGCGGACGCATCCGAAAAGTGTTACAGCCACCCGCACAGGCTGAGAATGGCAAAGAGAGAGAGACAGAGACAGAGAGAGAGAGAGAGAGAGAGTAACGTTTTCAAACGCAGCCCGCAGCCCGGTGGCAGCGCGCGGTATGGTATGGAATGGTGGTCGTCCCGCCAGAACAATTGAAACGATAAAGCAGTGTAGCAGCAGTTCAAGGCAACTGCTACAGTGCTCTATGCGTCCACATGTGGCCTGCGTGTGTGTGTGTGTGTGTGTGAGAGAGAGAGAGAGAGAGAGAGAGAGAGAGAGAGAGAGAGAGAGAGAGAGAGAGTATGTGGGGGAACTCTCAGAGGCTGCGGTCGCCCTCGTACGGAGGTGCGACAGTCACTTCCCTCCCCTCGGCGGATGTTCGCAAGCAGTGCTTCGGACACGTGTCGGCCGGAGCACTGGGGGGAGTAGAGGCCGCGCTTCAAACGCTCCCAAGGACACGTTTATCGGCGCACCGCACCGCCTCGCCCGCCCCCCGCCCCCCCCCCCTCTCGCCCGCCTCCGCCTCCACGCTTTCAATAACCTCTCGCTCTCGATGTATGAGCTGGGCTCCGCCATGGCTCCGCTCACCTCCGGACGCCCCCTAATATGCATTCCGCCCCGACAAAAGGAGGGGGCGGTGACGCACCGCGCGGACCGCATTCCGAAGTAGGCGGCGCTGGCCGCCAACGCCGCCGCTAACCAAGGAGAAAAGTTCTCAGAGAGAGCGGGCCAGGCGGCGGTGCGCGGAGCTGGGGGGGGGGGGGGGGGGAAGCTCGTAAGATATAACGCCAGCCCAGCCAGGATTAGACTGTCGAAACGATATCGAATCGATGTCGATTCGATATTGACAAATGCAAAGGAATCGATGTCGTCCACCGTCGATTTTCTTAGTCGATTCGACAAATAATTGATGGAAAAATGGAGCTTTGACAAAAGTTCGACAACACCGATATCGATTTGGTACGATTTCGACAGTCTATTCCTGGGTGGGACATTGTTATGACTTCTAAATGAGCAGAGAGTGCGCAGTGCAGACGATGACCCCAGGCCATGGTCCTCTCTCTCACTCTCTCTCCGTCTCGCTCTGTCGAGAGGGCCGGCTTCACGTTCAGGGCACCTTCCTCTCTCGTCCTTCGTGCCATTACACCCCCCCCCCCCCCCCGCTCTTCTCCCTGATCATCCCCCTACCCCTCTTGTGAGACTCGGACTTCGCTTTCCTTTCACTTCCATACCCTCTCTCTTTTTGTCAGCCAACGCACCCGGAAGACTTACGAGAGGGACAGAGAGACAGAGAGAGAGAAAGGTGGGGGAGGGAGGGGGGGGCACAGACTTACGCCGGGCCTATAGAGGCTGTATTCGTAGTCAGAGAGAGAGAGAGAGAGAGAGAGAGAGAGAGAGAGAGAGAGAGAGAGAGAGAGAGAAGGGAAGAGCGAGAGAGCAAGCGAGGATTGGGAGGAGGGGGCGGCGTTAGAGGGCCTGGAAGGGCAGCAGTAGCTGGCAGTCCCCTCATATTTCGTGCGCCTGTCAGAACCACCTTGTTTCCACGGCTAGAGGGAATTATTTATGCAATGTACAGTCTTGGATTCGCCTTCTCTCTCTCTCTCTCCCTCTCTTCCCCCCCCCCCTTCTCTCTCTCTCTCTCTCTCTCTCTCTCTCTCTCTCTCTCTCTCTCTCTCTCTCTCTCTCTCTCTCTCTCTCTCTCTCTCTCTCTCTCTCTCTTTCTCCCTCTCGTTCGCTCTCTGTGTCCTGTGGAGTGCCCTCACAGAGCGAGGGAGACAGAGCGACTACTTGGTGGCGATGGCGTGGCGGGTGATGACGCTGTCGGGAGCGGCGGGCAGCAATGCATAGAGCCTCCGTACAGTACGGTTCCCCGAAGAAGGCAGCGCCACTGTCACAGTTTTAATTTTAAATAAATTAACACGCCGATAGGGCTCCGCCAGAGAGGTCGCTCGCCGCCCCGCCATCGCGGGGGACCGTTTTAGGAATTCCCTTTGATAATGTGGAAGCGCGCGCACGCCGGACTCGCCGAATATATTCATCGTGATTTTTAAAAGTTTTTCATTGCCGTCGTTTTCAGATTCAGATTCCGAGGGCAGCGATCCCCTCCCGTCTCCTCCGTCTGCCTCACCGCCTTGTCCTCCGGTTCGGCTGTCTGACTGTCTCACCGCCTTGCAGCACCTTCTCTACGACAAAGGGAAGCCAACTCACGCAGAGGCCATTCCTCTTCCGATTAACATAAATTTAGACAAGGCGGTTGCTGGCAGCAGCAGTGGGGGACGCAGGCTCGGGGAGCACACACACACACACACACACACACACACACGAACACACGCACACACGCACACACAAACACGCACACACACACACACGAACACAAGAACACATATTGTCCACCGCAATCGTACCACCGGGCCATTATGGCTATTACCCTCGCGGGGGTCTGAGGGGTGGACGAGGCCGGCGGGCGGTTTGACCCAAAACGGGGCCGTTACAATAGCGGCGAGCGCCAGCAGCGGCCGCTGCAGCGGTAACAAGCAGCGGCGGCAGCCATGTTTGAAGGGCCGGCGGGGGGAGCAAACGGCCCGCGGCTGGAAAATCGCGCGAACCGGTGGCAATTAAGTCAATGACCCTGGCCGCCCCGCCCCGCCCCGCCCCGCCGGCGGTCGGCGGACTCCGCGCTTTTGACGCCGACGTGCGCACCTTTGCATCTGATAGGCGGCTTTGGCAGAGTGTTTCACCTTGGCTGAGTGCCCCGGCCTCCACGGCGGCCTCCTTCACCTCCAAGCGGCGCCCCCACGGCCACGGCCGTGACCCCCGGCGGGGCCAGCGGGGCCCCGCAGCCACCACGGACCGCCGGACCGTTGCTTACAGAACCGGACGCGCAAATTTAATTTTCCCGGGGATGTAGGAAAGCGGCGGCGGTGGCGGCGGCGGCGGCGGCGGCGGCGGCGGCGGCGGCGGCGGCGGCGCTGTGGCGCGCTGCTGCTGGCCGTTTGCTTGGCACCCCGTTTATACATTCGAGAAGTGCAGGGCTAATTAGGAATGTTGGCCAAACACGCCCGGAGAGAGACTTGTGTATTTGCTAAACAGGTCACGCGAAAAAAAAAAGGAAACGTGGGCGGGGGGGTTAAGGGTTTTTTCTGAAACAAAAAGGGGAACTGAGATGGGAGCGTTCGCTGAGGTCCTGACGCGGCCCCCGCAGCCCCCGCGGCCCCCGCAGCCCCCGCGACCTCCGCAGCCCCCGCAGCCCCCGCGGTCCCCGCAGCCCCCGCAGCCCCCGCAGCCCCCGCAGCCTCCGCGGCCCCCGTGTCCATCGCGAACCTGCTCGCGTATCAACATTCCCGGCTCTCTTGCTGCTAGCGCTCGCGCGCCGTGTTCAAATCCTGCGGGAGCCCTTTAAACGACCAAGGGTATATTTTTCATACCGGGCAAACGTCACTCTTACTATGGAAAAATTAAAAAGGCCGCCTTCTCTACTGCTGTTTTTGTTCCCTTTCTTTTTTCTTTTGGAAGGTTGGCGGTGTGGGTGTGGTGACGGATTGCTTTCATGGAGTTTGCCGCGTCCACGTTGAAGTGCGCGATGTTGGCTAGGCTGGCTTTGCCGGCACGCGGTCAGAACCGCCGGTTACTTCACGGCAGACGCCTCGACCTGGTGAAGACGGCGGAAAAACGGAGAGAAAAAAAAAAGACAGTCTGTGAGCGGTGCGGCTAAGCTCTGAATAATATTAAAACAGGCTTGACGGCCTCAAATTAATAAACGGAGGCATATGAAATATCTGCATCCGTCGCAATGCGCGACTAAGGGAAAGAGGAAGAGGCTGCAGTGAAAAAGGAGAGAAGAGGAAGGAGAGAGAGGCAAGAGCTCGAGAAGTGCCACGGCTAGCGGCCAGCCTGTCACTTGGCGGGGGGCATTTTTCACCTGGCGGTGGGGGGAGGGGGAGGGGGGCGTAATTTCCCACATTAATAAATCGACGCGGATGTCAGGGAAGCAGCGCTGCTATCCCTCCCCGCCGGATGGAGCGTGTCGAAAAGTAGAAGGGGGGGGGGGGGACATCTCGACCGGGATCCACCTCCCCTTAAAGTTATTGCCAAACCAGAAGCGATGAAACTCTTCCACAAGATTTCATGGCCATGTTAACACCACCTAATATTTCAAAAAAAATTCTTCCTCTTTTTGTCGTACGTTAATTTTATTGCAGTGTAGTTTGGTTGTCAGACAAAAATTCAGCCGGTATTGGAACCCATACGCCGCCCCTGGGGCTGACACTGGTCCCAGTGCTCCCAGCGGCTCTGGGGGCCGGGGCATCTGCACAGTGAGAGAAACCTGCTGCTCACAGCCGCTTTGAAGTCCGGGACCGGCAGCCTACGCACAGCTCCGCACAGCCAGTCCGGCCCGGCCCCGCCCCGCCCCGCCCCGCCCCGCCCCGCCCCGCCCCGCCCCGCCCCGCCCCGCCCGGCCCCGCCCCGCCCAGCCCCGCCTGGCCCGCGTCCCGTCCCGTTCGCCGCTTACTTTGAAAACCCATTTCCAGCGAGAAAATTATGCAGCCAGCCAGCGAGGAGGCTGAATTTAATTCTGGACATGACCAAACTTTAGGGGGTGGGGGAGAGGGGGGCGGGGGCACGGGGCGCGGCGCCTGGAGGGGGGCCTTCTTTGCGAGCGACCTTGAGATGCCCTGTTCACGGTGCGGGCCGCGCGCGACCACGACAGAGTTTGAGAGGGAGAGAGGGTAGGGGAAAAAAACGGCTGCTTATGGGTGGGTGCATATCGTTGTCTCTCTCGCTCGGACGTACGAGGAGGAGACAGAGAGCGAGGGAGAGAGAGAAGGGGGAGGGGAAGTGAGAAAGAATGAGCCGGGGGGGGGGGGGGGTTCTGCTGGAGCGCAGCTCGCCTGTGGAAGAGCCAGAAATCGCACGCTTCCTGGACGAAGAAAGAGAGACGGAGAGAGAGAGAGAAACAGGGAGAAGGGAAAGGAGTGTGGGGTTGTGCTGAAGCAAGGATTTGCTTCGAACAGGAGGAAGCCGGTTAAAAAGGGAAAGAGAGAGAAGAGGACGCAGCTGAGTTGCAGGTCAGCACAAACGGCCCGGCCCGGCCCGCCCAAATAGGCTCTGTGTTACTGTAAGCACTGCCACCGCGGAGATTGGGCTGCATTTTAGCCGGGCGGCTTGTCTGCGAAAGAGGCACGCGTTCAGCTAAGCCGGGTTCGACGGGGAAAGTGAGCGGAACTCCACTTTTTCCTTTTTTTTGGGGGGCATAAAACGGAAGCGGGGGCGAACCTGATCTGAGGGCGGGCGCCGGGCGGTACTACGGCTACTACTGTAGCTGTACTACAGTTTAATCAGTTGTAGAGTATTGCAACTCTGTTTAAACATTGAAAATTGGGGGTTTTCGACGATTGGCAGAGGCTTGGATCAGTGGCCAGGATCCTGTCACAATCGGAAAAAAAAAGAAAGTAAAAAAGTATCGTGGTATGGTCGAAAACACAGGTATTGCCGACGGCAGAGGAATCCAACAAACAGTAGCAACATGGGCGGGTTTGTACGACGCGAAAGTGCACAAAACAAACGAAGCCGACATTGGCTCTCGCAGCCGTGTGGACGAGAAGCTTCATTTTTGCCCGAGCCACGCGACAGACCACAAAATGAAACGCGACATTAAGCGGCGGCAAAAATAAAGAGACAAAGGCATCGCTGCGGTCCTCAGCCATGGCCGGCCATGCCTGTCTTTCGATTAGCTATATCTCGTAGATGCTGTTTGCTTTTCAGCGTGAAAACACCGTGGTTCTGTTTGTTTTGGTTTCACCTTGCGAAGATTAGTTTGCATTCATGCAAACATTGAGCACGCGTATGACGCGCTTCAAAGGGGAGTAATGACGTGCTCCAAATAATTATCTTTCATTATCGTGCTGCCACGTTTGTAGCAGTTCTGCGCAAGGAGTTGGGCCCCTGTTAAATGCTTGATGGGGTCCGCCGAGCCGCGTGGACGTCTGAAGTTGCCGGCCTTCTAACACATTCAGGCCCCCTCTTATAACGCAAAGTAACAAAGTCAGGATTCCTCCTAATTGCGAATAATACTTTCCCTACCGTCCGCGCCCCCTTCCCGCCCAGGGCGGGGCCCGAGGCCCCGGGCGGGGTGCAGCCTGACTGCCGACGAGGCAGGATCAAGTTTGAATTAGCCAGGAATTTCCGAGTAATCAGTTTTCCGATTTCTATCTCTTGAAAGGAATAAAATTTCGTATTTTTTTTTTAAAACAACAACTCTGGCTTTTGTTATCTGTCTGTTAGAAATGTAGTGGGGTAGGTTTTTTTTCCAATTCTTACATTTATAATCAAAACTTCCTTGCCCGTCTCACTGTGAAGGCGTACCCCGCGCACCGCAGCACACACTGTCAGTCCCACGTCAATGCGAGCCCGATTTATCGACTAACTTTCATTGAAAGTTTCCGCTCTCCGTTGAACTGCTGCCGAGTGGTCCGTCCCGTCCCGTCCACCTCCCTGCGAACTAACCCAGTCCGCGCAGCAGCGGCAGCAGCGGCAGCAGCGGCAGCAGCGGCAGCAGCGGCAGCAGCGGCAGCAGCGGCAGCAGCGTCGGCTCATTAGAGTTGTCGCCGGTGACGAAACAAAACTTTGCCATAAATCAATCGCGGGAAACATGGGCCGTGAGAGCAGGCAGATGGAGGCGGACGGGGGCGGGAAATCATCGCTATGCTTTTCTTAGCGAAGTTCAAACTAGCCCGGCCTCTGTTGTCCGTCTGACCTCGAACCCCCCGCTCCCCTGTCTCTCTCGCACAATACGTCTTGTCTGAGCCATCCCCTATCTGCCTTGCTGGCTGCTGCTGCTGCTGCTGCTGCTGCTGCTGCTGCTGCTGCTGCTGCTGCTGCTGCTGCTGCTGCTGCTGCTGCTGCTGCTGCTGCTGCTGCTGCTGCTGCTGCTGCTGCTGCTGCTGCTGCTGCTGCTGCTGCTGCTGCTGCTGCTGCTGCTGCTGCTGCTGCTGCTGCTGCTGCTGCTGCTGCGGGGGCTCTTGCGGCCCCAGGTTTTTGGACGACGCTGGCCGGACCGGGCCGCTGACGGTGCACATCTCCGGGCCTCCGAACCTCCCTCACCCGGCCCTAGTCCCACAACGTGTCCGCACACATGTCAGCCCCCCTCCCTCCCCCCCCCCCCCCCCCTCCCCTCCCAGGGTCGTCCGTCGTCCGTTCGTTCGGTTATGTGGAGAAAACGTGGCTGACAGCTGATTCCCTCCAACGACCATGACACGGCACAGAGCAGCAGCCGGGGCGGAGCGCCCTGCGTGTGAGCAGCGAGCGGCGCGCCAAACAGAGCCCAGCGCGGCTGCGGGACACACACACACACACACACACACACAGGTAGATATAAGACCCGATTTTCTACAAAGTGTCTGATATAACATCCATCGTGCGCCACACCTCCTGCCATCTCTCTCCCTCTCTTTCTCTTTCTCTCTCTCTCTCTCTCTCTCTCTCTCTCTCTCTCTCTCTCTCTCTCTCTCTCTCTCTCTCTCTCTCTCTCTCTCTCTCTCTCTCTCTCTCTCTCTCTCTCTCTCTCTCTCTCTCTCTCTCTCTCTCTCTCTCTCTCTCTCTCTCTCCCTCTCTCTCTCCCTCTCTCTCTAGCTGGTGTTAGACGTCGTGTGTCACCGCGCACCCATCGATCAAGAGGGGAGGGCTGCTGCTTGCTGAGAGGGGGAGAGGGATGCCGCACCGCCGCCGCCGTTAGATTTCGTTCGATTCAGCCGCTGCCTTCAAGCATACTACACAACCTTTCTCTCTCTCTCTCTCTCTCTCTCTCTCGTGCTGAAAAGGCGAGAGAGAGAGAGAGAGAGAGAGAGAGAGAGAGAGAGAGAGAGAGAGAGAGAGAGAGAGAGAGAGAGAGAGAGAGAGAGAGAGAGAGAGAGAGAGAGAGAGAGAGAGAGAGAGAGAGAGAGAGAGAGAGAGAGGCGTGGGGCGTCGGCTTAGTGGCGTCGCTACACAGAATCAATCTCCCCCGCCGCGCCGCAAAAACCTCTTTTCGCGAAAGCCTATGCCACCCCTTCCCCCTTCCCCTTCCTCTACTCTCTACATCCCCCCCCCCCTCTCGCCCGGTTTAGTTTTGCATTGCGCTCCGCACTTTAATGGGCAAGAAAAAAAAATAAAAACTTGGATGCGAAAGGTGGGGAGATGGCGAAGAGGTCGGAGTGTGGTCGGTCAAGGGTGGCATGTAGATACCAACTCCAGCCCTGCAGCAAACCAGGTGCCGTTAAAAAAAAAAAAAAAAACTCTCTTTGGTTCCGAATAATAATTCTCAGCGCGCCCTTCCTTTGGTATCACCGCACTCCTTTTAGCGGGTTCTTGCTATTGCGCTGGAGTTTGCATCCCCCCGCCCCCTCTACTACCACTGCCGCCTCCATGGAAAACGGCTAAGCGCGAAATGCGAGCGAGTGGGGGGCCAGACTGGCGCCTACGGCCGCGAACACACACACACACACACACACACACACACACACACACACACACACACACACACACACACACACGCACACATACACACACACTAGTGCAATGCAGAGGACTATTACTGGGATTTCGTTTCCTCCTTGTCCTCGACGGATCATTTCACTCCGAGGCGTATCGCGCTCGTGTGTGAGTGTGTGTGTGTGAGCGTGTGTGTGTGTGTGTGTGTGTGTGTGTGTGTGTAGTGGCACGCACAAAAGCCGTCGCGCTGTGCCTACACTGTATAGGGGCCCCGGGTTCGAATACTGCCTCGGCTTCGGATCCCGCCGCTTTTCAGATCAGCGGCGATGCGTTTCGAAGGCGGAATCGGCCGCCTCGGCCCGTGCTCCGGCAGCGCGAACACCGCCGTTAAACCTCCCCGGCCCCGTTCCGATAAATAATCCAGGAATTTGTCCGCCAGCCGTCGGCCGGCCGAACCCCGCATATGATCCCACAGGATCCCACAGGATCCCACAGGATCCCCCACGCGGGGGGAGGCAGTGGGCCTTAGGGGATATACGCCGGGACCATCAATTTGAAAAATTGGTCGGGGGAGCTGATCTGGGCGGTCGGGGGCGCTGGGAGCGGCTGAGAGACTGGAGACTTGATGCCACCGACAGCTCCTCGTTGGCGGCCACAAATCAGGCCGCGAGCCACGTCGTGTTGCGCCGTGCCGCGACGATGAATAGCAGTGCGTGTTACAAAATAAAAAAAAAATGTTAAAAAAAGGGAAAGTAAACGGCAAACTCCGCACGGAGAACCCATAAAACAAACGTGTAAATTGGAGCTAAATCCGAGTGGCCACTCTTTATCCAAGCCTGATTGCCCTTGCCAAGTGCTCGAAGCCGTTGAGGTCAAACTGTCCGCTTTTTTTTTATTATTATTTTATTATTTTTACTGCAGGGCGGTGAGTTCTGAATTGCACAACAACAACGGCGAAATAGAGTGAGTGTGCATGGCTCCCTAGCGCTGGTGCGAACAGTTGGCCCTCCTGCAGCGGCTGCCAACGCTCTTGTTGAGCTTAACGGGCTGAAAAAAAAATTCGAGTCTGAAACTAACGTGCCCGCACTTTGCGGTTCAGTTCCTCAGTTTGTATTTTCTTTGTTTGAACGCTTTTCAGATCCACTTCTGAAAGGTTCATTTCCACTCGCGTCGCTCTCTCTGTCGGGGACGTGAGTCGCGCGCCTCCGCCGCTGCCGACGTCCCCCTGGGAGGATGTAGGAGCGACCCGAGCCGCTGCGATCAGTCCCGGGGGGTGAACAACACAGCCGACAGCCAGAGGCCGCCAGAGGCTGCCAGAGGCTGCCAGAGGCCCAGAGGCTTCAGAGCAGGTTGCCTACCGCCTTCGGAAAACACTTTATCGAGGGCGTGCGCGTGTTTCTGCCGAAGGCCGGGGCGGCGGGGGCGGCGGGGGCGGGATGCCGGCGCAGCACTTGTCGGTCCCCCGGCGGCCCCCAGTGGCCCCCAGCGGCCCCCAGCAGCCCCCGCAGCCCCCGCAGCCTCCAGCGGCCCCCGCAGCCCCCGCGGTGACCTCAGGTGGGGCGGCACGCGGCACGCACTTGCACTGCACGGCACGGCACGGCACGACACAGCCTGACGTACGATCAGACGCGGCTGCCTTGGGCAGATCAGCCGGTTCGGTTCGGTTCGGCGTGCCACGTTTATGACCCCGTCCTGTCCTTGCAGCTGCCCGGGGTCTCGGTCGCTTTGCTGCTCTGCCTGTCCTCTGATCCCTCGGGGGGGGGGGGGGGGGTGAATGAAAGAGAGAGTGAGAGGGATAGAGTCTGCTGCCAGCGAACCGGGGGTGCTCTGCGAACCCAACGGAGCCGACCGGAAACACATTACTGCGGCCCGCACCACAGTCTGCAAAATGAGACAAAATCGACCATGAGAATCAATGTGACTAGAGCAATTATTTGATCGATTTCCTAACGATTGATTTCTTTTTTTTAAGCCCAGAGTCGATTTGATTTTTCACAATGGTTTCAGATTGGTTTCACTACAAAAAAAAACACCCCCCCCCCCCCTCCCGCTCTCCCTCTCCCTTTCTCTCACTCCTCCTCTCTCTCGCTCTTATCAATGCCATTAGTCGTCGCGGGGCAAATCGCGCGCCGCTGTCTTCGGCGCGGCACAGCGGCACAGCGGCACAGCGGCACAGCGATCATCCATTATGCGGGACAGAGGGGGAAATTGGTCCCACTAAACTTTGGCCCTGCCACCTAACCTTTCCTTTGCCACTTTCCTTCCGCTGCTTCCCTATCAGGTGGGAAAAGTAAGGGAGGAAACAAACTGCCACCTTTGTCACTCAGTGCCTGCCACCCACTTTCCGGACGTCTTTTAATGATCCTTTCACCTAACGCACTCGCTCACTCGCACCCAGCGCGTTCTCTCCACGGGAGGGGGGGGGGTCCTTTTGCCAATTAAAGCACCCTTCATTGTGCTCGAGACAAAGGAATAGTCACCTCAGCTGGAAAATCTAATTGTGCGCCGGAAGCAGACTGCCATCTGTCCGCTGCCGCTGCCGCTGCCGCTGCCGCTGCTGCCGCTGCCGCTGCCGCTGCCGCTGCCGCTGCCGCTGCCGCTGCCGCTGCCGCTGCCGCTGCCGCTGCCGCTGCCGCTGCCGCTGCCGCTGCCGCTGCCGCTGCCGCTGCCGCTGCCGCTGCCGCTGCCGCTGCCGCTGCCGCTGCTGCTACGGCAGCTGCCGTTGACTTTGCGGGGGGTCTTGGTGCGAAATGGCTTCTGCCGAGCCGTGCCGCCCAACGCAGATCACATGCCCATCACCTTATGCGGCAGAAAATCCTTCTTGTGCCCTTCTTTACAAACACGAGCGGCTGATGACACACGCACGCTCTCTCTCTCTCTCTCTCTCTCTCTCTCTCTCTCTCTCTCTCTCTCTCTCTCTCTCTCTCTCTCTCTCTCTCTCTCTCTCTCTCTCTCTCTCTCTCTCTCTCTCTCTCTCTCTCTCTCTCTCTCTCTCTCTCTCTCTCTCTCTCTCTCTCTCTCTCTCTCTCTCTCTCTCTCTCTCTCTCTCTCTCTCTCTCTCTCTCTCTCTCTCTCTCTCTCTCTCTCTCTCTCTCTCTCTCTCTCTCTCTCTCTCTCTCTCTCTCTCTCTCTCTCTCTCTCTCTCTCTCTCTCTCTCACTCTCTCTCTCTCTCTTTCTCTCTCTCTCTCTCCGTATCGTGATGGCCTGCTATTTGGCGTGACGCTCATAGAACAAGGCGGCGCTCCCGCAGAACCATAAAGCAAACAACTGATCGCGCAACATTGTAGCCCGACCGGGGAGAGATTTGAAGGGGGCGGTGAGTTGAGGGGGAGGGGCTGGGAGGGGCTGGGAGGGGCCGGGAGGGGCCGGGAGGGGCCGGGAGGGGCGGCACCTCTCTCTACGCCGGCTGTCCCTTATGTCGTCTGCCCCGCCCCCTCCTCGGGCTGCAGGCCAGATATGCCGGCGCACCGCGGGCAGCCAAAGTTGCGTGAAACTATGGAGTGTTTTGTGGGCGCGGCCGAGGCGGACGGACTCCTATCCGCGGACAAAGTTTGGCGGCAGATAGATGGGGGGAGCGGCGCTGTTAAATTATTCTCGCCTTCTTTTATGTGTGTCTTTGGTTGTTCTCTCTCGTTCGTTCCATCACACATAGCGGCGGCGGTGGCGCCCAATCCCGAGGAAGCATCTCTCTCGGGGTCGGAGAGATGAGGTCGTGAATAACATCACCTCCCAACACACAGCGGCGTCGTGCTCGAAGGAATATTTCTTCCGAAAGGGCGGGGAATAGGGCGAGTGACAGGTGAGTGAATCACGCTGGGAAAACAATGACACGCAGCTTGAAAAAAACGCAACATTTCCAGATGTGGGTATTTTATTCAGTACTTTGCGATATTGTTAACATTATTTTTACCAGCTGTGATCGCATTTTTTTTCCACCCACCCTTATCCTAGGTGCAAGTTTCGGTGCACCTTTGTTTTAAAATACGAAATGAAACCCAAGTCAAGAAGTGTCTTACTGTGGCTCCACCTGGCCTGCGCATGGAAGCTGTCCCACCTGGAACAAAACAAAACAGAAACACTTCCGTCAGACCACAACAAGTTTCGCTTGCCGCCAGAGTTTGAAAATGGCGGAGGGACGCCTGGCAGCCAACACGCGCCGGGGAGATCCTCATACACAACACCAACGCACTTCAAACTTGAAACTACCGCCGTCCTCGGCTTGTATTTGAAGAAAGCCATCCACCGTGGAACGCACCTTGGAGATGAGAAACTCAGCGGCCAGTGTGCGTGCGTGTGTGCGCGCGCGGAAGTTTCACTTTGTGAAAACCGCGACAGTACATCCGGATTACTGTGTCCTCGACATGATTCCGTACTCGCGAAAAAAAAAATTCGCGTTAAACCAAATACGCCATGAAAGGAAATCCCCGGTCTGAGGATAGTGTGTGTCCCGGCTGTGAGGCCGTGCAGGCGGCCGCCAACTTTGTCCGAAAACGACCGCCATCATTGACTGCTCAAGTTTTAATGACCGCCTCTCTCCTTCCGTGCGGAGTAAATTTCCTAATGCCCCCTTGACTCCTTAAGTGGCTGCCGCTAGCCGCGCCGCCGGTGGCCGCGACCAGTCCGTCTCTCGTTAGGATTGAAAGGCCGTTTCGTCGAGGAGGGAGGCTGCCAGTCATCGAGGTGGCGGGCGGCAATTCAGCCGCCGCCACAAAGTCGCAAAGGCACGAAAGCTTCACTGTTTTTCTTGTTTTTTTTTCTTTGACGTTTTAAATTAATAATATCGATATGACTCAATACTTATTGGACATTTAACTTTTTTAGACTTTTTTATTTCATCACAGTTCAGTCGAGAGTACGATCGAATTCCAGGCATATGAATTTTAATATTTCATTTTCATTTCACTTTCACTTTTTTTTTTTTTTTTTTTGCTTTTCGGTTTTTCACTTTTTTTCATTGCTCTTTTTCACTTTTCCTTGTTTGCACTGTGCGGACAGTGTTTTTAAAGTAAGGGCCTAATTGGCAGAGTGTCCCGCTGCACTAACGACTCTCCCGGCCCGCGTCCGGTCCGCTCTCTGTGACATTATCATGCCGTTGCAGTGGACCGGACGGCCCACACCAGCCGTGGTCTCTCCTTCGGATTAGTGTTCTCCTGAAACTCAAGACGCCGCCTGCCACCGCCCCCCGCCCCCCGCTGGACCCCCCCCCCCCCCCCCCGCAGCCCGCAGTCCGGCGAGCAGGGTCTTAGCGAAGATTGGCTGCCAGCCTAATCCCCTGAGATGATTTGCCGTCAGGGGACGACGCGCGCCCCACACCCGGCCCAACTCGGCCCGCCCCCCAGCGGGGCTCGGTACTGAAACTGGATACCCACTAACTGTGTCGTTCTGGACTTGAACCCGAGTCCCGAGTTCAACCTGCAGTTTCTGGGGACGGACGGACGAAGGGCCGATATCGGCTACCCGCTGTGCGCTGTGCGCTGCGGTACCGAAGGCTCTGGTGCTCGGCTGGCAGGGGCCAGAGGAGTGACAGGCAGCCCGGGCTCTGGGCCCCGCTGCTCCCGCTGCCAATGCGGGCCAAGACTTTTGTACACTCCGGACCAAACACGGATACACACTCAGCAAGATTAGGGGACCGCTGTACCGTACTTGTGTGTATTTGCCGATTTTCTGCCCTCGCATTCTAGCAGATAATTTCTCTCGATTTTTTTTCAGAGTACGTTTTGTAAACTGAGCCTACGACGTCTTCCTCCCCTTCCTTCTTGACCGTCCCCGCTGTCCGCAAAGCCGTCAAAGCGGCCGAGACTGCTACGGCCGAAAGAGCATGTCATGAATAACACGCAGTAATGAGAGCAGCAACTGCAGCCCGTGGGGGCAGCGGGGGCGGCGGGGGTGGCAGGGGCGGCGGACCAGTTGCAGCGGAAGCCGCGCCTGAGACCCCACCGATTATTGGCCCGGAAGAACGTATCCATAATGTAGGAGGGCAGGGCTTCAGGTGGGCCTGTGCAGCCTGCTGCCTTCTGCGGAGTTAGCGGCCGTAATGATCAGGATGCCTGGTGGGTCCAGCCGACGGCAGCCGACGGCAGCCGACGGCCGTGTGGAGGACGCCGATGACCCCCCAGGCGCTCGTCCCGGCCCCCAACAACAGGGGCGGGCCGGGGGCCGGGGGGCGCACTGGCTCGTACCTGGACAAACTGTCCTTGAAACGGTTTGAGCTCTGCAGCTTTGCTTACAGAGTTATCGCCCTCCGAGCGCCTGTCTGCCCACACGTCCCGTCTCCCTCTATCCCCCTCCATCCTCCTTCCTTCTCCTCTCTGTCTCGCACACACTGTCTCTCGGCCGCCGCCGCCCAATCGCTCCATCTTCCACCTCCCCCCCTTCGCCGCGCCACACGAACACAAAGCGATCGACTTTGCCGCGAGACGACCGCGAAATTCGAAGAGTTTTCCCGGGAAAACAAAGAGGGGGGGGGGGGTCTTACCTGCTGTGATGAATGGGGCTCGGAGAGACCTCCCCGCTCAGCACACAAGCCGAATATCTCTCATCGATGCGTGGTGAGACCCCACAAACTTCAGTTCAGCACGCATAATGCGGGCAAGGAGTTGGGCGTCCTCAAAGAATCGCTGAGCGCCTTTGTGGGTCTTGTGTGCCCCGGCCCCTTCACCAACCCTTGCCATTCATTTTTCACTCCCCCGCCGCCACCTCCTGTTCTCTCGTATTTAATCATTCAGTCAGCTTCCAGATTATATGTTTGGTTGTTTTTTTTTAATTTTTGAATTATTTTTATTCTCTATATATAATTCCTTTTTTTTTTCCAACTCTTTTTTTTTTGCGCTCTACACGGACTTATCTGGCTCCTAGGAGCCGGCCGCCGTGCCGCCGTGCCCTTAAGGGTCCGCCCGGGTCCGCTCCGGTCCGCCCCGTCTGTGCCGTCTTGTCTACTGCAGCCAGCACCAGCGCGGTGCGGACACCGGGCGGACAGAGGGACCTACTGGGACCCACTCAGCCCAAATGAATATTGATGACCCGCACCAGTTCAGAACCAGCAGCGCGGCGTGGCAGCGGGGCGGCACCCAGCGGGCTGCGCCTTAGTTGCAGGACGACGAAAACACACGCAGAAGGGGCGGAGAGGGGGAGAGGGGGGGGGGGGGGGGCTGATACCGACAGCTGGCTCGGATCAGCAAGCAGGCAAAGCGGGCAGGGCGGACAGGAACACCCCCCAGCCCGGGCATTACCATACGTTGAGCAAATTATCATCTAGCGCGACGGGGAATGGGTTTAGCGGAGGGAATCGCTACGCAGAGCTACGCGCCACGCGCCGCCACACGCCCGCCACGCGCCGCCACGCGCCGCCACGCGCCGCCACGCGCCCGCCACGCACCCGCCAAACAAGTGACGCGTGCGCAGAACCGGATACACCCCGCGCATATTCGCATTCCGTCCGCGCGTTTCGTCCATATTTTTGTTTAATTCAGCGCGCGCGGACGCCGAAATAATGAATTTTATTATTTTCTGGAATCGGCAGCAAAGCCCTGCCGGCTATCCGGCCATGTCAGGGTAGCATCAGAAGGCGGCGGTATACACCCCAATGCCACAGCAACGCCAGTGTGTGTGTGTGTGTGTGTGTGTGTGTGTGTGTGTGCGTGCGCGCGCGCCATGGCCCATGGGCGGACAGCGCCCGGTGTTTGGTGCCATTAACAACTGATGGATTGAAGGCTGCTGTCTACCCCTTCCACTTCGCCTTGTCTCTCAGCACACGCACACACATACACCATGAGTGCCTCTCTTTCTACCTCTCTCCCTCTCTCTCCTATCTCTACCCGGTTTTGCTTTTCCCGCTCTCCTTCCTCTCTGCTATACCCGTCAGCGCGATTATGAAAAGCACGTAAAATCTCTTCCGTCAGTTTTATCGAGTGTTCACCATCCCTCTGCTGCGCTCCATTTTGAGCGCCCTCTCTCCCTCTCTATCCCTCCCTTACCATCCTCTCTCCCTCTCTCGATCACGTGGCTCTTTACCCCTCCCCGTGTCCCGCGCCGCCCCTATATCGGATCTCATATTAGCGGAGCGAGATCGTGGGAGGTATCGGCAGAGCGAGGGAGACAGAGCGAACCTGCAACCTCCATTAGGGAGGAGGGGAGGTGTTAGTTTCGCTGCGCCGCCGTCACGTATAGGGTTCCCCTCTGTGTTCCCCTTTGGTGTCCCCCCCCCCCCGATCCGTCCCGCAGCCGAACAGTTCTAGCGCCTCCGCGCAGAGCCCCCAAATTCGCATAGAAAAGACGTGGCCAGATCTGACAGGAGAGGGGTTGCACGCCCCCCCCCTCCCCCTCCCTTTCCCCGCTCCGCTTCAGAGCCGACGACGCGCCTTCTGACGGAAGCGCCACACAACGGCGGGGCAGACTATTGTGTGCGATTTCACGTCATTAGCGGGTGTGCTCCAGACGGGCGCGCGGCTGCGAAATCACGCGGGAACGTTCCAGACGCGTTCATTGATCGAGGTCAAAGCCGAACTGAAATCGGTCTGAAATTGATATTCAGTTTGAGTTGCAAGTGTGCTTCCGCACCCAGCTTCGGACGAAGATTCATATTAGAGTTCGAATTTCTGCTGAGCGCTGTAATTAACGCATGACTTTCGATTGTATTCCAGGATATTCATAAAATTTTAATAAAAAGAATTGGTAAGCTAGAATCTCGAATCTTTACTCGGACTAGAATGCAAAATCATTGTTAACATGGTCGACACTGCGATGCCTGTCCTGGATCTATCAAATCCGACACCAGAACTGAAAATTTCCGGTTCAGTTATTCCTTGGAGGTGATCGCGGGCCCATTTCGGTTCGTGCTGAATGGTCGGTCCCGCCACATCAAAGGCCGCTCCCGCGGTGCGTGAGCCCCCGTGGGCCCCGTGGGCACCTGTGGCCCCCGTGGACCCCTGTGGGCCCTGTGAGCCCCCGTGGGCCCCCGTGAGCCCCTGTGGACCCCTGTGGCCCCCGTGGGCCCCTGTGGACCCCTGTGGCCCCCGTGGGCCCCCGTGGGCCCCTGTGAGCCCCCGTGAGCCCCCGTGGGCCCCTGTGGCCCCTGTGGCCCCCGTGAGCCCCCGTGAGCCCCCGTGAGCCCCCGTGAGCCCCCGTGAGCCCCCGTGAGCCCCCGTGGGCCCCCGTGGGCCCCCGTGGGCCCCGTGAGCCCCCGTGGGCCCCCGTGGCCCCGGGCCCCGCCGGCACTGCGTCGGCTCGGCACTAAATGGTCCGAGGCCGAGGTCCGCAGCTCTCGACGACACACAGACTCACGCCAATCTCCAAAAGTGGCGGCCGCGGCGGGGGGACACAACGGCCACGCCCAGCGCGCGCCGGCCGGACGATATTTCAGGCGATGGTTCGAGCCCGGCCGGGGCCGCGGGGGCCGGACCCAATAACTACAATTTATTCCTGATGGGCCCCTTTCAAAACCAAAACCAACAACAATTTATTAGATGGTCCCGCAGGCCGGGGCTGTAGCCGGGGCTGTAGCCGGGGCTGTAGCCGGGGCTGTAGCCGGGGCTGTAGCCGGCCGCCGGCTGCCTAGGCCTCGACACCGCACACTGGCCAATATTCCAGTCGGATAAAATTGGGTACATTCTGAATGAGAGGGAGCCGACACTAAAGTGTCCCCGATGTCAATCTGTTTTATATTATTTCCGAGCCAGAAAGTCGGTGAGGGTTCCGGCCGGGCCGTCCATGCCAAAACTTTGGCCGTATCTGAAAAACACGGCTGCTCTATCTCCCGACGGAATCTGGACGCACTACTGCCCCAACACCGGTGTCGCGGAAGAGAGGGCACACTACTCTCCTCCCTCTCTCTCTGTCTCTCCTTCCTCTCTCTCTCTCTCTCTCTCTCTCTCTCTCTCTCTCTCTCTCTCTCTGTCTCTCCTTCCTCTCTCTCGCTCTAGTGGCGTACAAACCATGTTATTTCGCCTTTGTGAAATTGATATTGGCCACTCAGTGTCTGGCATGTTCACGATGGATGACGAACACCCCGTGCGAGAGAGACGGACGGGTGGAAAAAGGAAGGGGAGAAGGGGAAGAAGAAGCAGCATTTGCACGTCGCACGGTGGTAAGAAGGAAAGATGTTTGAAAACTTGTGAAAGTGATGAAAATTTATATCCGGCGTAGCTAATAAAAAGTTACGTTTTCCTCGGACCTTCCGGGCCGGCCGCAGCAGACCAGAGGCGCCACCCCCCAGCAGCAGCAGCAGCAGCAGCAGCAGCAGCGGCAGCAGTGCCTCTACATCTATAGGCCGGCCGGGCAAAAGTCGGATCAAACTTGGATTCCTGCCAAAAAGTCAGATACAATTTTTATTTAGTGTAGCCAACCACCCCATCCTTGGGCAAAGCGTAAGTAGCTAGCCGAGTCCGTGCAGCGCATTTTTGGAAATACGGGGGTGAGGGGAAGGGACGGGGCGAGTACAACAGGAGAGAGAGAGAGAGAGAGAGAGAGAGTGGCCATCTCTTCCAATATGGTTCAACGCCACAAGCACACGGAAACAGTGCGGCTGAACAGTGCCCTTGCTGTTCTGTTGTTGTTGCTACGATTCCACCCCCCCCCCCCCCTCCCCAATCGGTCCTCGAATCCGTTAGTGCCTTCCCTATGAGAGGCATACGGGCCGGGCATAAGCCCCTAGTATGTAGTTATACAGGCCAGAGGCAGCCACAGGCAGCCACGGGCAGCCACACGCAGCCACAGACTCCTTCCCTCCCGATCAGTATTAACAATAACAACAGCAACTAGAGCGAGTAAGTGCGCTCCAACACTGTGGGCGGGCAAGGGGCCGCATCGGCACACAGTGGACCTGTAAACGTTCAGACCTGTGTGTGTGTGTGTGTGAGAGAGAGAGAGAGAGAGAGAGTGTGTGTGTGTGTGTGAGTGGGTACGTACGTGCGCGCCGCAGCGTCCGACAATATCATCCAGGAATGAAGTTCTTTTTCCAACCCCCTCTCGCTTTGCCGCTGCCGCTGCTCGTGCCGCTGCGCCCTGCCGGCGCGGATAAGACAATGGAATTCCATGCAGACTCGTTCGTATTCCTGTCCGGTACGGCGGTGGTGGTGGCGGCGGAGGGGTCGCCTTGTAGCGCCGCGCACCACTTGGCCACCTACAATGCGAAGTAAAGAAAATTCGCCTCATATCGCACGCGCTCGTGTGTGTGAGAGGGAGAGCGAGCGAGTGAGAAAGAGAGATATATATATACATATATTGTGTGTACGTTTTACAGCTAAGATTACCAGTAGTCTAGGTTACTTTAAGATGCATTTTTTTAAATTTTATTTTTTTACTAATTTAATTGTCCTGAGCTTCGTGAATGACCTCTTTGCGCTGTTGACAGCAGCAGCAGCAGCTCCCAGGGGAACTGCGAGCAGCGGCGTGGCGCGTCGCTGGCCGACACCATGAGAGGGGAGGCGGAGGTGAGGTCCTCGAGGGTGCCCCGGCCCCGCCCGGGCCCCGGCACCGGGAGCCGTCGGGATCCCCAGTCGGAGCCGTTGGCCGCCGAGGATCGCGCCGGAACAATGGCCGGCCCCATTGTCCGCTCTTATCTTTGTGCCTTTTGCCTTGAGTATATTTCGCGGAGGAACAAAAAGCGAAGCCATCCTGGCGGACGCCACACCACAGAGACAGGGCCCTCGGGGAAGCACCACTCACACCGCACCAACTGTGGTTGTAATCGCAATGATGTCACAGTAATATTTTTCTGCAATGGAATTTTTCAAAATAATTGCAACAAACATGGATTTGCACCATAAGCTACAATGGCGTGAATGCCATTCCACCCACAGCTATTTTCCCACAGACTGTAAAATAAAAAAATTCAAAAAAATCACGTCAGAAGCAAGTAAAGCAAGGAAAATTATTCACCAGGCTGTACACCAAATATTCCCTGTCGTTTCAGTTCCCGTCATTTTTAGTCACAGACGGCTGCGGCCATTAAAAATGTGTTCCTTCGGTCTACCCAGAACGAGCCACAGCATCGCCTCCAGCATGGCATATCGCAGTCACTGACCTAAGAGGAGCCCCTCTTTGAGAAAAAAAAATATCAAAAAAAAATCAGTGTGCGTACACCGACGCTACCAAGCGTAAGAGGTGGAGTGCCGCTCTCTCTTTTATAATATTCCCGGTTCAAAAACCTTTCCTGTACCTCATACGTGTGTGTGTGTGTGTGTGTGTGTGTGCGTGTGCGTGTGTGTGCACGTGCTACACCTCCCTCCTTTCCCAACGCCGTTTTCCTTCTACGTTTACCCTCGTTGCTGCGCTGGAAGCCTTGTACCACCTGTACAGCGCCCCCCCCCCCCACTCTCCCGCTCTCTCTCTCTCTCTCTCTCTCTCTCTCTCTCTCTCTCTCTCTCTCTCTCTCTCTCTCTCTCTCTCTCTCTCTGTCCCCCTCACACACACACACACACACACACACACACACACACAAGGCGCTCTAACACGGCCGCATAATTCATTCAAAGTAAGTCAACAGCAGTGTCTGCCGTGTCCGGTGAGCTGGGACGAGAGCCGGCAGCGCTAGCATGCGGCTGGACCAGACCGGACAGCAGCAGCAGCAGCAGCAGCGGCGGCAGAGAGCTCGGCATGCAGATACGTGCGTACACCCTTCTCTCTCAGGTGGTGCGGTGGTGGTGGTGGTGGTGCCGGCGAGTGAACCGAGTGGTCAGCCCGCCGACCGCACGGCGCGAGTCCAAGCGTCCCCGTGGCCTCCGGACCCCCCCGGCCCTTGGGCCCCCCCAGAGCCCCCGGACACGACATGGGCATTCCGACCGAGCCCCCCTCACGCCCCCTCCGCCCCCTCTGCATTCCGCCCCCGCCCCCCTCACTCTGCGGCCTGGTATGTGGCGTGTCTACCAGCATGACGCCACACGTCTCGCCGGGGGCCGGGCTGGGGGCCGGGCTGGGGGCCGGGCTGGGGGCCGGGCCGGGGGCCGGGCCGAGGGCCGGGCCGGGGGCCGGGCCGGGGGCCGGGCCGGGGGCCGGGCCGGGGGCCGGGCCGGGGGCCGGGCCGGGGGCCGGGCCGGGGGCCGGGCCGGGGGCCGGGCCGGGGGCCGGGCCGGGGGCCGGGCCGGGGGCCGGGCTGGGGGCCGGGCCGGGGTGTGAGGCACAAGTAAAAGGTATTCTTAATGTCAGTGTAGACGTGGTACAGCGCACAAGAAAATTAATATACTGGAGCAGCCTCGGTTGCTCAATAGCAACGTGGGATCCATAGGTTTGGCGAGAGATGTAGTTTTGGGTTGCATACCTGCTCGGCGTTTCTTTTCCTGGGGTCATAAGCATCATGAGACTCTATTTTCATGACAAGACGGTGTTCAGGGATCCGAGGGGTTGGTCCAAACATACTCCCACCGAAAAAAAAAATCATTTTAATTTTTTGTCAAAATTTGAAAACTGGGTATATGCATGATAATATTTTTTGGCTGTCATTGGGAAAGCAAAAGGATAGGGATAGGAAGACTGCAGACCCCCTCTCATAGGCGCCCACAGCCGGGAACGGTTGTACCGGATACCTTAGGTAACGAGTAGCGGGCCTTCGGGGTGCTCTCTCATAAGCACCTCTAGAAGCCCTCAACCGGGGATTGAACCTCCGACAACCGCACAGAATGTTGCGCATCAAACCACGCGGCTATCAGAGGGGATACTACTGCCAGGGATACAACGGTCTTTAGATGACACCACCCAGCGAGGAGAAAGAATGTGGAGTCCGGAATCTACGAAAAAAGTCTAGACTCCCGCCGGGTGTCGAACCCCGACTTCCGAGTCCGACTGGGACGCAGCGCCCTTGACCACGCGGCTACCAGAGAGGTATACGTAAGCGTCGTCCCAGACCCGACCGCATGGCATGGTACCAGCGGTGCTATCGCAAGACACATGGATATCTCCTTCATCCGGAGAATAAATGCAATCACAGGTAGAAAAAAAAAATTGAGTGAACAAAACTGAGTGAACGATTATTAGAACCGATTTTTCGCGGGATGAGCTCCTGCAACGAGCCACTCCCTTTTTCGCCCACGGAATACCCCCAGTCCCCTCTATTTCTCTCTATGTCTCTCTCTCTCTCTCTCTCTCTCTCTCACACACACACACACACACACACACACACACAAACACTAGTGGGCACCACGTGATCGGTTCCGTAATATAAGCGCTGGGGCATCCTTCCGAGCAGCATGCGAACACAGAACATAGGATGCAGGGCAGAAAGAGAGAGACGAACAGGGTGGAAGAACAAGAGCGAGTGAGAGAGAGAGAGAGAGAGAGAGAGAGAGAGAGAGAGAGAGAGAGAGAGAGAGAGAGAGAGAGAGAGAGAGAGAGAGAGAGAGAGAGAGAGAGAGAGAGAGAGAGAGAGAGAGAGAGAGAGAGAGAGAGAGAGAGAGAGAGAGAGAGAGAGAGAGAGAGAGAGAGAGAGAGAGAGAGAGCGGCACGGCCGTTTAACCGTTGTGTTTGTGTGACTTTCCGGTCCGATAACGCGGCTAGATAGTGGGCGGTGGCGCACGATACGCAGCGCGGCGGAGCTCGCGGCGTGGGTGTTTGAAAGCGCGATAAAAGGCTCGGTTTGCTTTGGCACTCGGGGGCACACAGAACGGATGACGACAACTCCCCCCTCCCCGCCGATGTCATTCCCCATCCCCCCCTCCCCAATTCTTGTTTCTTGAAACAACACCAAGCCCCTTTTGCTACTTGTACGACGATTCATACTCTCTCCCTTCCCTCCCCCCTTCCCTTTCTCTCGCTCTCTTTCTCTCTCTGTCTCTCTCTCTCTCTCTCTCTCTCTCTCTCTCTCTCTCTCTCTCTCTCTCTCTCTCTCTCTCTCTCTCTCTCTCTCTCTCTCTCTCTCTCTCTCTCTCTCTCTCTCTCTCTCTCTCTCTCTCTCTCTCTCTCTCTCTCTCTCTCTCTCTCTCTCTCTCTCTCTCTCTCTCTCTCTCGTTGTCTTCGCACTGTATAGTTAAGTTTCTGCACAAGCAAGGGCCTCTCCTGGGCGGCACAAGCTATCGGACCGGCTTGCCAAGTGTTGTTCAAACCCTCTGAGCGGATTCCGCAGTCGGCGTGTATGTGTGTGTGTGTGTGTGTGTGTGTGTGTGTGTGTGTGGAGGGCAGGAGGAAATATGAAGATATGCTGGCGGAGGGAAGGGAGGGGGGTCCTGGGAAATAGGAGGGGGGGATGTATGATTACAGGGGCTGCAGCTGGAGAAGCATATGTGGTATCGGCTTCTAAATTAAATACAACACCAACACACTCGTGCACTGTGGATCTAGTCATGTCTATCCCCAGGGAGAAAGCGATAGAGAGAGAGAGAGAGAGAGAGAGAGAGAGAGAGAGGGGGGGGGAGGGCATCCCTCATCCCATCGTCCTTCAACAACCGCACTGCCCCCTAAAAATCTCAACTCACACAAGCACACACACACACACACACACACACTCATAAACACGCATGCACATTCATCGTACAGAACCGAGCCCATCTCTGAGCACGCGCGCGACAGCGGACACAACAACAAAGCGAAGAGGAGAAAGAGAGAGGGAGAAAGAGAGACGCGACCATCATTTGTTTCATAAAAAACGGCGGCGAAACGAGTTATCTCATTGCACGAGTACGAAAAGGGGAGTGGGGGGAAGGGTGGCATGGAGAATAGAGACAGGGGGTTGGGGGAGACAGAGGAAGTCAAACAAGAGAGAGAGAGAGAGAGAGAGAGAGAGAGAGAGAGAGAGAGAGAGGGGACGCAGGCCCGAAAAAACTACCTGTCAGCAACGATTACGGTTAAGCAGAGCACAGCAGTGTGAGCGGTGTGTCTGTGATTGTAAGTAATGTGTGCGTGTGCGTGTACGTGTGTATTACACCGGTGAGGAATGCGGCGAGCAGGGCCGTAGGACGCACAGAATAATAGCCGAAGGGAGCGAAGTAGAGCAATGTTGTTTCATCCCCTCCGCCCCTCCTCTCCGCTGCTGCAGCAGCGGGGCCGCCCCCCTCAACGCGGCCCGTGTGGGGCCAAGAGCCGAGGCCGGGGCTGGGCCGTGGGCCGTGGAGCGAGCGCCCGCGGACCGGTGGGTAGGCAGCCCGCAGCGCGCGTGTGCCCGGCGGGCCGGCCTACCTGCACGGGGCTCCCTGCGGCTGCCGGTGCCGCGACGCTAGCGCTGCAGCGGAGCAGCAGAGCACCCAGACGGGACCGAACCGAACGTGAACGTCGGGGACGTCATTAATATTCCATGAATAATTTGGGGCCGGCTGCACCGCGGCTAGCCCAGCCCATGGCGGGCAGCACTAGAGCCATAGATGCCATAGGTGGTGCCCCAGTTTCTCTGCCCCGCGCGGAATAATTGGACGGGTTGAGCGTCCATCAACCGGTTCGTTATGACTGGGCCTACATCACAATGCGTCGCGTCGGATTTTTTATTTTATTTTTAAATTCTTTGTTCTTGAAAACTCATTTAAGATTCTTTATATATACATATTTTTTTTTTCGAATTCCGGAGCATCAGAAGCAGTGTGTTACGTGGTTCGTGGACGAGTCCCGGCGGCGGCGGTGGCCGCAGCCACTAAGTCGGCCTTCCCCGCGCCAACCATAGGTCCCCCATAGGTCCCCATTGCTCCCCATAGGTCGGCGATGCATTATTCATCTGAGCGCTACGTTATGGCGGGATAACCTGCTGCCGCTCCCTCCCCTCTCCCCTCGCAGCGCCGGGCCGGGCGACTATGGCACGGCCTTTGAACAAGGTGATCCACCCGCTCACCACCTCCCGGCACGGCGCGCCACGCCACCGACAGCATCACAGGCACGTAGGCGGCAGCGGCGGTGGCAGCGGCGGTGGCAGCGGCAGGTGGCGTCTTGATGGGTGATATGACGCCACTTGTCTGTGCGTCGACCCGGATGACCCACCGTCTTTCCGTCAGTCAGCTGTCTGTCTGTCTGCCTTGTCTGTCCGTCTGTCTGTCTGTCTGTCTGTCTGTCTGTCTGTCTGTCTGTCTCTGTCTCTCTCTCTCTCTCTCTCTCTCTCTCTCTCTCTCTCTCTCTCTCTCTCTCTCTCTCTCTCTCTCTCTCTCTCTCTCTCTCTCTCTCCCTATCTATCTATCTGAGCACACACACACATTCACCGGCTGTACAGAGCAGGCCCCCGAAAGCAGGCGCACCACACCAACGCATAGAGAGACAGACAGACAGACAGACAGACAGACAGAGAGAGACAGACAGGGAGAGACAGAGAGAGAATGGTAAATGGGTCAAGCCAACAGCTGTGCGAGGGATGTGCCTGGCGGCCTGTCGTCCCCCATGGCGAAACACACACGCACTCGCACAAGCGGCAGCGCAAACTGTGGCCCAGAGCAGCGGCTAGCGACCGACATTTCACCTTTTGACGTGGTGCGTACTGCAAGTGACCCCGTGCTGTGTATCCTTGCTGTGTATCCTTGCTGTGTATCCTTGCTGTGTATCCTCGCTGTGTATCCTTCCTGTGTATCCTCGCTGTGTATCCTCGCTGTGTATCCTTGCTGTGTATCCTTGCTGTGTATCCTTGCTGTGTATCCTCGCTGTGTATCCTTGCTGTATATCCTTCCTGTGTATCCTCGCTGTGTATCCTTCCTGTGTATCCTCGCTGTGTATCCTTGCTGCGTATCCTCGCATCAGGTGATAACGCTGATAACGAACGGTTCTGTCTATCCGGGTGACCATCCAGCAGCAGCTTCCGGTTTGGCCGGGCCCGGGTTCGAGTCGCACCGCCGCCCAGCCACCCGCTCCAGGGCGTTTCCGGGGAAGCACGCGCGCTGGAATTCTCCAGCCCGGCTCCATAGCGCGGCTTATCCAGCGCGGCTCCAGCGGCCGCTGTCCGGGCGGTCCAGTGGTAAACGGCTAATGGCACCATTAGGCCATGATTGATTTCCAAAATATCAACTATATTCATTTGGCGCAGCGAGCCGGCGTACACAGCGCTAGTGGTGGTGGTGGTGGTAGTGGTGGTGGTAGTGGTAGTGGTGGGATGTTGTCAATACTATCCAGGGTGGGGGGAGGGGAGGTGGGAGGACAGCCCAGTATAAACCCGCACCCACCATGAGTCCTATATGGTGGCCACAGATGCGGTCGGAGGCGCGGTTGTTTGATATCGTGTTACTCCCTGACAAGTCGTTGGAGTTCTGTCGATTCTTCCCAAACCTCCGGCCGCCGCTCCGCATGGCTTGGCAGTTATTTCCGCGGCCGTTCTCCGTTTCTCAGTCGGCCGGAGAGCGCTCATCCAGTCACTTCCTCTGCCGCGCCGGAAGCTGGGAGGGATCGCGAAAACGTGGGCCAATTTATTTCATTTTATTACGAGAGTGGCGGCCGTCTCGACGGACGCGTTCGCGGGCCGAGCGTCGCTGCTGCTGCTGCTGCTGCTGCTGCTGCTGCTGCTGCTGCTGCTGCTGCTGCTGCTGCTGCTGCTGCTGCTGCTGCTGCTGCTGCTGCTGCTGCTGCTGCTGCTGCTGCTGTGTGCAGCAAACGAGTGGGGGGCCGGCGATGGTAAAGGCGCCACTCCAAAGTGATATTGGCCGTGCTCCCCCCCCCCCCCCCCCGCCCCCCTCGGCTCTCCGGAGGCTCAAGCATCGTGATCAAGTCCCCCCCACCCTCCTGGGGGCGGCGCGCTCGGCGGCTGCAGCCGAGACTGGCTTCATGGAGAGGACCCGTCTCGTATATGGATGAAGGCCGCTGGGCCCCGGCTAGCCCCGGTCCGTGCAAACTATTTACACTACTGGCCCACTCGCAGGCCGGCCGTATTTGCAGCGAGATGGCCAACGCCTTGATTCTGTCCGCTCCAGCCCGGGGCAGTGGGGGGCAGTGGGGGGCAGCGGGGGGCAGTGGGGGCAGCGGGGGGGCAGCGGGGGGCAGCGGGGGGCAGCGGGGGGCAGCGGGGGCCTGGCCTGACCCGACTCCAGAAACCGGACCTGGGCCGGACCGCAAGACGCCACAGCGCGCATGGCGAAGTGGTGGTCTAGGGCCCTTGCCAGGACGGAGTCAGAAGTCGGGGAACATAGTCCCCGGATAAGCCTTCTTCGGGAGGAAGCAGTCGAAGCTCCTAGGCCGGGGTCGTGCCAAACCCGTCCAAAATTTATTCAACACTTTCAAATCAATAACAAACGACACTCTACTAGAAAATTTTGCAAACATTCACACACATACACAAGCAGCCACGCACAAACGCCAACTCCTGTGCCCGAATATCTCCACTAGATCTGACGAGGAGGAGCGAGGTCGAAGGTGGCGGAGAGTGGCGAAGGGGGTGAGGGGTCGAGGGTGGGGGAGGGGGGTGAGAGTTGGCCACTAGGTGACAATGTGTGCATGGCCCTTGCCGCCCGGTGGGGGGCCCAGGGCGGCCCGTGGCCTCACCGAACCCTCTCGCTGCCCTTGGGCTGACTCCCTGGACCCCTCCCCTCACCCCTCCCTCCCCCACCCCTCCCCGGACCACCCCCCGTGCCCTCAGCAGCGCTTTTGCTTTTACTACGAAAGTTGCTGCCTGGGGCCCATGGCTGCCCGTGGCGGCCTACGGGGTGTCTCGCCGACACGCATTGGGCCCTTGGGGAGGGGGCGGGGGTGGGGGGTGCGGGTAGGAGGGGGTGGCTAAAGTACACAGGGGGTGCACATAGGGGGTGCACGGGGGGGGGGGGGGGAACGGCCAAGCGGCCGGCGCATCCATAGCGCGCGTCGCTCTAATTTCGCTACAGCCGGATTTTGTTTTACGATGGACCCGCTGGGTGGTGCCTCTCTGCTTCCTGGAGAGTGCGAGAGACAGAGAGAGAGACAGAGACAGACAGACCGACGGACAGACAGAGGGGGGGGGGGGAGAGAGAGAGAGAGAAAGAGAGAGACAGTTCGAGCCGAAGCTCCACATGTCGACGGAGCAATAAGGGAATCGGGGAATAAGTAAGGGAAGATCCATCAGGGGGAACAGCTGCATGTGAGTCTTGAGGACGCCCCGCCGGACCGTGCTCCGCTTGGGGGTGCTGAGGGTCGGGGCCGAGGGTCTGTTGGCAGGGCAGGGCGGCAGGGCAGGGCGGCAGGGCAGGCGGGCAGGGCAGGGCGGCAGGGCAGGGCGGCAGGGCAGGGCGGCAGGGCAGGGCGGCAGGGCAGGGCGGCAGGGCAGGGCGGCAGGGCAGGGCGGCAGGGCAGGGCGGCAGGGCAGGCCGGCAGGGCAGGCCGGCAGGGCAGGGCGGCAGGGCAGGGCGGCAGGGCAGGGCGGCAGGGCAGGCCGGCAGGGCAGGCCGGCAGGGCCCGCGGGTACCAGCAGCACTGCACCAGTCCCTCTGGACGTGGCGGCAGCTTGCTGCTGCAGGGGGAGGGGGTTGGAGGGGGAGGAGGGGGAGGAGGGGGAACTGGACCGTAACGGCCACACCATGCTCCCCGCGGCCCCCCGCGGCCCCCTGCAGGCCCACAGCCCCCCGCGTCCGCGCAGTTGTCCCGGCCACCCGCATTCTGTCAGGCCCTTACCCCATTCAGCGGCCTGCCTGCGTGCCTGCCTGCCTGCCCGCCTGCCTGCCTGCCTGCCTGCCCGCCTGCCTGCCTGACCGTCCGCTTTCGTCACCCCGTCAGCCGGCAGCCAGCCATCCGTCAGGCTGAACAGTGACGACGCGCCTCTCTTGCCCCGCCCCGCTGCCGCCGCCGCGGCCCCATGGCCGAGGGACGCCGTCGAGGGTCGTAGGGCCGTCGGGGCCGTCGGGGTCCTGGGGGCGCCGGGGCAGGACTCCGTCACGGTTTAGGACGGGAGCAGCCGGATTCCGCACGATTGCTCCTCTAGGAGTCCGCCGTCGTCGTCCTTTGAGGTAATTTTTTGTTCCTCTTCCTGGCCACTCTCTAATTAATTGCGGGATGTAAATTCGCGGGAACGGGTAAGTGGTTTGTCACCGGCAGTCGGCGGCGAGGAGGAGGCCCCACTCGAGGTCCCACTGGAGGCCACACTGGAGGCCACACTGGAGGCCACACTGGAGGCCACACTGGAGGCCACACTGGAGGCCACACTGGAGGCCGTACTGGAGGCCCCACTGGAGGCCCCGCTGGAGGCCCCGCTGGAGGCCGCACTAGAGGCCATACTGGAGGCCGTACTGGAGGCCCCACTGGAGGCCCCGCTGGAGGCCCCACTGGAGGCCCCGCTGGAGGTCACACTGGAGGCCCCGCTAGAGGCCGCACTGGACTCCCCGCTGGAGGCACCGCTGGAGGCCGCACTGGAGTCCCCGCTAGAGGCCGCACTGGACTCCCCGCAGGAGGCACCGCTGGAGGCACCGCTGGAGGCCCCGCTGGAGGCCCCACTGGAGGCCCCGCTGGAGGCGGTCTGGCGCTGACGCCGCCGCGTTGACGCGTGCCCCGCCTGACAAGCGGGGATCATCACCCTGCGCCACGCCACCAGCATTCCGAGGCGGCCACCTAATTGGGGGCTGCGGGGGCCGCCGGGGGCTGCGGGGGCGCCGGGGGGCGGAGCGGGACGCGGCAGGCCCTCCCGGACCCAAAATTACGGCCGTGTAGGCATGCTCATGGCATTACGGCACGGTCCGTGGCATACAGTCCACAGAGACAGGGAGATGGAGAGGGAGAGGGCAGCGGAGGGCAGGACCACAGCGACTTTCAGACAGCCCACCGAACTTTCGCCGCGCCGCTCACAAACACACACACACACACACACACACACACACACACACACACACACACACACACACGGGGGCGGACACGGTGGCGCCTTACATTATTACGTTACAGCGTCTTTGACAGGCCACAGGTCCGGTCAGCCTGGCCCCAGAGCAGTACCGCCCACTGGCACCTCTCCGCGCCGCGGGGGGCCCACCCTGTACGGCTTTCAAGGACACACCCCCTTTGCGGGGGGTCGAGGGGGGCAGTGGTCGGCAGATGTTAGGCGCAGGTGTGAGAATGGCGGCACTTTGTCATCGGTTTTATGGAGTGATACCGCGCGTGGTGGCGCGCAGTTGAGCTGCCGCCCTTCGGCCGCCCCCGCCGCCCCCGCCGCCCCCCCCATCCACCCCTCAGAGCACACAACTCCCTCAGGAATGCGGCCTCAGAATTTTAATAACACAAACGGCGTGGTGGTCTCTCTCTCCCACAGGCTCCCGATGTCCGTATTAGAGTGTTTAGTCATTGGCGTGTACTGAGCAGCAGGGAGCCGTTCCGGCACACACACACACACACACACACACACACACACACACACACACACACACACACACACACACTCCACTGCGTAGAACTCAGATAACAGGCGCCTACTCTTTCTCATTTTCTCAAAAAGCCTTTTCGCAGAACAAGAAACGTATACGGGCCTGACTGACGTGCGGCGGTGCACGTAATCTGGCGGCGGCTCCGGAGGAAACCTCCCTCCCTCCCTCTCTCCCTCCCTCCCTGCCTGCCTCCCTCCCTCCCTCCCGCCCCCGCCATCTCACCGCGCGGCCTGGATAGCTTGAATGCAACGTGCCGAAACAACATTGCGTCGTTTCGGCGCCGGGCCCCGCGGGGGGCGTTGGGCTCGTGGGCCCCATCGGGGGCGCAGGGCTCGGCGCGGGCCCTGCCTCCGGTGCCCCCTCTAGCCCTTTCCGAATGGATGAAAGGTGAAGGTTTCGGTTTCGGGGCCGGGGGCGGGGGGCGAGGGCCGGGGGCTGGGGAGGGGGCGGGGGGCTGGGGGCGGCGCACGCTCTGTTCAGTTCATACTGCCAATCGAACCCGTAAAAGATGGTGAAACATGAGCAGAAGGTGCGGTGGAAGCTGAGGCTCGTTGAGGGCCCCACGCTCCACTGGCCGGCCGGCGTGGGCCCCTCAGAACGAACGGCGCGGGGCGTTTGTGGGGATCCCCCCCCCCCCTCCAAATACCATAGCGCCAAAAGCAATATGCCTCCACCCCCATTTTGTACAAACACATACACAGACAAAGTGCACTGGGGGAATAAAAGAGTACGATTGAGTCGCATGAAAGCGCTCTCTCTCTCTCTCTCTCTCTCTCTCTCTCTCTCTCTCTCTCTCTCTCTCTCTCTCTCTCTCTCTCTCTCTCTCTCTCTCTCTCTCTCTCTCTCTCTCTCTCTCTCTCTCTCTCTCTCTCCCGCTGTCTGTCCGCCCCGCGCTGCCGCTGTCGCGCCGTTGTCGTCTGCTATAGCTGTCATCGCCAAGATAAAAGTTGATCTCGTATCGTCTGCGAATGTCACCGTGTGTGTGTGTGTGTGTGTGTGTGTGTGTGTGTGTGTGTGTGTGTGTGTGTGTGTGTGAGGCGCCGTGTAGGTGATCCCACTGCAATAACGAGGCCCAGGACATGTCAGGTGAGACGTCGTACTGTCCTGCTACGCACGACATTGCGGCTGCGTGTGACGTCACCAAATACAGGTGGGAAGATGGGAATGTCTCCGACACGATTTTATTTTCCTTACCTTTCAATTTTTCTTTTCTCTTCATTTTTTTTTTTTTTTGTACGGTTGACGAATGAAAAAGTCCGGCGAGCGCTGCGAATCTCGCAATTCTGCATACAACAGAACGGTGAGTTGTTGTTCGGGGGCACTGCACTGCACGGCACGGCACGGCACGGCACGGCACGGCACGGCACGGCACGGCACGACACGGCACGGCACGGCAGGGCCAACCGGCGCACACGACACGGGAGTCGGACCTGCCCAAGCAGCCCGCCGGCGCATTGAATGGGAACACGGGGCCTCTACCGGGACCCGTATCCCGTTTCATACCAACGGCACTACCCCTTTCTTATTCGGCTCTGGGAACGCACACACCGGTGCGTGTCGGGGGGAGAGGAGAGGAAGGGGAGGAGAGGGAGAGGAAAAGAGGGAGAGGGAGAAGGAGGGGGCACCAAAGTGATGCATCGGGATAGAGGGGCGACGGATTCGGTACCCAAAAGCCCCTGGAGGACATAAGACGTGTGTTGCGCCCCCGACCACCAGAGTGCGCTGCTGCTCCACGCGCACGCATTCACCCACTCACCGCACACATTTTTATTCTCGTACCCTTCTGTGCTTGGTGCGTGTGCGTGTGTGTACGTCTGAAGAAAAGTAGAGTGTATACCAACACACACTGCAAAAAAAAATCGAAAAAAATATCGTGGTGCCAATGAGAGCAAGAGGCGCCGGCGGCGTCGCACGCAGACGACAAATCACCCGCACTCCGCAAGGCGCGCCTTTTCGAAAGCACCCCGGTCGCGTCGCCCTTCCTTTGTGAACATTTCCCCCCCCCCCCCACTCCCACTGCGCCCCTTGGCATGGATACAATATACTAATTTCCTCCGCCGCCTCCTCCGCGGACACAATGGTATCAATTGAAAACGTTTGAAAGTGCGCAGAGAAGAAGGGCAAACAAAAGCAAACTGTCCTCGCATTTATCACGTCCTCTCCTCCTTCCTCTTTCTACTCTTCCTTCCCTTCCTCTTCCTGCTGCTCCAGCTGCTGGCGCTGCCCGGCATGGCGTCTGTGGAGCGTAAGTATTGACAGCAGCTGTCTGCCGAGAGGATGGGGTTGGAGGGGGGGGGGGCAGCATGGAGAGACGGGTGCAGCACCGTACATGGCAGAAATGGAATGTAGACAGCGGACTGCTTAAAACGACCGCCGCGCTACTCGGAGCCCGGAGACATAGAGTTTGAACGGTTCGGGCTCCCACTGCGACAGAGCCGGCGCGCCGCTGGCACATATGGCGCCGGGTGGGGTAGGCCATCCCGACGTCTGCACGCACGCGTGTTGTGCGGGCTGGCCTACCCTGGCATTCGCAGGCGCTTGCCGTCACAGTTTGCGGTCCCGACGTTGTTGCCTTCGTGCAGGGGAATAGGAAAAAAAAAGAAAAACAGAAAAAGAAAAAGGAAAAATAGGAAATGTTAAAAGGAAAAGGAAAAAAGAAATATAAGAAAAGAAATAAAAGAAAAAGAAAAAAACTGGTGTTTGACCCTCCAAACGGTTACGACGGCACCGGCCCGCGACACACGTTCATGGAGACGCTCACTCTCGGAGAGTCTTTAAATAGAGGATAGCGATCCCCGTCTCGATCGAGGGGGTGGAGGGATGGTCAGCAGAAGAGGTGCGAGTGAGACACGAGACGCGGGCAGGAAATGAAACAGAGAGAGAGAGCGAGAGAGAGCGAGAGAGAGAGAGAGAGAGAGAGAGAGAGAGAGAGAGAGAGAGAGAGAGAGAGAGAGAGAGAGAGAGAGAGAGAGAGAGAGAGGTCTAGAGTGGCGCGTGATGTTGGAGGCCCGGTGTGCAAGTGAGACAGCGGCTAGACAGACGGAGACAGACAGATAGGGTGGAGTGTGTGGGAGGAAGGGAGGGAGGAATAGAGTGGCGATAAAAGGGTGGAGGCGGAGGTCAAGTCGAGGCCGCAGCGCACTTGTGCAGCTCGTATACATGCTCCCAACTGCAGGCGCGGAGTCCTCCTCCCCCCCCCCCTCACCCCCTCCGGCGAACGCCTTTGGCGAAGGCCCTGCGGCGAAGCCAGACGAGACCAGCCCAGCGCAGCCTAGCCTTCGGCTCCTCAGCCCCCATAGCTCGCCATTATCGGGAAAAGGCGCCCTCCACGATCTCTTTGTGGTGTGGAGGCACGGCGCGGCACGGCGCGGCACGGCGCGGCACGGCGCGGCACGGCGCGGCACGGCGCGGCACGGCGCGGCACGGCGCGGCACGGCGCGAGAAACACCCACACCACACCCCCGGCGTACCAACACGACCGTGCCCAGCCACGTCGCCAAAGTGAAATGCCCGCCACGCGCGCCAAAATTGAAGTACGAACTCAATTCACGACGCCGGGAGATAAAATCGGATATCAGCCCCCTGCATCCCCCATCTCTCCTGCCTCATCCATCCACATTCGATGGACTTTGAAATTTGCGGTGGCACTTGGCCCGGGGAGTGTGGGCCTGCCAAAGCCGCACCTGCAAAGGTAGGGGTTCGAATACCGGCTGCCGCTATGATTCCTTTTTACCAGGCCACGCTGGCACCGCGCTGCGGGTTCCAATCCACGAACTGATTCCGGCCGACTCGGATTCACAGTGGATTGAGATTTAAATCAATTTGACAAAGTGTAATTTAAATTTTTGATTTGAAGATATATTTTGCGTAGGTTGGGTATAACTAACTTTTTTTTTCAAAAACTATGGTACTATTCTTTTCTGTACCACGTTCGAACCAACATTAACAACAAGTTGTACACATTATTCTCACACAGTAAAATTATTATCCCTCAGTCGTCAAAGAACGAGTCTGTCCTAGAACGCTGGAGCGTTATTCATGGCTGTCTTGTTCGCCTCTGACGCTGGTGTGGTGCGTGGAGCGTGGTGCGTGGAGCGTGGAGCGTGGAGCGTGGAGCGTGGAGCGTGGAGCGTGGAGCGTGGAGCGTGGAGCGTGGAGCGTGGAGCGTGGAGCGTGGAGCGTGGAGCGTGGAGCGTGGAGCGTGGAGCGTGGAGCGTGGAGCGTGGAGCCGCCTGAAACTTTGAGGCTGGTCGGCTCGGCTCGGCTCGGCTCGGCACGGCTCGGCTCGGCTCGGCTCGGCTCGGCTCGGCTCGGTACGTGTGCGAGGAGCTTTGTCAATGAGCGCTACGAGAACGAACGGTGCAACACTTCCACGGCGCGGCCGACCCCAGCCCGGCCGCCCCGCCCCGCCCCGCCCCGCCCCGCCCCGCCCCGCCCCGCCCCGCCACGCCCCGCCCGCAGGCACGTCTGCCCAGCCACTCTAGTGCGGGCATAAAGTCGGCAGCCCCCGCCCCCTTGGGCCCTCTGCTCTCCATCTTTCTTACTTCTCCTCCCCACTTGCCTTATGTCTCTGACCCTCCCACGCCTCAGTGAAAGGTAAACAAGTGGTCTCGCAGCTTCCAGGTCCCCGCCAGGTCCCCACCAGGACACTGTTCCACGCAGGCCATTTGTTGGTAGTAATGAGTTCGACCAGGACCTCCAAGGTTGCACCACCGCCGCGGTGGCCCCGGGGGCGGCGGGGGCGGCGGGGGCGGCGGGGGCAGCCGACGGGGGCATTTAGATGCCGATCTGGCCGTGGCGGCCTCCGAGGTTCGCCAAGGGCCCGGTCCCGCCCGCCATCCCTCTTTTGTATCGGCCCCGGCTGTTTCCGCTCTGGCTGCGCGGCCGCGTCCGGAACCGCTTCTCTCCTCTCCCTCCCTCTCCCGGCGCCGCCGCCTGCGTAAGACAAAGACGCGAAACAATGAGCGGCGCGTTCGGCGCGTGGCGCGGACGCGATCCAGTACCCCATTTTGTCCCCTTCCTTGTTCCGAAGCCCCCTCTCCTTGTCGCTCTATCTCGCACTCCTGGCCGTCGCTGTCTCTCCTTGTCGCGCGTGGCGCCGCCGAACGCTGCAGTGTGAGCGAGACGGCACGACAGCCAGACTTTTTTATCCGGATGCATCATCAAATATACGTCGCCAGGCTCAAAGCCGCGCGGGCGGCAGGCAGGCGCAGTAAAGATAATGTTGTCACAATATATCCGGCCCTTTTATCTCGAAGATCCGGGCCGGACCGGAAAACTCTATTCCAAGACGAGGGAGCGAGGCGAGACTCCAGACAAGCGGCAGAGGGTGCAAAATTAAAGTGGGCCTTCGGGGCGGGGCGGGGCGGGGCGGGGCGGGGCCAGCGGCGCCAAGGCCCGCACATATGAGAAACCCAACCCCTATGCCCTGACGGCTTTAGATGGCCCTATTTTTTTCACGCAGAAAAAGAGGTGAAACAAGACCGCATCCTTTTTACGCAGAAGAAGAAAATTTTCAAAAAAAGATCAGTTTTTTTTTCTGTCACGGTCAGTATGAGGACAGTTGCAGCCGCTGGGCTGTTGCTGCAGGCGGTGAGAGAGCCCGTAGTCCCCGCATGGGGTGGAGGTGGGGAGCAACCAGCTCGGCACCAGCGTACCACCGCCGCCTTCAGAAAGTTGCCCTCCTCGGGTCAGGCCGCACTATCTATTTACTGCGGGCGGTGCTGCGCTGCTGCTGCGCTGCTGCTGAGCTGCTGCTGAGCTGCTGCTGAGCTGCTGCTGAGCTGCGCTGGCTGAGGTGAGCCGGGAGCCGAGTGCATACTTCCTAGAGTAACTCCATCGGGGCGAAGTTGGGAAAAATTAACTTTTAGCGCGCGCGCGCGCTCGCTCGGTATTTGAACCCGGGCACACCAACATTTTCAAGACCTTCTCTTCCCCGTACTGCCGCGCGACTTTCCGCTCGCCTCCGGTCGCGGGGCCGGAAATGCGCGCCGGAACGGAGGGGAGGGGGAGGAGGAGGGGGAGGAGGAGGGGGAGGAGGAGGGGGAGGAGGAGGGGGAGGAGGAGGCGCGGGGTCACAGTTCGTTAAGTGTAGCGGCCGGCGCAGGATCTGAGGTCAGGAGGCCGGGGAGTTATGGCCGCGACAGATAGAGATGTCGACAGCAGATAGAGCCTGACAGAGAGCTCCAGTTCCAGATAGAAAGCCGAGATGTGGAAAAGTCGGTTGAGAAGGCGCGGTTACTCTCGTCCGCTGCAGACTCAAGTTCCATTTAGTGTACTGAAAAAAAATCGATTAAGGAAACGCCGTCACAAAAACTGATTTTTCGAAGAATCGGAGAGAAAGAAAAAAGATAGGCACATTGATATTCTCAGGATTGTTTTTAATTTTTCTGAGAGTGTACGAAAGAGATCCGAAGTCAGAGCTGTCAGAGCAGCTTGGAGCTGGACCCTATGGCGCCCAGTCTGGGGCATGGCCAAGGTGGAAGTCCAAGCCCAGAGACTGGCCCTCTCCCCGTAGAGAGAGATAGATAAAGAGAGAGGGAGAGAGAGAGAGCAGTGTACATAAATTACATAACCGTGCTCGGAGGGCCGCCTGGAAGCCGCCTGATGCTAGAAAGGGGGCGGTGAAGGCCACGATTGCGTCTGAGAGTTAGTGCCCCCGGGCCTCCCTCTCCTCTCACTCTCTCTCTCTCTCTCTCTCTCTCTAACTCGCTCTACCATCCCTTTCTTTCTCTCGTGAAGGGAGAGGGATGAAAGAGAGAAAGAGAGAGAAAGATTACACCAGCGTAGAATACGGAGCAGTGGTGTGAGGGAGAGAGAGAGTGGGGCCGCGTCCAAATGACTCATTTTATGAACGCTGCAGTGGCTCGCTCTCTCTCTCTCACGCATGGGGGATGTCGGACTACTGCCAGCGCTAATTGCGAGCAAAGCGGCCTTACGTCGCCACAGGCCGCTACAACTGCCGGATGAGCAGCGTACGCGCAGCCCAGAACACACTCGCAGAAATAAAAATTAAATCGAATCGTACGGTGACATTTTAAACTCTCTGAAAAAAAATGTCATGGATCAATAATTAATTTCGATTGGCAATAGATATCGCGGGTGCGACAAGGACAGCAGACCCGATTGCCACGTGCCAGGGCCGAGGGGGGGGGGGGGCATCACCGTGAGGCTCACGAAAATCCGAGCCGCTCCTCCACGAAGCGGGGCCATCCCACGGCAGGCCGGCAGCCAGGCAGGCAGCCAGGCAAGCAGCCAGGCAGTCAGGCAGCCAGGCAGGCAGCCAGGCAGCAGGCAGGCAGGCAGGCAGGCAGGCAGGCACGTAAGGCGGGCACGTAGGCGGGCACATCTCTCAAGATAAATTTCATTCACCTTGACGACAATCTCATTCATTCTCTGCGCTCTGCCGCTCTGCCGCAGCTTCCGGGACGGCGGCCGGCGCTGCCACTTGTGTTTGGTGTTGACACGGCGCCCCGTGTGACACGTCTCCGCAGCCGACGGCGGGACCAACTTATTCAAAGCCGTCTCCGTCATCGCGGCCAGCGCTCGAAAAAAAAAAAAACCTTATTCTTTTATTCTTTTTTTTTTCGGTTAGAATTACACGTCGCTGAGCGCAATCACGGATGAACGGGTCGCCGGCTTTAAGGTGACAGTCCGTGCCCCACCCTCATCCGCCCTCTCCCTCTCTCTCTCTCTCTCTCTCTCTCTCTCTCTCTCTCTCTCTCTCTCTCTCTCTCTCTCTCTCTCTCTCTCTCTCTCTCTCTCTCTCTCTCTCTCTCTCTCTCACCTGACACCCAGGCCGAGTGCCAGAGATCGTTAGATCGGATGGAAAAAGACTTTCTTC
Organism: Odontothrips loti; assembly: GCA_038380765.1. NCBI lineage: Eukaryota > Metazoa > Arthropoda > Insecta > Thysanoptera > Thripidae > Odontothrips > Odontothrips loti. Next base: position 8,457,752 of record CM076255.1, read on the forward strand.
TTTTCTCACGGAGCGAACAAGAGGGCGATGCGGCGGTGGGGCGGTGTCCACGGCGGCAGAGGCAGCAGAGGCAGGCAGAGCCCGGGAGCAGCAGCAGCGGTTGGAAGTGACAGCGAGCCGGAAATGAGGCGAATTCCGCCCCGAAAGAAGAGCAAGAGAGAAAGAAGAAGGACGGGACGGGATGAGACCGGGTCTGTAGGCGCCCCCTTTTCTTGTCCCTCACAGCGAGGTCACCGCCGCTCGGGCTGGGCAGGTACGGCGGACAGGGGGTAGCTGGGCTGACGACGAATCGAGGTCGCTTCGCTCGTGACAGAGTATTTTTTTTTTTGTAATTTAACGATTCGTCAAAGTTATTTCTGGATGACCCATGTGATGATTCAGTGTTTTATTTGCAACCCTTTTTTCCGGTGTGCAGGAGCACGGAGGGGCGCTCGGGCGGGCGAACATCGGTTGAGAATACCCCCGATCCAATTTGGATGTGAATCTGATGAGATTTTCGTCTCACCAAGCGATGGTCTATGCCGGCAAACGCAGGCCATGTGGAAGGGCAGTGCTTGGGGGTTGGGTCCCGTGGCCCCGTGGACAGGGAGACCCGTAAGATGAAGGGCACATAATCATCTACCTCCCTCAAAGCCGGGTCAGCGTCTGCTCCCCCCCCCCCCCCCAAAGGGTGCGGCGCTGCAGTGATCTCGCCACAACACCCCGGACTGGCCGAGTTTGCGGTGAAATATTGACGGTCACCTACAAAGGAGCAACAGCAGCAGCAGCAGCGGCAGTGGTGGTAGCGGTAGCCGGCGGTGGCAGTTTCCTTGAGTTTCCTCCTCCAGTGGGGCTGGACTGGCTGGAGGGTAGGGCTGTCCAACGGCCGTATGTGCTGGAGTTTACTCCTCCTACCTGGAACACACACAAGGCAGAGAGAGCTCAGCAGTCTGGCCACACATTGACCACACACACACACACACACACACACACACACGACGGCATTGTGCCTTGGTGCCGGAGGTTTGGTAGCCCTGGAGCTAGTTTGCTGGGTGCAGCGTGCAGCGGCGGGGAGAGGCCGTGAATCAGTGATGCTAAGCCGGGCTGGTTAAATTGAGAAAATACAGCGTTGCCATAATGCAAAAAAAAAATCACACTCTTCTTCTCATTTGTTGTGGACCATACACTGCTTCTGGTTTCTTGCAAATTATTTGGCTACCCTGTCAGCGAAACTCCTGGCAGCCCCTTCTTACCCTCCACCTATCGCTGTGATTGGCTGCCAGACTCCCAGTACCCCGTGCAGGGCTGATGTGGTGTTCCTTTCCCCTCTCCCTATTTCATTACAGGCCGAAAACTCCTTGCCGTCCCACGGAACTTGTTTCATCTTGACGGGGGATCGAATACCGCTGCCTGAGAGAGAGAGAGAGAGAGAGAGAGAGAGAGAGAGAGAGAGAGAGAGAGAGAGAGAGAGAGAGAGAGAACGGCAATGCCTGATCGTGCAGGTAACACATTACCTGGTGTGGTGCGGCCGCCGCCACCGTGTCGATAAATTTCGGCTCGAGAAGAGAGAGAGAGAGAGAGAGAGAGAGAGAGAGAGAGAGAGAGAGAGAGAGAGAGAGAGAGAGTGGCAAAGAAACAGGGAGATTGACCTCGCAAGGCCAAACAGAGTCTGCAAAGTGCTTTCCCTCCAGTCGTGATAAGAGGCGCTTTCTGGGAAACTCTCTGCGATTTAAAAAAAAAAAAAGAAAAAACAAGAAGAGTGAATCTGAATTTTGCTAGAATTTCGGAATTTTGGTGTACAAAAATTTCAAGAGCCTGCCATAGTTTTTTCCCTCGGGTTTCCCGAAATTATTCCCGGCAGCGTGTGACGGCTGCAGGGTAACGACGGACGCAATCCAATCTCTTCCCGGATCCCGCGCCGCCGGTCGGCCTCCGGGGCCCGGAGCCCGGAGCCCGGAGCCCGGAGCCTGGAGCCCGGAGCCCGGAGCCCGGAGCCCAGAGCCGGAGCCCGGAGCCCGGAGCCCGGAGCACGGAGCCCGGAGCCCGGAGCCCGGAGCCGGGGCCTCCAGTGGCCTCGCCAGATCCAAGTGATGTTTCCTGTGACTTGCCAAACACGGCCCCGCCGCGGCCTGCTTTGCTCCTCCGCGCGGCTCCGGGTGGCTCCGGGCACATCGGAGACGGCCCGGGGTCACTGCAGTGCAGATCGTACAACTCAACGCGATGAGTACGATTCACTTTAACTGCTCTCGATTACAAAACCGACATCATTTCTTCGGAGAGTGAGCGCCTCATCGTGGTGCCGGCAGTGGTGGCTACGACCGCTACGGAGAGGTCATCAAAGCAAGGGATTCTATCCGAATCGAAATCTCTTCGGTACTTCTAATTAGAGCACTCCAAGGGTCGGCCCGGCCCGCAGGGAGTCTTCCCACATCTCGGGGGGGGGGGGGGGGGGGCTCGAGGTGGGGCGCAGATCTTCCCACACTTTGTACACGAACGCGATGCGAGTTTTCCCACGGCCGGGGCTTTCTAATTTACACAAGAAACTTACACTGAAGCAACATTGACTTTCCAGTTTCGTCTTAATTGCCGTCACAGTAATTGTTTCTGCAACACCTTACACGAGTTTCGGCGCCCCCCTGCTGCTCATTTCGTGTACTGCGCGCCCCCGTTGCCCCCGCCGCCCCCGCCGCCCCCGCTCCCATGAGTGGCTCTATACGTGCGCTGCTCGCCCCACTTTCGGGAATAATTAAGTGTCACCAGGCGACACGTCCGCGACGCGTCCGTGACACGTCAGTGACGTCATAAAAAGAGAATTAGGCAGCCGGTTTGTCGTGCTCTCACGGAAAAATTATTTTCGGTAACCTCGTCTACTACGCTAAACCCACGATATAATTTTCCTTAAAAAAAAACACACACACACACACACACACAGAAACGAGGGAATTCAAACAAGTACAAGTTGCGCTACTGCGGTGTCGAGTTTGCACGAGTTGAGCTCTATAATTACAACAACAAGAGTGCAGTAAGTGCAGTCGTCGCAGTGCGCACACACACACACACACACACACACACACACGTGCGCGCGCGCACACGCACACACGTCCCATCCCACACGGTAGTGGGTGGCCAAGCCGCAGGGGTACTTGCTGTGTGTGCATAAGGGAGGGAGGGAGTGAGGGGGGGGGGGGGGGCTTGACGCAGCTCCGAGCAGGAAAAGGCAGGTAAGTAGAAAGTTGCCGTGGCAAGTTTTGCACCGCCGCCCTTCCCGCGGCCAAGAAAGGATAAGGCAAAGAGGAGAGGGGAGAGGGGGGAAGGGGATGATGTGAGGGTGGTAGAGCGAAGGGGAGCGGGCGGCGGGGCGGACGTACGCGTGGAAAGTTAAACGGGTCTGCGCACGAGTGTGTGTGTGTGTGTGTGTGTGTGCGTGTGCGTGTGTGTGTGTGTGCGTGTGTGTGCGTGGAAAGCGAGTCAGAGACAGAGATGAGAAGTGGGTAAAGCAGGGGGAGGGGAGGGGGAGGGGTTTGCGGTTTCATTCCGCGCCGCTGAAACCGGCACTTCCGTGTTCCTGGCACGACGCGATCCACGCGTGTCTTTTGGCCGTGAATCACGCACGCGTCGCGTGGCACGTTGGCACGCGCCGGGCACACGTGCGGCAACGGTGCACACTCAGAGCGTGCACGATGCACGCTGGGGGCGTGGGGGCGCGGTGCACACTCAGGGGCACGGTGCACGCTGGGGGCGTGGGGGCGTGCACGGTGCACGCTGGGGGCGTGGGGGCGTGCACGGTGCACGCTGGGGGCGTGGGGGCGTGCACGGTGGGGCGTGCACGGTGCACGCTGGGGGCGTGGGGGCGTGCACGGTGCACGCTGGGGGCGTGGGGGCGTGGGGCGTGCACGGTGCACGCTGGGGGCGTGGGGGCGTGCACGGTGCACGCCGCGGCTGTCGTGCCAAAGTAACTGTGCCCGTCAGGCAGCCTACCTCCCAAGGCAACACGGGGCGAGAAGAGCGGCAAGTTTCGTGTCAAAAACGTCACGCGCTCAATCTGGCACAAAGTGGAAGACGAGGTAGGCGAGCAGAGTGGTTTGGGGAGGGGAGGAGGGGAGGAGGGGAGGGGAGGAGGGGAGGGGAGGAGGGGAGGGGAGGAGGGAGGGGAGGAGGGGAGGGGAGGAGGGGAGGGGGGAGGGGAGGGGAGGAGGGGAGGGGGGAGGGGAGGGGAGGAGGGGAGGGGAGGGCCTGGGGAGAGGAGTGTCATTGCGTGCCCCCTGAGGAGCTGTGCTGCTGCTGCTTCTTCTATCCCGTTAAGGGACCAGCCATAAATTATGTGCGAGCAAGGAGTGGAGGCAGAGGGCCCGCCCTTCCCGGAACCAAACATATATTCCGCAACGGCCAGAAAGCTTGTCGCCGTGATCTCTTTTTGCGCGGTGCATTTTATTTTAAATGGAGTGGCCGGGGTGGGCCTGCGGGCCTGGTTCGCGCTATCGAAGCGTTTCAAATACATAATGGAAGGGAAAGGATGCCTGCTCCGCCAAGCGCCGTGGGCCACTGCCGTCGCCATCAAACGGAGTATTTCTTGCGAATGACTTTCTTCTCGAACAGAAAAATACAGAAGCTTTGAACTGTGAACGGAGCAGCGAAGGAGATTGGAGAGCGTGGAGCAAAGGGGTGTGCGCGACAGAATGGAACAGCTCCCAGAGGTCTCCAAGGTAATCGAATTATTCACACTAATTGGCTAACACACACACACACACCTATCTCCCTCTCTCTTCCCAGGCTCGTGTATGTACTTCCGATCCCCGCTCGCGGCCACACCGACCAGTCCCCCCCCCCCCTCTCTCTCTCTCTCTCTCTCTCTCTCTCTCTCTCTCTCTCTCTCTCTCTCTCTCTCTCTCTCTCTCTCTCTCTCTCTCTCTCTCTCTCTCATCTCTACCTCGCCAGACACGAGAACAGTTTGCGATATCACCGGAGACAAAGAGGGCACACTGCGATACCAGACGCTGGGGCCAGGAGGGGTGCTTTCTTTGCGCCTTTCAATAATGAAGCGTACTCCCAGAGATGAGGGGAGAGGGGCGGGCCGGGGCGCGCTTCTCTAATCGAATCACATGATACGCGGCCTCTGGTCCAGGAGGAAAAAAATCCTGCTCGGCTTTTGATTAAAGATTAAAGTGCCAATTATAAGTAACGGGGTTCGATAATTTTGTTCCTATCGGAAAAAAAAATGCCTTCTCCTACCATACATATGTGCTAGCCTGACGTGCACCGAGATCAAAGCAAGGTCGTATCTCGAATGGTGCAGGTCATGCAGAGCGCCCAGTGGCCTGCCCATCGACCCCCCCCCCCCCCCCCCCCTGAGCTGCCCTGACCAACAGCGATGTCCTAGAATTAATGCTGCCATCTCTCTCAGTAATTTCAGTAAAGTGTTGGACACTCTACGCTGGCGCAGTCACAGACCTACGTAGAGAAGACCCGCCCCCCCCCCCTCTTCCACACTCACACACACACACACACACACACACACACACACACACACACTCACATACACTCTCATGCACGTTCGCGCACAGATTGATAAAACGAATTCACAAAGTGCCCAGAGGCCCCCGCGTACTCCATGACCTTGGCACATTGTAATGACTCCCAGCTCCGAATATTATTTTTTTCCAGAGAGGGAGAGAGATAGAGAGTCGGTGGGAGCTCCCACCGGCACATATGCGTGAACTCGGCTAAACATACCGCGGGGTACAGAGATAGAGAGGCAGACTGGGGAAGCCAGAGAACGAAGTGGCCTTCATTAAATAAAAAATATCAGAAAAAAATGGGAACGGGTGACCTTCTGCCAACTGGTTGCCCCTACTACCCCTACCCCTACCTCTACCCGAAAAATACTTGACGGAGGAACCCGGCCTAAATCTGGATTACTTAAGCGCGCTGCGTATGTACGCGACGCTACTGACAAGATGATATGAAGAGTATTAAAAAAATGATTCAACCCCCAAAAAAACACAGCGGGGTAAGAAAAGAGTTAAATAAGACAGATAGCATGTGTCCGAGGGGTGGGGCATTGTGGTGGTTAGCCGTAACCGATCGCGCCGATAACGCGATTGTTAGGGCACGGGCACCCCCCCCCCCTCCCCCTCCCAACTCAGAGGATCAAATTTCCTGCCCGTATCACTCACGTTTGAAACAAAAGAGTGGGTGCGTGTGAATACACCTCCCCCCCCCCCCCCCGGCCACCGCCACCGCTACACTCGAGGTGTGCTCACGCGCGTGTTCAGGTGGACACGCGAGGGCGGCGGTGGAGCAGCGCGACCGAGGGTGGATCCACAGGGGTGGAACCCAGGGGGAACCGAGGTGGAACAGAGGGGCAACCGGAAAACCCCGCTGCTCCGGCTGCTAACTTGTTGGACTGTCGCTACCACGCGGCCCGGTGCAGCGGCAGCGGCAGCGGCAGCGGCAGCGGCAGCGGCAGCAGCAGCGGCAGCAGCAGCGGCAGCAGCAGCGGCAGCGGCAGCGGCAGCGGCAGCGGCAGCGGCAGCGGCAGCGGCAGCAGCAGCGGCAGCAGCAGCGGCAGCAGCAGCGGGGGGTTGTCGCGGAGAGACTTTGATTACGCCCAATTCACTTGGTAGAGACACCCCGAGGGATCGGCCACCCCATGCCCCGTGCGTCCTAAACAAAAGTCCTAAAGCGCCACCGGCCCGCCTCGAGGTGGAGAAGAAAATCGGCGAGCCTCCGGTATTCGAACCCACGTCGAGGCGGAGCAGCCATCGCGGACTGTTTGGAGGGATAAAGGCCTGCGCGGCGCGGTGCGCGGTGCCGGAGGAGGCGCCGGAGGGCCTCTTTAAGGACCCTCGTCGCCCCCTCCCATTCAGCGAGGACCTTCAATAGAAACCCAGGTGAGGATCTGAATGCGATAAACCGTATTGGATCCCGACGCAACGGCCACCCGACAGTGCGGACAACCCGGCGGAACCAAATACCTGCGCAAATCAAATTAACTGATAAAATGGAGGAAATTCATATTTTAGATCAATTCAATAGAGAAAGAAAGTAATATGGAAGTGAAAAAATCGAAGACAATCTGTCACCCTGATTTTCTGTTAATAGTTTCAAAAAATTCTTTACTGTGCAGGGGCTGTCCATTCATCGATCGCCCGTCATTCAATCCGATATACCGTCCCACACCACAGTCTGCTTTTGCGACGGAGCGACTCACGAAAATGAACAAAGTTTGCTCTCGTGAACTTTTTTTCCCCAATTTTTTTTTTTTCATCTTTCACAGCGCGATGAAACGA
>CM076255.1:8467519-8470019 GCA_038380765.1 Odontothrips loti
GTACGTCGGCATCAGAGCAGGTTCTCGAGAAACAAATAAAAAACGTACCGGTAGCCGACGGTAAGTGTGAGCCGAGGCTCGCGGCGAGGCTTCCCCTGAGCAGGTGCTTAAGCCCACGTTTTCCAGCTGACGTACAATGTAGCCGGCAACGGATCCGGGTTCAAATACCGGCTCTGAAGGGGAGGGTCTTACGGCATGTTCTTGCACCCCGACGACCCGGTGCGGTCGGACGCTCTGAGTACCCCGTGCCGCCGTGCCGCCGTGCCGCCGTGCCGCGTGATCCCGAGTAAGTGGACCGGGGGTAAGCGGGTGTATGGCGCTCCTTCATCGCAACTAATCCCTCGCTACAACCTGTACGAGAAGGGGGGAGAGAGACAGAGAAAGAGACGCGTTTTATTTTTGTTTTGTTTTTTTACCGGCGCGCGGTTGACTTTGGTAAAAAAAAAGTACCTGCAAGTTTTTTCCCCTATTTCTTTTTAGAATATACTTCTTTTTTTTTCATTTTTAATTTTTTTTTCTTTTTTCGCCGATGCCTGGGACCACGAACAAGCCAGATTTCGCCACCTCGGCGATGCTTGGCGCTAACGCACCCCGCAGAACGGTCGGCCGTGCGGGGGCGCCCACAGACCGCATTGCATTAAACCATCAAGGCCGGCCTGCGTCCGAGGTGCGCGCATTCTTCTGTCCCTCTCTTAAGCTTGGGGGCCGCGGCAGGCGGGGTAGAGAAAGAGAGGGAAAATGAACTTTTGCCCTGTTTTTCGCACGCGGCTGCCGCGCGCGCGCGCGTGTGTGTGTGTGTGTGTGTGTGTGTGTGTGCGTGGGCGCGCGCAGCAGAAGCATTGCGAGCACCTGCGACTTCCACCACCAACGGCTGTCGGCAGGGGCGGCAGGGGCCGGCGGTACGCCGCCGTGTGACCCTGGCCTACTGCTGCTACTGCTACTGCTACTGTTGTTACTGCAAACTATTGTTCGCACAATTTCGGAGTGGGAAGGGGCACAAAAGGCGTAGGGTGAGGGCTGGAATCCGCATTCCCGCAATGGTCAGCAAATTGTTGCGTCGTTAGCGTCCTCTGCAAAGTCAGCAAACTGGATTTTTTTTTTAGTGGTTCGGTTTACCGTGTTCTAGGTCTGATTTCCCTGTTTCTCACAGACCGAACTCACGTTTTACGCTAATGGTATCCAATTCAGGGAGCGCAGATATATATCTTGCATCAAGGAAAGAAAAGTAACCTGAAAAAAAAAAGTTCTGACGGAGGTTTAACGACTGGCAGCTTCTGGCTTGTGATCCACTAACTACATGCTGCAGGGTGACCGCTTTTTTGCAATCCGTTCTTTGGCTCAATTTTATTCAACTTTTCCGAGCTACCAACGGCGTAATAGCTGCAAGAGGAGAGGGGGGAGGGGGTGGGGGCTGCAACGCCAACCCCTCCTGCGGGCCGTCTTCCTTTGCCTCTGGAAAACACGAGCAGGAGTCCCACCTCCTCGAGTGCTAACGACCTCGAGCCCCCACCGCCACCGCCCCTTCTGACGTTGTCTCTCCAAAGGCAGGCACTGCAAATGCCTTCTCAGATACCCTCTCCTCTCTCTCTCTCTCTCTCTCTCTCTCTCTCTCTCTCTCTCTCTCTCTCTCTCTCTCTCTCTCTCTCTCTCTCTCTCTCTCTCTCTCTCTCTCTCCCTCTCTCTCTCCCTCTCTCCCCCTGCTCTCTCTTTTCCTTTCAAACCGCAAAACCCGCCGCGCCTTCGTGTTCGCAAAACGAACGCGCCTTGTGCCGGGCTTTCTTCTTCCTCTTCTTCGCGGAAAGATAAAAGCAGAGTTTACGAACTGACTAGAGCCGTGCCGTGCGCGGCGTGGCGTGGCGTGGCGCGGCGTGGCGTGGCGTGGCGTGGCGTGGCGTGGCGTGGCGTGGCGGGGCGGGGCGTGGCGTGGCGCGGCGTGGCGTGGCGGGCACATCGGGTGCTGAGCCCCACGTGTGCTTGGGCCGATCCCCAGGCAAACTACTAGGGACTAACGCCTTCCTCCACGAGGCGACGGCGGCGGCAGCAGCAGCACTGTGTGTGTGTGTGTGTGTGTGTGTGTGTGTGTGTGCGCGCGCGCGCGCGCGCGTGCGTGCGTGCGTGCGGGAATTCGTTGTTGGCTCAGTCCCAGAGTTATGCACGTCCCCTTTTCCCCAGCTCCAACTCGACGAAGCAAACGCTACATAAGCTCCCGCTGGCTCCCGCTGGCTCCCGCTGGCTCCCCAGGCTCCCGCTGGCTCCCCAGGCTCCCGCTGGCTCCCCAGGCTCCCGCTGGCTCCCCAGGCTCCCGCTGGCTCCCGCTGGCTCCCGCTGGCTCCCCAGGCTCCCGCTGGCTCCCCAGGCTCCCGCTGGCTCCCGCTGGCTCCCCAGGCTCCCGCTGGCTCCCGCTGGCTCCCCAGGCTCCCGCTCACTCCCCGCGGCCCCGGCGCGCCTTCTGCGCCTTCTGCACCGCCGGTCCGGCTCGGCGCCTGCTCAGCTACAACAC